>CM052899.1:69546709-69788630 GCA_028534135.1 Potos flavus | reverse complement strand
CAGCCCGCCAGGCTGGGGGACCCGACCCCACGTATGCACACGCGCTTGTGCCACTTCAGGAGCGCGCAGCACCTTAAGCAAGGATGGGTACTTCTTCTCCAAGTCTTCAAACCGTCTTAACCCACTCAGCGGCTCGCAGCGTTTGGGTTGTCCCCCGGCCTCTAAATCAGACCGCAGGGAAGGGCTTTACCGACTCGAGCTTCTCGTTGGAAATCACCGGGGAACAGGGGGAGTCCGTGCGGCCAGAAGACGGGAAAGGGACCGAAAAACTCCCTCCCGCCAACTCCAGCCCACTTGGTGCATCCTCCCCCCGCCCCGGGCGAGGGGCGGGCCGGGGGTTGGGGGAGGCCCTGGAAGGGGCCCCTCCCTTCTCACCTCCCGCGGCCCACTTCTACTCACTTGCTCTCCGAGCCTTGGCTTGGCCGCCTTTACCCAGGGGTAGTGCAGAGGGGCTGAGGGGAGGAGAGAGGGGCTCAGGGGAGGAGAGAGGAGCCCGCGAGCAATCTCCGTGCCGCGCCCTCGCCCCGGGCCCGCGGGCGGAAGGACCAGGGTCATGGACGCCCCCAGCCGGGCACCTCGGCGAGGCAAGCGCGCTCAGTCCCGCGCCCTCGACGCTGGCTCCGAGGGCTCCACCGGGCCCTCCCCCTCCGTCCGCCGCCGCGGCGCGCGGCCCCTCCCCGCCGCAGCCGCGAGGCCGTCGGGCCCGGGGGACGCGCTCGCGCTGGGGCCGCCCCCTCCCCTCCGCCCCCCCACCCTGGCCCAGCCCGGGAGGGGGCGCGCGAGGAGCGGTGACGTCAAGGGGCGCGCGGTGGCAGCACCTCCCGCGCGCTAGTTAAAAAGAAGAAGAAAAGAGGGAGCGAAACATGAGAGGCTGTGTGAGAAGCTGCAGCCGCCGGCAGAGGAGACCTCAGCATCATCGAGAGCCCAGCGCTGGCCCTGCCTGCGCCTGCCCCGCCGCCGCCGCTTCTGTTCCTGCTACTGTCTCACCTAAACAACTCCCGTTACACGGACAAGTGAACCTCTGTGGCCGTCTTCTCCTCTTCTTCCTCCTCCTTTTCCAACTCCTCCTCCTCCCACTTCCCAGCCGCAGCAGGAAGCCCCTAACCCAACTGACACTGGCACAACTGCAAACGGTGTCATCCGAACAACTTTATCTTGCTCCTCGGACTCCCCTGAGGCATTGGACCCATCGCCTTGTCTTTTTATTTTTTTGCAAAGTTGCATCGCTCCACATATTTTCGCCCCCGCCACCACTCTCTGCCTCTCGAGTGTCCCCCGCAGCTTCCTCCTGGAGCTGCGCCCTAGTGCCCCTGCTGGGCAGTGGCGTTCCCCCCCATCCTCCCGCGCCGAGCCCCTGCCGCTCCGGGCAGACGATGCTGAAGATGCTCTCCTTTAAGCTGCTGCTGCTGGCCGTGGCTCTGGGCTTCTTTGAAGGAGATGCTAAGTTTGGGGAAAGAAGCGAAGGGAGCGGAGCGAGGAGGAGAAGGTGCCTAAATGGGAACCCCCCGAAGCGCCTGAAAAGGAGAGATAGGCGGATGATGTCCCAGCTGGAGCTGCTGAGTGGGGGAGAGATGCTGTGCGGTGGCTTCTACCCTCGGCTGTCCTGCTGCCTGCGGAGTGACAGCCCTGGGTTGGGGCGCCTGGATAACAAGGTAAGCACGCACCCGCCTCACAGATGCGAGATTGACGTCCTGGCTAGGTGGGGGTTCCCTGCGGCTCCAGAAATGCTGGTGGCTGGGGGGGGGGGCGAAACTTGTTCGGAGAGTTCTTTTTGATAACTTTTCTGAAGTGCTAGTGTGATTCGGTTGTGTGTTTCTCTGGGGTGCGCAGATAGCTCTCCCGCCCCCAAGAGTCCGCGGCGGGGATGCTGTGCAAAACTGCCTGTCTCAGGAAAGAGAAGCTTCTGTGGTACCCGCATTCTGGGCTGGATAAATATTTTAAAAGAATCGCGATTAGCAGTGTGTTTTGGATCGAATCGGGCATTGGCTGCGGTGAAACTGTAAATTAAGGTGGCTGTGGTTTCCGGTTTATTTTTCTAGGGCAACAAGATTTGTGCAGTTTTCTCCACGTGCTCGGTTAGGGAGAGGATTGAATCGTAAAGGATGTTGAAGCAAGGTTGGTTTATGAGCCCCAGCCCCGTCAGAGGGGGTTGTCTTGCATTACAATAGTTAAGCGGCGAAAAGGAGCTCCTGGTACTCCAGTTGAGAACCCGAAAGACTGGCGAAAGATTTTGCTGGGGCACATTTGTCACATAAAACTGAGACTATTCTCTCCGCCTCTGTTTGTAATGTTTTGAAACATTATAAATTCGGGCTTTCCATGGCAGTTAGTTGTCTAGGAAGATCTTCTCTAGAAATTGGTTTTAGGAGTAATGGCATTTACACTTTCCTCGTGTTCTTAAGTTTAAACAAATATGAAAGAGTGTTGGTTGAGTGTAAAGGCAAGCTTATTTTTGAGTTTGCAACATCTTTCTTGTCATGGGATGCAGCAACGTGTGCTCTCTACTGTACTGCAAGGAAGGCGGGGGGATCACGTCATTAACAATCCCTGCACGTGAAATAAACAATCAGGTGTCTTTGCTCCCCCTCCCTTTCTCCATTTTAGGTTTAATTAAGAATTCCTCTGTTACAACACTGCAGTTGTCAAGGTCTGAGAGACTCTTGGAAAACTTGTGCTTCAGTCTTGCTGGCCCAGGCATTAAAAAAAAAAAAAAAAAAAATACCCAGGCTGAATCTAATTTTTATGCTCAGTTCACGGTAGATTTCACTCTATTCTCATGTAAACAGCTCCTACGAATCAACATATGTGTCTGGGTGGTATCTCTCACTTTGTTTTGTAACAAAAAGCCATATTGCATCATTTAATTTGCTCAAGTCATGCAAATAGGAAAAAATCAATAGGACAAAAAGGGGTCGACTTATCCTCCTCCCCACTAAACTGCTGCCCACACACAGAGTCCTGTTGCTTATGGCAAAAGAATAACAACAACACCATTGTGTTTGTTAGTTGGTTCACTAATGGGTGAAACTAGAGAACATCATTCTCTTTCAGTCCCCAGCTCTGTCCAAATGTTCATGCCTTTTGAGGGAGCATTTGTCCAACTCCCTCTATTCCCAGATGAGTGAGAACTGTCTTGCTGCAGGTTTTCAGCTGCAACTCTCTCTTTATTCTTACCATATGCAGCAGTAGTCTGAGATTCAGGGAACAGATATTCCAGCATTTTATTCAAAACAATGTCATTAAGCTCCTGTATGGTAATCGAATTAAATTACAAAAAAAAAGCTACATTCACATCATCTGCAGGGTTTTACCAGGAGCCCAAAAGAACCAGGAAATTCATACAAGGGTTTAGAAATATTTGCCATTAAGTCTCCCAGTGTGCAATGTACACTCTGAATATACCGATGATCTGCAGACCCCTGCAGTACTGAACTCTTCCAGGAACATGAGAAATGAAAACTTTGTTAACTAAATAGAGTGGGGAGTTGGAGGGGTGGGGGAAGGAACTGAGGGAAGTTATAACCCTTAAGAGGAGTTATATAATTTTTTTTTAAGAAATCATTCTTTAGGAAGAAATCTGCCACGTTAGCTATCCACATTCCTTTCCATTTTACGTGCTTCCAATCTCCAACAAACCCCTACTCATTTGGAAAATGTGTCTGAATTACATTTGGTACACTAGACTTTGCTGGTCCCATTACAAGGGCTTTATAAACCAACAATACTCAAATTGTTCAAAACAGAGTAGTAATATAGCTGTGCATGTGCATTCTTGACCTATGCTAGTTCTCAAGTTTTAATAGTTTTTAAAACATGTTATTTTATAATAAACTTCAGTGTTTCCCTGTTTTCCCCTAAGCCTTTCTGGCTTATAATATATGTTAGGGTCTTATTTCATAATGTGTGTACAGGAGAGATGATGGCTATTTGAACGGACCCGTTTTTGTTTATGAAAAAAAAAAAAAAATCCCAAGAAGGATTTCTGCAACTTTTCAAGAAACTACAGGCATAGCTTTCTCCTACAGGAAGAAACTTCACAGATAGTAGCGAACGAGGTAGGAATACTGAGCATGCTCAACTGTGCAATTAAATCCAGTTTCTGAACTAACACCTTTTCTTTAATGTAATGAGCTAGCATTGACTTCAGTCCTTCAGCCATGGTATTATGCTTTCATCTTTTAATTTTTTGGTATATTTTAGTAATTTTGTGTATTGTAACGAGATTATTAAGTACCATTATAAATACATACCACCAAAATTTAGGAAGTTACATTGTCTTGGCAATATTTTCGCAGCTCCTAAATACAACATGCTAAAAGGATCTAATTCCCATTAGCCAAATTGAATCCACAGCCAACTGAAATACCCCCATTTCTAAAACTTAACTTGTAGCCACAGAGGCTTAGAAGCTCTCTCTACCTTGGGTGGTTTCACAGCCAAAGCTGTCAAGGAATGGGTGAAAAGTAATTGTTTTCAAGTGTGCCCTTTTACAATCATTTGTTTGCTCTGGCTCTTTCAGGGACAAAGGCTATTGTTGAACACATCCAACTAAACAAATAACTCATCCTGGGGTCCCTTTAACAGCTGCCTTAGTACAATGATCTATTTACATATTAGCCTAAAATTGAAACTGAACTCTTTAATGACATAATCCAGCACTATAGTCCAGAGACGCATGTGTTCCAGCCAACAGCTGAACAACCTTGTAGGCATATGATTTTTAGAAATAACTTTTTGTGTACCAAGTGATCTTGAGGCAACATCTTAATATACTGTCATGTATTTTCTCCTTTTGTCTGCTCATCGAACCCATGTGGGTGCCTTTTTATCCTCTTTGTTCAGTTACTTGATAAATAAAGAGAAATACAGAAGGTCTCTGTCACCCGTTTTACTATTTGTTGATAAGCTATAGTTGTAGGCCACGCTTCACTGTGTATTCCAGTATTTATCTTACCTTTCTTCTATGGATTTTACTTTCTTGTGGCTCAAGATTAAAGGATGACCTGCCAGATGTTATAAATTAGTCAGCAACAGCCACAATCATTGCTAGGCATGCTGTAATAATGTTTCGAAGTTTTACATGACTTTCAAAGTATATTTAGTTTAAACCACTATAATTTGATGGTTTCATATATGGCTTTTAAAAATCGAAACAGGAAATTAGCTTAAATTTCTTCTTAAGATTGATGACATTGTCAGACATAAAGTTGAGGACCTATATCGACACAAGCACATAGGCAAAAAAAAAAAAGAAGAAAAACTACTCTACACACACCAGGACTCATCTGTCTAAAACAGTGTTGCAGCTTGGACTGAGTCAGTTTAATTGACTTCAGTAAGACTATTGGTTCATTGAAACCAAAGCCAGAATGATGGCTCTATCTATCTTCAAATAGGTATTTACACTCCAGACCTCACACAGAGCAAAATGTTACCATCCTGCTGGGCCGGAACAGCATGAAACTTTACAGAGAATAATATTATACTCGATTTCAGATAATTTATTGAATCCTATTTCTGAAACTTTTGATGAGAGATCTTGTGGCCAGGACACGTTCCAAAAATTGTAAAAGACAAAATTCTTTAGGCACTAAAATCAAGCTCTTCCTGGACAGCAGCTGGGAGGGTGTATGGGGATCATTTTGTTTCAGCTATAAAAAAATGGAAGCATGCATATTCTCCATAAAACTAAAGGTAATTACATTCCACTTTTTCAGCCAGCAAAAAAGGTGGCTTCAGCATCCTGCAGTTGTTTTGTTTTTAGTGGACTGCTGTATGATAAGCAAACAGAACAAAGTTGAGCAGTATTAATATTGAATAGATCTGGGGAGGTCTGCCAGAATATGGACAATAAAAGACATTTAAAACATTCTTGGAATGCAAATTCTAAGTGTCTGGCGTATGTTTCCTTTCAGAAAACTTTAACCATTTAAGCAATTGTCATTTAAATAAATTGATAAAAATAAAAATGTAAATATAATTGTGATTAATAATACCTTTTCTGAATGTTGTAGATAGTTACAACACATCGCATAACTTATATAGTTTTTTGAAATAGTGTAACTTCTATGGAATTTTTAATTACTGCATGCTAAAGTTTTAGCATGCTTGTATTCAAGTGATACTTTTTAGTCACTTTGTTCTCTCAGGTCCAAATTTCGTGATCATCTAGAATATCTTTATCGTAAAAAACAGAAGCCATACCATTCACTCAAATTAGAACCTCCTTGTGAATGAAGTATTTGCTTTAAACAATGATCTGAGGTTTCAGATGTTAATTTCAATTCCTAGTTCTAAAGAAATAATTAGGTATAAACGTAGTTATATAAACGGAAAAGGTATGAAATTTTTTCCCATTATGGTGTTTTTGTTATGAAAAATCAATGCTTAATTTAGACAGCACTACATTTCATGTCTCAAATATTGTGCTGGTATTGTCTTCCATATCTATTGGAGGGGCTCCTGAAGTCAGGTTTCTTTTAAAGTTAGTACTGGACACCAAGATCAACTTTATTGCCAAATTACTAACCTCAGTGAATCAATAACTCCTGAATTGGTCTTACTGAAATAAAAGATGTAATATCGTATAAATAAAGAAAAAAGTATTCCTTTTTTTTTTTTTTACTAAAACTCACTAAATCCTATACGAAAGCACTTTTATTAAACCCCTGTGTTTATTCATGCATATAATATACCTGAGGAGCTAGTTAGACAGTTTTCCTGGCTAAGATAAAGTGAATAATAAAAATTGGTCTTATACCAGTTCAGCTTCAGATATTATTTTTATACAACATGAAAAGGGGGTATTTCCCCCACTTTAGGAAACTTTCCCTATGCAATCTGTAGATTGAAAAATAACTGACATTAGAGAATTGTAATTCCAGTAATATCCCTGAGAATGTCATATTAGGAATATCAAGAGTGAACTAAATTTTTACCTGAGACACAAATAACCATGTCTTTAAAAATTCTGCTTTACATACAGTTGGAGAAAGTTATTTAGAGGATTTAGAGGATAAAAGTATTTAGAGAAAATATCAGTCACCGTACACTTTGATGCAGAGTAAAATGATAAAGGGTTAAAGAGTCTCAGTACAATTGTCATTTAGTTTTGCATCCCCAAAAGATAAACAGACTTTGATTTGCAAGAGTAAGAAGCACTTCTGTGCATCCTTACCCTCTGCTCCCCCATCCCAGCCCAAGAGACTCCTTAATATCCTTATTAAAAGCATTCTGTATTTGTGACATGGTAATTCTTTTCAGACAAACACTGTGGCTAAATTACACGATTCTACTTAGAGGATCGCAAAAAACATAACTAAACCTAATTTCACATGACTAAAAAGAAGTTTGTTTCTGATTTATGGCTTTCAGATATTTTCTGTTACCAACAACACAGAATGTGGGAAGTTACTGGAGGAAATCAAATGTGCGCTTTGCTCTCCACATTCCCAGAGCCTGTTCCACTCACCTGAAAGAGAAGCCTTGGAAAGAGACCTTACACTTCCCCTGCTCTGCAAAGACTATTGCAAAGAATTCTTTTATACTTGCCGAGGCCATATTCCAGGTAAAAAAAAAAATGGATAAATCAAATAAACTACTGCAGAATATCCTTATAATATACCTGTTCTTAAATGCTCACTTCTGAGAGGGGAAAATTTATTTCACCTGCCCAAAAACCTATTTTTGCCTCCCACTTAACCTTGACAAATTTGTAAACTTTCAAAATTGCTGCTAAAAGGCTTACCGTCATTCCGGTCTATAAACAGTTATGTTGGTTTTGTTGAGATGTTTTACATTTGCTAAATCGATAATACGGTTGGTGGTCTTTACACGCATTGGATTATCAGTACAGATTTCTTGGTGTCTTCTTCATCCGTCAGCATCAATATCAAGACAGGCTCCTTTTCTACCTAGCTGATACCAAAGTGCAGATTGCCCACAGACTCTTAAGGTCTTATTTCGTTAAATAATCGTTAGAAATCCAAAGTAACACCTAACACAGCACTTTACGTGTAATGTGAATTTGCTCCTCAAAAACTCTGTGCTGCAGGAAAGAAAAGTGGAGTTATCCCCATTTGACCAATGAGGATAACTGAGTCTCAGGAGAAGTTAAATGCCTTAGCCAAAGTTGTGTGGCGAGGAAGTGATAGGACAGATATAGAAGTTCGTAGGCTGACAGTGTCACAAATATACCTGCTCACTACCATATTTTGGACCCTAAAAAACACACAGATTCTTGGACTTTGATTACTTTTACCATCCAAAGTTTGTAAACTTTGGCTATTGTTGCTTCAGTTGGAAGAATCAACATTGAGATACAAAAGAATTTAACGAGACAGATTCTGTTTAGTTAGGCAGAGTCACACACAAACAAATCTACTGAAGCTAACAGTTTATAAAACTAAACGGCATTGAAGGAAAAGACAAGCTTTAAGAACTGTAGGATGCACTTGGAGAACTTTTTTAACTGCTATGCATAGTTTACATTTTTCTCTGACCCAGAAAAGTGTACATTCTTTATTTTTTTTAATAGAGCTCTCTTACCTAAAAAAAACATTTTGACTAGGATTGCTTGCTTCCTTTGGTGTACCATAACATGTATCTAAACCCATTCGTGAGAAAATATTATTATTGTCTTTATAAACGACTGCCATGTTTGTAAGGCTTTTCTTGAACCAGCTGTTTCTTCCTCTTTATCACATTTCCCAAAGCAGAGTAGAATAGGTCACGATTGCCTAGATGTCCCGCCAAGAAGCGATAACAGATTAGGTACCATAAAGGTTTGCTGCAAATTTCAAGTCTTGAAGGTTTGCCTTTACCAATGTAAATTGAAAAGTAATATGGACACTTACCATTTTCGTCCACCTTTATCCACCTGTGATAAATACAACGGTGCTGGATTTAAGGACTCACCCCTAAGGTCTCCATAGATATGAAGTTATTTTAGCTTCCAAAACAAACAACGGAGAGCAGCATCCAGCAAAAGAGAGAGAGTGCAGCAAATAGCTCAGGAGCTAAACCTGCAAGCACCTTGCTCCCCAGATCAACATATGTGGTGACGAATGACAAATTTATGTTTCTACAAAGTTTGTGTATATGTAAAACTGCCGAAGAGCATCAAGATGTCAAGTGCTTTTGGGGGCCACCCAGGCTGCCTTGAAAGACAACCAGATGAAAGCTCCACTCTAGCGGTGGGTAGAGCAGCAAGGGTGCTTTCCAGGGACAGGCTACAGGCTCTAGCAACAGGCAGAAGGGACTTCCCCTGCATCTATCAGAGGCTAATAATCATTCTAAAGACTGGTCCCAAAAGTGAGTTGTAATAACACACTCTTTGTGTTAATTTATGTTAACTGATTTGTTTCCACACTGATCCATGGCACACGGTTGACCATTTTCTAAAGTATGATAGATAAGATGGTAATCCCCCCCCTCAGCCCTTGCCCCAACACAGAAGGCTCTTTACAATTCTGGAACACTTGTTTTTCAGAAATTGCCCTCAAAACAAATTTTTAACATTTTTACCTTATTAGGTCTATGGAATGACATGGTTTACTATCTTCTGGAGCTCAGAATTGTGGAAAACAGATACTTTGTGATTCTTATAAGAAGTCAATATATTTGACTATCCTCATTAATAGTCTCATCTTGCTGCACATCAAAAACTTGAAAATCCACTGCTAGGGTACATGCTGAAAGGGGTTGGGGTGGGAGGGAAGAAAAATCTCAGAGGCATCTTCATTTTTCCCCCATTGCCCAGTAGGTCAAGAAATAAACATATAAATGCTCTATCCCTTTGCTTCACCTTCATGAGTTTAAGAAACCACCAGTCACTTTGGAATCCAAGCACACCCGGAAGATAACTGTGTTTTAGAAACTTTAATTCAGAAATATTCATGGTCTGCCTATTTTCAAAACATAAGAAAAGTTAAAAATCGGTAGTAGGGGTACACTAGTGTTTTATTAATCATAATATTCTCCAGTTGTGACTTAAGGAAGTAAATTCTTAAAACTCCTAAAAATAGCAAAATTGCATGTGAAAAAAAAAAACAAAAACCCACGCACGCACACAGGAGCTCCTTGCTCACACCAGCGGCCTTTTTGTGCCTGCGGTATGATGAGCAGGGTAGATGCTTTGCTGGTCACTCAGCAAACATAGTACACTCTGTGGAAAGGCTAGAAATAGACATGTACGGGCCTTGCTTCTTCCTTTACACTTGTTACCACGAGTATCGTGATATACTTTTTCTCACTCGTAGACCGTCCTCTCTTCAGCTGTAGGTTATTTAGTGTGAAATGTCTGTATACAATTAGTTCAATTGGTTTAATCCTGTTGCTAATGAGGCCAAGGTCAAGGGTTTGATTCCACTGAGTCTCTGTAGTCCAAAGCCACTCCTGACCCCAGTCAGATATCTTACACATGTGGCCTATTAGTCCCCGGGAGAGCAAACCAGACGGAATGGATGGATACATCAAAATCCACTACCTCTATTAGAAAATGCTGTCAAAAAAAAAAAAAAGAAAGAAAATGCTGTCAAGGGCAGGCCTTACTGACAGTGGGTTTTGTTGTGTTTCGTTTTTTCCTTATTATGGTGAACAGCATACATAATGAGGAAAAGTAACTTTTCTCTAGCATACATGGCCAAGAGAAAAGCTAGAATTTAGAATATTCCACAGAGAATATTTATTTACATCAGTATGTTGTGGGGTGCTTTGTGGTACAGTAGGACTGGATTCATCATGATCCAGAAGAATAGTTACAGGTCCAGGATATTTGATACATTGCCAGGAATTTTAAAAAATGCAGCTGCTGGAATAATCCGTGTATTTCCATCATCAGTAGGCTTGATCATACTATGATGATCCAGGGTGAACTAAACACCCATCTTCAGTAAAATGCTCTTCAGGGTATTGTTCCAAATAGAAGAGTACCATCTGGTAAATTATACCTTCCCTGGCAATAAATGTAACCCACTGTCCTGAAACCAGGTCCCTTTTAGCTCTTCACAGCAAAATATATCTTACTCATCACTGTCCACAAAATCAGATCACTTAAGGTAAAGTATCAACAAGTATTAGATGTTGCAATTCAAATATTTTAATTATGAGAAAAATGCCCATATTTTTATGTAAGTGTCTTTCAAGTTGGCCCCCTCCTTCACACTTACTCAGTTTGCCTAGATTCTGTAAAAAGCTAGGAGTAATTCATTGTTAATTCCATTTTTGTTTTAATTTGGTAGGAGAACAACTCTGGAGCCATAGAGTTTATGAATCTATACTCTTTAATCTTCAGATGTTCCGTTTGAAAATGATTTGTCACTTCCACGTTTGTCGCCAGCTAATAACCTTGTAGAATGGAATCAGCCATCAGCATTGTTTGTTAATTTTCTCTTAAGATGGTATTGGTTTGCAGACTGTAATCCTGGATGGAAATATTTTTTAAAAAGCAAACTTGAAATTTCTTATCAATTGCACTTTGAAATTTTTTTGTGATCCTGTAGGCAAAAATCATGTTAAAACAAAATTTCTCATTTACACATTCAGTTATAAATATATCCATAGTATGACAGTATTCCTGCATGCATAATATTGGCATGGAGATCTTGCTGCCTGATGGGAGCTGTGTGTGTGTGTGTGTGTGTGTGTGTGTGTGTGTGTGTGTATGGGTGTATGTGTGTCCCCAAAAAAAGATCTAGCCCAAAACTGCAAAAAGTTTGATTTAGCAACGCAGTTTTCCTTTTCTTCCTTTTACATCAAACAGACTTGTTCAACACCACTGAGCAGTTTTCATCTATGTGCTTAGCCAGGAAAGAATGAAGGAGAAAAGTTATCTTTTGTAAACAGTGAATCACTGAAGAAGAGTAAATGCTGCAGCCTTCATTCCTCTCCCCAATTTCTAATCCCTGAATTTTTTTCAAAGAAAGATAACCTCCTTCCAGCTGCCTTGCCCCTCCCGTGGAGCACCCCTCCCAGCTGCCATGCCTCCTTTCAGTCTCACCCCTACCCCACCCCTACACACACACACACACACACACACATACACACACACACACTCCCAAGGACATCTGCTCTCACTTGCCTGATTTCCAAGGAGAAGATGTTTCCCAACAGCCTAGTCACATACTGGCCTTGAAGAGTCTGTCTCAGAAATTTAGGGGTGATACATTTTACTCAAAAGTTAGGTCAAAATGTACATCAAGACTCTCAGAATTCTAAGATTGGTTTTAAGTTTGAGGGGACCTAAGTCAAGCTCCTAGGAAATAGACTTTTAGTCTTTCATGTTCCACTTATCATGTTCCATGATAAGTCTCACTTGGTTGTCCCCAGTTCTCGTTCTTAGAAAACCTTGCAAACCTGAATCCATTATACAGCTTTTAAACATCAACCAAATTATGAGGTTCCTTTATCACAAAACTGTTATGTGTACAGTAATCTAATTTGTTAGGTAAAAATAAAAACATTATGTATAGTTAAAGATATGAGACCTGCAGCAGGAAGTTAGGACATCATATAAGGTTGACTCTGGTAACAACATCATATTCTGCAAGCAGAAAAAATCAGAATATGGAAGGAATCTTAGTAATGTGCCCTCCCCCCCGAAAAAAACCTTATCAGCTTAAATTGTGAAAATAATGTCAAAATTCTTTTTTTGTCATTAAGTCCTCCTCTCCTTTAGTAAGTATAGCTGTTTTTATTTGATAAAAATTCTCAATAGGTAAAAAAAGAGAAAACATCTTTCAGATCTCTTTAAGTAAGTCTGTTTTCCAGTTCTGTTTTGACTTGTTATGTTTTTTTTCAGTGAGGGTGGCATACCAGCTTTCTGATTAAGAAGACTGAAGGGATAGTTTAAATATAGTTCTTATATTACAAAATAAGCATTATTTTCTGTAAGCAAGGTGTAGGAAAAAGGCACATACGTATTTGAAAATGGAGGCTCTGTTCTTAACACGGTCGCAGTGAGTCAGTCATTTATTATAGCGAATAAGGGCCTTGTGATATTCAGTAGATTTATTATTTAATCACATGTGAGTGACAAGAGAAAAAGAATTGTAAAATGACCCAAATAGGCACCTGATGGCTTATCTCTTTCTTGATTCTAGTGTGTTCTTCTTAGGATGTTATTTATTACGGTAGGGGGAAAAAGTGCTGAACGGTGAGGGGATAAACTTACAAGTACAACATATGGTAAATGAGGAAGCTTGCAAAGAGTCAGTGCAATAACAAGATTAATGCTGGATTTGTATTCTGTGTATTTCGTATGAATCTTTTAAAATATCCAATGCAATATTATTTAACTTTAACAGAAATTCTTAAATTTTGGTCAATAAATGGAGATCCTGAGCCAAAAAAGTGGGTTCCTTTCTTTTTATTATTTTCCTAGAATATTCATGTACTTCTAAAAAATTTTTCCTATATTTTATCTTTCAAATAGGGCATTTTTACCGTGATGCTAAATATTTCTAATGAGTCTTCCTGCATTTCTTTAAAGGTTTCCTTCAAACGACTGCTGAAGAGTTTTGCTTTTATTATGCAAGAAAAGATGGTGGGTTGTGCTTTCCAGATTTTCCAAGAAAACAAATCAGAGGACCAGCATCTAACTACTTGGACCAGATGGAAGAATATGACAAAGTGGAAGAGATCAGCAGGTTCATAAAGATAAATGCTCTTTAACCTTAAAAAACAAAAACAAAAACCCAACTGACCAGTTTGGTGGTTTTGATAGTGAATCAACTGTCTGTGTTTGATTGCAGCAGCTATTTCCTCCAGATGCTTTTTTTTTTCTTTTTGGTAGTTTGCTTCTCTAATATCATATTTGCTTAAATGCCTTTAATGGTTAGACTACTAATCTTTTATTATGAGTTTGGCTACTTTGTGATTCATGTGAATTTCATGATTATAGTTTTAAACTTGACCTTTATGACTGTTGTTAGCACATGGAAATATTTAGCGCAATTATGATTAGCAAATCAGAGTTTTATAAATAGATCTTAGAACTTTCTCTCTGAGGGCCTTTCTCTAAGGCTTAATTATTGTGAGTAAAGCTAATTTTAGTTAGAGTCACTGAAAGAAAAGGTGATGAGCTTATGAAATTTTAAAATCTGTAAAATGTTTATTTTGATTCTCTCTTTGGCTTTTTTTGGTAGAAGGCTATTTGTTCCACTGAAAAGAATTTAAAAGAATCATATGGTGACTTTTGGGCTAACTGCACATCATGATTCTCAAACCATTGATTCCTAGAGGAAATAGATTTTGAAAAGGATGCAAGTACATCCTTTACCTCCTCCACCTCCAGAAAAGCTTACTGGTTTTCTTTAATTTGTTTAGAAAGCACAAACACAACTGCTTCTGTATTCAGGAGGTTGTGAGTGGGCTGCGCCAGCCTGTCGGCGCCCTGCATAGTGGGGATGGCTCGCACCGTCTCTTCATTCTGGAAAAAGAAGGTTACGTGAAGATACTTACCCCTGAAGGAGAAATTTTCAAGGAGCCTTATTTGGACATTCACAAACTTGTTCAAAGTGGAATAAAGGTTGGCTTTTTAAATTTTATTTCTCTTTGCTCTGGCTACGTTAATTTTATTTTAGTGATCTCGCTCTCGCTGAGAGTATTTGTAATAAAAAGAAAGAATGTTTAAGGAGAACATAAGGAGACAACCTAAGGGGACAGTAATTTTGGCAACTGATTTGGGACAGTGACATGACATTTTTAATGTTCTTTGGTGACTCGTAAGCAGGGCCATCAGGTTGATATCTTGACATGCTTTCCTTGTGTAATTTACATATTTAAAATAATTCTTGGTTTTATAAAGTATGTGTTTGATTGTTGTTTAATAGGCGTAATACTTAGAATTGTGTATCAGCACTTGCTGGTAGAAACAAAGAGGTCTTTCGGTTATTTTGGCAATAGCAAAGCATTCGTTTACCGCATCTTTTTTTGTGTCTGTCATAAAAAAATGCTACTTTTACTGTGCCTTCCTTGTGCAATGTTTTTACAGGTAAGTCAAATGTTTTCATCGATAATTGGCCATTTTTATATTACATATGCATATGCTGCCTTCTTTCTCACTTCTCCAATTAGAATTCTCACGTTAGATAATCTAGTAGTACATAAATAAAATTACTGTCAAGTTTGTTTGACAAGAGCATAGTATTTTATACTATTAGCATTACAAAGCTGTAAAGCAAATTGGCATTTTAAAATTGAGGCACATTCAATAGCTCATGACTAATTTAGAATGAAACAAAGTAACAGTGTGATTTGAGAAGAACTGGTTGTCTTTTTTACTTCTTACCTGGGGAGAAAAGTCAAAGGAGGATTTATACTCTTCTACTCATATAGAAATGAACTCCTCCTTGCTTTGTTGAGCTCTATTCAAAGGTAAGGACATCAAAACCAGAAGAAACAAGTCAGGAAAAAATAGGTATATTCCTGATGTCGATTTATTACCTACCATCTAAAATAATTAGGATGATTCAGTTAGAACACAGGGATTCTATATTCCATATTGTTGGTAGCACCCAAATTCAGGTGTGTGTTGTCAGGTGTGTGTGTCACCAAGAAATCCTGCATAAGAGAAGTACTTTACGGTACGTAGGATCCTTTATGGAAAAGGACTTCAGCACCAACACTCAGATCATTTGGAAAATCTGTTTAACTCGGTAGTTTCAACTTTCTTCCAATAAAAGTTTTCATTAGAATTCACAGCAAATCACCAAAAGTCTCTTAAAATGAAGCCTTAGTGTTTTGCACATAAGACTTTAATAAGTACATTTTGAAATGTGTTCTGATAATTCATTGCCAGTGGTACCTAAAGAGCAAAGGATTGAGATACAGCAGCAAGTACATTACTTACTAGCAGTGTATTTTTCTTACTGTGAAAGTTATATGTACTCTCTATGAAAGAAAAAATGGGGGAATGTATTTTAAAAATCATCACCTGTAATCTCACCAGTTAAAGAATACCACTACTAATATTTTTATATACTTCCAGCTTTTATATTAAAATTAGGTGAATTTATCCTGACTGCAAAGGTCATATAGGTCCATATTAGTAAATGTGGAAACATACAAGAACATGTTTTCTTGTTGCTTTTCTCCTAAGCAGCTTTAAAATAAAATTGAAATCCAATCGTATATACATCTTTTTAGCCTTCTTTTTTTGACATAAGAGTATGTCATGAGTATGTTACTAGATTTGAAAACTTGTCTCAAAAACTTAGTTTTTATCTCTTCTGGGTATTCCATTTCCTAATTATGAGACATTTAGAGTGACTCCGGTATTTTCTTTTTATCAGTGTAAGTAATGTGATTTATCATTCTCCTGTGTATTATTTAACCTGCTCATGCATGACTTCCTTAATGTCCCTTCATAGAAAGAGCATTACTGAGATGAAGGACATAAACCCTGATCCACATTGCCAATGGCTTTAGAATATATTTTCAAGTATTTGAAAGAATAGCATACAGCTTTTAAACATTTTTTGAATAAAAATATTGGTATCAAAAAGATAAGGCATGATAAAATGTAGGTGTAAGAAATGGGCTCAATTTTGTTGTCAGAAATAAAGAACTGATGTTCTCATTTCTACTTCAATTTACCTGCCTAAGGAATGACAGCCTTTTATTAGGGTTCCTTCAGAGTGCCTCTGTTTCAACTTATGCCCATTCACTGGGATAGCGAATGAAAGTTTTTATCTTCTCCGACCTGGAGACATTTCATCATGCAATAAAACTGTACAAGCCAGATTATGACAGTGCCATGATTCTGCAGTAGGTATGTTCTGTAAGCCTCTGGAAATTCTGTAGAACCCTTATTGTCCCTTGTTTCCTAGGACAGTTCCAGGCCTTTTAGAGCTTAAAATAAACTTCAAAAATCCATGATTCTACATTTGTAGAATACATAATATAACATATTTTTTAAAGTGCAATATTGAAATTCTCGTGGAGTTTGGGACTAGTGATGTCAATAAGATAGGAACCTATCACGGCAGAGTTGAGTGTGTACTGTATAGCAAGTAATGAGACCACAGTCTTGTTACCTCAGGTAGGTGATGCTACAACTGTCCTTTATCTTAGGCTCCATGAAACTTCCCTCACAAGTCACGAATTGGAAGTGTTAGAAGAGGCTGCTATTGGTTCATGAGTTGATCATACCATTGATTTTTGTGATATGCCCCTCGGAGACTTGTGCAGTAAAAAAATGTTCACACCTATTTCACAGTAATTTTTTCAGGCTTCTTGATATAGGAATAGTTAGTGTGTTCATGGCAGTATTCTGTGTTTGTCAACAATCATTTTACATAAATAATACAAATAGCATTTTCATAAATTATTATGTATATCACTTTCTCTGCTTTCAGTTTTAAAATTCTAAGCTTTTTTAACTGACTAAAGTAGTGATTGCAATACTCAGATCACAGAAATTAATAATGAATACTAAACCTAACCATGTTTGAAATGAAAACGAGACCAAACCACAGTGCAGATCCCCCCATGATATTAATTAATGATCAATTTGAGTATATTAAATCAAACATAAAGAGGAATTCCTGATGACAAGAGTTTCTGAAAGCTAGTGCTCGCTATCAGGGAATCTGGAATTCTGTTTCTGCTAATTGTCAATTAAGAATCAACAGGAATTTCTGTCACCTTGTAAAGGATTGACTTTTTTGTGGCAAGAAGCAGGACGTGGTTGGTATCCTCAAACCTTTAGCAGCCCTGATTCTCCAAGCTGCTTCACAGAGTGCCATCAACATAGTCAGTCATCCAGGGAACTTAGACAACTCTTCCCCTAAGTGGTCCTGTCTGAAGCTAACAATATGATGTCTTGGTTTTAAACACCCATATTGTGCTGCCTGGATTGTAGGAGATTTCAGTATACTTAGTTGTCTGTGTCTCACCAAAGCAAAGTTATATGCAAAAATGCAAAACACAAGCTACAGAATTGACTTGTCTTTGCTGTAAGAAATACATTGTTGAGTTGGATTAATGGAATAAATTCTTATGCCATATGAATTTAAACTGCCATTCATTTGGGAAGAGATGAGTCCATTCACAACAGCTCAAATCCTAGAAGACTGAGCTTTGTGAAATTGCCAAGTGAAGAGTGAGTCAGAAAACTGTTTTAAAAGCTTGTAGTGATTTGATAGATTTTTGATTATAGTGCACTATATAAGCTAACCACTAATACACTGAAGAATGATCCAAGTGTTCAGTTGGTGAGCGGTCTTTAAAATCTTCATTTGTGGGTGTGTATGTGTGTGTACATGTGTGCACATGCATTGTTTGTTGTTGTTGTTGTTTTATACCAAAGGGAGAAATTTTAAAAATCATACTGTCTATCTCCCTGGGTAAAAACTTCTTTAAGATACTGGTAGTTTGAAACCTTTAAACTGAGCTTCTATCTGAATTCTGAGTCAGACCTTCTGGCAAATGCTAGAATCAGCTTCATCTGTTTGAAGTCCTTGGGAATGACAAGCCAGTGGTTCTCAGGAATGGCTGCACAGTATAATTGCCTGAGAGCTTTCAAAAATTCTGCTGCCCAAATTCAATCGCACTGTCTGGGATTGGAACCTAAGCATTGGTATGATTTTAAAGCCTTCCCAAGCAATTTCAACGTTTATCCAATTTGAGAGCCACTGATCTAGACTGAACTAAACGCCTGGGTCAGTTATCCATTGAATGAGACACATTTCCCTGCCCACATTATGCCCAAGTGCTCTTACTGAAATGTCCACGGGGAGCAAATGGTTGAATACTAGTGGTCATTTGCCCCTATACATATTACTTGTCCACTTTGACGGAGAAGATGAGTTCATTCTTGCACCCTATAAGATTCTTGATATAAAGTTTTGAAAAAGAGTATTGTAATATCTCAACAATTCCAATTGGACGATTGCTTTGCCTATAAATTTTTCCTGTTTTTGTTCCTTTTGGAACCTGGTATTCAGCTAGGTGGCAAACTGTCATCCCTGTTCCTAAAATATGTAGTTTGCGCTTGTATCTGTAAACCCCTGTAAAAATGACAAGGACACCAAAAGTTATTCTAGTGTAATTTTACCAAACTTCTGACTATCAAGGATCTGAAAGTCAGTCTTAGCTTTGTGTGTGTGCAGGAAGCACAAGCCTGCACCTATTACCTACAGGGTGGCCTCTCGAGGAAACCAACACGCGGCTTTCTCTGCCACTCAGTCTTCATGAGCGGCCAGAAGACAGAGAGGCTCACACCCACAGCAGCCCTCTGGGCTAGCAGCGTGCAGCAGACAAAGCCGAAAGACTTGTCTATCATTGGAACAAGTGTGACTAGACTCCTGTCCCTTTCTATCTACTTGGATCCTCATTTCAAAAGATGCTTTTCGAAGCAATCCTTTTACCAGGGGAGGAGAGGACATAAGGCTGAAAGCTGCTGATTGTCCGGGTGACTGAGCCCATTGAGGTGGGACTCTTGAGAGACAGTGGCCCGGGCGCCCGGGAGCCAGGGGAGTATGTGGAGGAGGACGCAGGGTGTGCCGGGGCAAGCCCCAGTGGGGCAGCCTCTGATTTCACATGCTTGTAAATCACATGCATAATTATAAACATCGAAAGTTTAATGAAATCCAAGGGCTCATCAACCCATTGGGGTGGACGTCTGAGACCTCACCTTAAAGCTGCTTTGAAGTTTGTCAGAGACCTAACCTTTCGTGTTCTCCTCTGCCTTCAACTTGCTATCTTATGGCAGCCCATGAAATGCTAGTATATTTTTGCTTGAGTGAAATAAGTCAGAGCAGAAGAAAAAGCAATTTGCTTATCAAAAGTAGTAGTGGGTATATAGCATGCATGCAAATGCGTATGTCAATGATTAGACCGTGTGTCAAATACTTTCTGAGAAAATCATTAGAAGTCTCCTCTTAAGCATACTTTAGCTTGGAAGAAAGCCTGTGTTCCCTTGAAAGAAAGCTGCAGAATATATTTGGTAAATATCATGATAGAAGAATCACCATCCTAAAATACCCAAGTGTATATATGGCATTTTTGAAGTTTTTGGCCAAATTACTGCATTAGAAGAGAATTGCTATGAGTGGTGGGAATAACTATTAGGTAACTTCATTCTAAAAGTGGCTAGAAAGTTAATTAAATAGTCTGCCCACAAATAAAAACTTTGTAATGCCTTCCCTTTCTTTGTGGTTTACATTCTGGTTCAAACTATTAAGTTAACATGTAAGCAAAATGTAGATCTGCAAGTAAAATTTGGCACCAAAGTTATTTTTTCATATCAAGGTAGTAATGACATGGTGTTAAGCCCAACTATTTTGTTTTAATTGAGTGTCACTGACACTTTACATCAAAATGCCCTATACTCTGTGAAAAATGTAGTTTTAATTTTTAAATAAGTCGAATCTCATTTCAAATCTGCTAGGAATGTCCACGGAGCAATTATTTTATGTAAAGCAAAAAGTCCCTTGGTGATGGGAAATAATGTCAGCGTTATTTTTGTTTGGCTTAAGTTAGTTTTCATTTCTGGTGTTCTTATTTCCTTTTTTTGGCATTTGCAATCCTATTGATAAAACATTTTAATAAATATAAATGTGCATGTACGTGGCGCAGGCCAGTATAAGCCAGTCTAATCTATAAATTATTTTCCATCACACATCATGTTTTTTATTGAGGCAGAAGCTGAAATGGCAGATGTAATGTCCCTCCTGTTGAGTAGAGAAAGGCCTGCCTTCTCCTCCATTTTAGGTCCCATAAGTCACAGCGGAGGTGAGGAAAGTTTTTACATTTATGTCTTTATATTTATCTAAGACTTGAAGGGCAGAGGAAATAGAGCCTATAAATCTCAGAAGTCTGTGGTAATCATTAAAACAAGGGAAAAACTAAGAAATCTGGACCCTAGAGAAAGACTCTGCCACTTTTAAAAAGCATCTGTCTGAACATGGCTGCCGCCACCTCACAGTATCTGACTAGAAAGAGAAGATACCACCTGTCATTGCTTTCCAGGAGCTATATTATCTAACGAAAAGAAAATAGCAGGCATCACAAAACTACCTGTAAATGGTAGAAAGTAGCATAGTGCTCCCTTTTAGAGCCATTGAATAGCTTTTCTTTCTCAAAACTACAGACCTCAAGCAAGCTGTGTTGTTAGCAAGTATCCTGCAGTCTTCATTCTTAAGCACTTACTTTGTTAAGCCACGACATAGATGACCCCTGTAATTCTGACAGTAACCTTGTGAGGCATGTGTTAATATCCCATTTCACAGATGAAGAGACTGAGGCCCAGAAGTTAGGCAAACTGCCCAGGCTAACAGCCAGCAAGCACCAGAGCCAGATTTCCAAGGCAGTTACCTGATGCCTTGTTCTGAACCCCCCATGCTCTGCTGCTCTCTGCTTTTGGTCAGCTGGCTGCTCAGGAGGAAAGACTGAGAAGTATGTTCAAGAAGCAGAGGTTGGTGATGGGTAATGTTCGCCCCGGCAGGACAGTGAGCAAGCTGACAGCCTAGATCTGGCGTCAAGCATGCAAACTTGGGTTCCCATCACTGCATCCACACTGTGTGCTGGTTATTTGGCCTTAGGCAAGTGAGGTAATCTCTCTAGTCTTAGTTTCTTCATCTGCAGAACAGAGATAATAAAACGTTGCACGTCACACTTACATGTACGATCTCACATGATTCTGAAATGCTTTGTAAGTATTAGCTCTTATCATCTGTCATACTAACATGAAAAGGGGGGGGGGAATAAGACCAGCCCCCAGAATGACTCACAAGCTCCAGGGGCCACTGTTGACTAGATGCCCTGGTGTGTAACAGCCCCCTTAATGTGGGATTGAATGGTAACTTATGGAAATTCTGGGATAGTGTTAGCCTTTGCACCAAAATTACGTGGCAGACCCATGGAAACAAAGTTATATTGATGTATGTGTATCGGTTTTCTTTAGTTCAAAAAGAAAAACCTGGAACATACCTTTATTTCAGTGTGTAACTAGAGAAAGACGAAACCTTCGCTTTTCATCAGCTCTTGACAGTAGGTGGATGGCATTGGTACCTGCCTCATGATGCAAAAATCCCGTCCGGGGGGTTCTCAGAGCACATGCCTAAGGATGATGAAACACAGTGCGGCGACCCCCGAGCATGGCCGCAGCCTCTCACTAGAATTTCCGTGCAGCCATAGTAGTTTTTCTCAACCTGGATATTACAGTAATGAAGGTCTTTTTTTGTGTTTATTTTGGAACCTGGTTTGTGTCAATCTGCCGTAGAGTTAATAAATTGTAGGATTTGCAAAGGAAATATACTGGGACTGAAAACTTAAGAAGGCTCATATTTTTGCCCACTAGCAACTATTGCTCAAAGCACAGATGTAGAGTCTCGAGATTTGGGAGGGAAGCAGTCGGGCAGAGTTGCTACGAAGTTAACATGTAATGTCATGACATAGAGAGCGTACGACTCCACCAATTTTTTTTTTGTTTTTTAAAAGCAGATCAGTAAAAAGTACCATGAAGTCAGGGAAGAGAGAACTTTAGAGGAAAACATCAAAGTTAAGAGCAACCACAGACATCGGTGAAATGTGTTGGGGATCAGGTGCAAGAATATACAAATGGAATGACCTCAACTATCCTCCTCTTGTTTACGTAGCATTCTGCTTTTAACAGACTTCTTTAATTTTTACATTTATATAATAAATATATAGGTAGATTTATTTATGAATATATAATAATCATATACAATAAATATAGTCAATTAGTACAATACATTTTAGTTTATTTCTTGGTAGTATTCATCAATTGACTTTTAGTTAAGCTATTTTTAAGTCTGTAAAGTCTGCGATTACATTGAACTATCATAATGTCAAGGTGACGAGAACAGAGAACATATATTTTTTTTATTATTTATTTATTTTACTTGGGTTTTTTTTTAGAGGGGGTCAGGGTGGAGGGGCAGAGGGAAAGGGAGAGAGACAATCTTAAGCAGTCTCCATGCCCAGTGCACAGCCCGATGCGGGGCTCCATCTCATGACCCTGAGATCATGATCGGAGCTGTAATCAAGAGTTGCATGCACAACCGACTGAGCCACCCAGGTGCCCCTTTAAACTGTTTTTAAAAACTGGATCACTGCCTTGATATTAAATCAGCTTTGGACTTTGCAGTCAAAATATGCTTTGAAAAATAAAGTGCTGTTTATCGAGGCCATTCTGTAATATAATATAATGAGAAAAGCTTGAGAAAATCTCTTTCTAAACCATCTAATTTTCTATCTCAGCATGACTTTGTGATACGAGGTGACACAAACACATGTGGTCACAATGGCTCTCAGGAATTCCCATCAGAAGGGAGTTAAAATTTGAATCCTTTTGTCAATGAATTTCCATTTTACTCTATCTGGGCATGACATGTACAATTTAATTTTAAGTTCGTCCATTTACTCATTTTAAAATAATGTGTAATTCCACATGCCTAAATTTCAAATCACAGAAAATCTGTAAAAAATAGTTATTTAAGATAAAATATGTGCCAATTACTCATACACGTTGTAGTAGGACAAGAACAGAAAAAGAGAACATCAATGAATTTAATTCCATCATTGCTAGCAATTACAGTTATTTAATCTGATTGTGAACTGAACCTAATAAACTGAAGCTAATATAAAAATAAAACATTATGACAAAAGGTCTTAAAAATTTACATATTGTTAAAAAATTCTTCAGGAAAGATTATTCCTTTCAAATATCTAAATATCAAATATTCTGGCTCTCTCTTTAAAAAAAAAATTTTTTTTTAATTTTTAATAAGCTATTTCTAAACCAGCCTCCTACCCTAAAGCACCTTTGATCCAAATGGATCACAAACTTAAATAAAATTACATCTGACCTCAGGCTATTTCTCGATAGGGAAAACACATCTGCTCAACTTGGCCAACAGTTTGAAACTGTTCAAAAAAATTCCTAAAAGAAAGAAAAATCAGCATACGTGGTGACCATGGAGGACTCTTGAGGATAGAAAAAATTAGGAAAGCATTACTCTAAAAAGGATAAAAAGATAACCACATTTAATTCGCATTAAATCTTGGGCTTTCTCTGAGAGAATTGGTGATGAGGTTCTCACAGTTCAAACATCTTTGTTGGATGGACGTGAACACACCTGTTCAGAAAAGGTGACTCAAAACTTGAACTGACTTCCCTCCACATACAGGTCACCAAACCCCTGTCATAAGTCATCAGTACCTAACCTTAGACTGGACTCAAGCCTATGACCTGAGGTTGAAAAAGCCACGTAGCTCATTCTCTCTTATCCAGTCTGCTGTGGTTTTTTTCCCCTTTTAACCACCATTAAAACTTCTGTTTAAATCTCCAGGGGTCTGGAAGATCCGATTAACCCCAGGACATTAATAATGTATTTATACCCAGGGTCTCTGTGCGTGTCACCTGGGCTGATCTAAGGATTTTGTGACTCGCAGTAATGTGGCTACCTCGGAAAAGATTTACCCAATAGCTGGCATAGCTCTTTAATTGCAACCTAAAGACAATGTCTCCTTGTCCAAGGAAGCTTATGTATGTGTGAGGGGCAGGGGTGGGTAGGTGAGTGGGTGGGTGTAGGTGTGTGGGTGTGTGTCTATTTTAAAATTTTGGCTTTGATTAAATGTCAATACATATAAAACTTCTGCACAGAAACAAACAAAAACAAAACACAGCTTTTGGACACGACCGGCTCTGTGAGTTTCTTCCCTTGTAAGTAATTATTACCGGCACTACTAAGGAAAACCTCTGGTGACAGCATCAATTTTCAACACCTTTGATCCCTAATGTGTTACATTCCTGTCATATCCCACCTCATTGCGTGGCCATAGCACTCATCCACTGCCAAGACGAGGCAGTATGGGGCGAGGGTACCCGTTTTGCCAGTTATGGGGCTTGGAGCAGTCTGCTTAACCTTCTGGGATCTCTGCATCCTCATCTTTGAAGTCAGGGGACTAGGTTCCTTTCTAGCTCCAAATTCTGTGAAATACAAAGCAGTGCAAGTCTCCAACTATTTCCAGAAATTATGGGAAAGGGAAGTCATGGTTGTGACTCAGGCACTAGAGGCTTTGTGCTTGCCCAGGCTCAGAGATTGTGGGGCTTACTTTGCTTTATTTTGATTTTTTTGTTCTCCTTTATCCTGACGCAGAAACCCCGTCGGCATCTGCTAGTGCAAAGCTTACTGGGTGTCCTACCACACCGGCCAGTAAGTGCCCTCACCTTTCTGTGTGGTCATCGTTACTCCAGTTAAGCTTTTAAAAGCTACGTAACTCAGCGTGAAGTGAGACTTCAGGTTTCAGTTAATAATGGAGAATGTCTTTAGTGTGTAGGGATAACAGGGTGGTAAGTTTTCAAACCTGCAAGTCTGAAGGTGAAGATAGATTATGACCTTAAAGTGGGCTGAGGAGGAGATCAGTCTGGAGCTGAGCGAAGGAAGAGAAAAGTGGTCCTGGGAGGTGAGGTCACAGACTTGCGCATCTGTGTGTTGGTGGGGATGGGAAGCATGCGTTGTTTAATGTAGGGTCTTACCATGTTCGAAGGTCTTTGGCTTTTACTTCAAGTGAAATGGGGAATCACTGGAGGATTTTGAGTGGAAGAGTGATGTGATCTGACGAACTATTTAAACAAGATCAGCAGCAGCCTTGTTGAGAGTAGACTAGGAGGGACAAGGGAGGGGGCAGAGATATAGGGGTATAGGTGAAACAGGAGTATAGAATACTGACTTCTAGCACCAGCTCTGCTGCAAATGTGCTTTGTGCCCATAGGCTGGTCATTGACCACTCAAGCTTCAATTTTTCACCTGTAAATGAGAGATTCAGTGATAGGTAAGGTTCCTTTCAGTTCCAACTTTTGGTGGGTCGATACTTGGAGGAATATTTAGAAATTTACCCGATTGGGGCACCTGGATGGTTTGGTTGGTTAACCCTCCGACTCTTGATTTCAGCTCAGATCATGACCTCAGGGTCATTAGATTAAGCCCTGCATCAGACCCCATGCTGTGTGTGGAATCTGTTTAAGATTCTCTCTCTCCCTCTCTCCGCCCTCACCACTCATGCTCTCTCTCTCTCTAAAAAAAAATAAATAAAAAATCTTGAAAAAAAGAAAAAATTACCCTATTAAATATAAACACTTTTACATATGCTGTTTACTGAATTTATACCTCCTTTCCTATAGGTTTAAAGTGCAAAGTTTCAAACTTGGTACATTAACAACATAGGACATTTAAAGGGTTCCGGTGAAAGGTTGTAAATGACAGAAAAATATCAATCGTGGTAATATAAAGAAGTGGGCTTACTCTACGCCAGTTGTAAATGATAATTCCTGAAAATAGTAACCACGACTAAATACTGTATCTGTGCACACGCGCATGCACACATACTTCCTTGGGAAATGCAAATTTAAGTGGAGAAAAGGGGTCAGAGGATTATTTTTTTAAAGTATTATTATACTCGGATTTAGCATACAAGGGGCCAAATCTAGGTATCTTGAAGTCAAGAGGATTAAAGTGATGACAGAATACAAAACTGTGGACCTCTAATAAGAAGGATATGCAAATGTTGCAGGGAATTTTTAACTATTTAAATTATAAAATAATGACTTTACTCATAAAGTACCCACAATTTACTCTCAGAAGTAGAGTATTCCCAGATAGACTCAGTGAGTTTCTTCTTTGTTGTTAGCAACCGAACCTCATTTAACTAACCAGTCCTTCAGGCTATAAATTCAGCTGGCAAAACGCGATCTCCTTTTCTACCTGCCCGTGAATCTGCAAAAGTTAATTTGGTTGTGGATAGAATAAACTAGATGTGAAAAATCGAAAAGGGAAAAAGGGTAATGCTTGATCATTTTACTTGCACTTGTAAGGATTTCAGTGCTCTGTGTTTCTTTGAGAGAAATCCCATGGTGCCAATTAACCTAACTTATTCCAAAACAATTCTCTGTTTGGAAAGAATAATTTTCATTGTGGGTGTTCCTTGAAATTGTATGCCTCATCCCCTGTTATTACTGAGATGTGTGCTGTGCAATTGAAAGTACCAGCTTCACTTCCATGCACTGTAGAGATCAGAGCTGTATCCCACACACAGTGTCAGATAATCTGCTTTAATTTTGTCCAATGCACACTTTTAACCTTGTGTAATTTTTTTAAATGTGGAAAAGCCATCTCAACCTAATATTAAGCCAAATATTTCATGTCAACACTATCAAAAACACGAAAAGCTGGAGATTTGTTTTAATCAGGAAATCAATTTTTTTGCAAAAATTTTAAAGTAAGTCAACTTTCTTGGCTCGGTTTAAATGACATTTTCATTTTTCTTTGAAATAATGTGAGTGCTTTTTTTCCTCCAGCGTAAGACAAAACTGGACTAGAAAAGATTGAAAAGGATTTAACTAACTTGGTAAATCCGTTCTCCACTTTATTAGGCTGTGTTGTCTATTTGGATTTCTGGAGTATTTTTTTAAAACCTAATAAATCAATTAACCAATATTCGTTCTAAGATTTAATTTGGTGAATAGAATATATGTGCTTTTCATCAGGCCACACATCTTTTTTTTAAGTCTGAAACCACCACACACAAAGAATTTAATTCTGACAGACATTTGTTCTCAGCATAAATACTTTAGGGCCAGTAGTTGTCCCCACTTAATCATGCTTCTTAAAAGTGAATTCCAGAAGACTTGAGGCCCCCAGTGACCCCTGGTAAGGTGAGTTGTCAGTAAATTACTTTTATGATGTGCCCCAGGGAAGCAGGTCTGCTAGAAACTTGCTAGGGAGCTGGCCCCCTCTTGCCTGTAGGGGGATGACCTTTAACTTTATCTAACCTTTGCATTTCTAATTCTAAATTTCTGGGAGGCCCTTAGTCACATTGTTGGATATCATATGAAAATTGAGACCTTTCCTGTAGTCGTGAGTTAGTCTTAGCCCCATATTTGTTGTTAAACTTCCAGATGAAGCATGCCAGTAAGCTTTTTGTTTCTACAATTTCATTTTTTCCCCTTTCTATAATATTATCGTTGCACTTTAATTTTAAATACCAAACATTTAATGGGTTGAAATATAAATGAGTTCAAAACAGATTCATGGTTAAATTATGACTGCCTTGGGTGACAGTTGGAAAACACTGTAGAAAATTTAATCCCATAATTTTACGAATTTGAATTTATTGTGGCACTTGAAAATGTATGTTATTAAAGACGAATAGTGATATTGCATCAGAATACATTTAATTTTTCACAAAATATTTAGTAATCGAAAACAAATCTTGTCAATTTTTTTGTTGTCTCCGTCATGAGAAAGTTTTTATTGTGCTTTTTGGGATAATAATGTACACTGACATTATCAAACAGGAATTTAGATTCAGTTTTGGATGAAGAAATATACCCTTATTTGGCTATATTAGACTGAGAACATTGGGAAATAATGCCTTTTCATGAGATATAAAATACAAAGTGATCATTAATTTCACATTAATGATCAGGGCACAACTTGGTTGACCCAGATGTTCATATTTTAGTTGCATGAAAGTCTAATTTCTCTTCTTTTCCTATTAGTTTTGGATGACATTTAACGGGCCAGTATGATTAATTCTTCCCTCAAAAAATATTTTACTGCTCAGTTTTATTGTCTGTAAGTGTACTACATGCTTTAAAAATATGTAATACTTACATATTTACATGTATGCATATGTATAACAGAATCTTGTGTGGCTGAATGAAATATTGCTAAAGATAAGCTTTTCCCCAAAATGACACACCTAATCAGACAGTGTTTAGGTATATAAGTGTAATTACATAGACTAAATGTAGAATATAATCTTTTGGCCAAGCTATCTAAGCTTTGTATTTGGTATCAACCCTTTGAGGAGATCAACAATGACAATCGTAGACGCAATTACTGTAACGTCAGTAATTTTTTAGTGGGGAAGGAAAGAGATCAGCAAATTCCTTCCTGTAAATCAAAGGTTCTGGCTCAAGAGCATATATAAACAAGATGTAAGTTTTAAATATAGCTTAAATGCCACCCAGGAGAGAAACTCAATGGTAAAAGAGTTGTCAACAGACGGAAAGGAATCTTTAAATGATGGAGACAATATTAAATTGGTGACACTAATATTAGGACTACACGGACATGTGTTTCCAAAAATTTCAGCACAGAATGTCCTCTTCCCTGCACCCCACTCCCAGTTGTTTATCTTTGGAGCTGGGAAACATACTAATAGTAAAGTAGAATGTCGATGTAACTTGTTGATAACCCTAAGAAGATTTTACTTGAGAAAATGGCAAACTCACAATTTTGAACCAAATTTGGAAACAAGAGCTAGAACAAAATAGATGATATGTGTGAAGACACTAATATTCAGACTGTCTTAGGCTGTTTGCTTACGTTAATCCTACCGAAAGTATTTGTTTGTCGTATGTCTGCCCCTTCTGAGATAGGGCTAAGTGGTTGTTATTTGTTTGTGTGTTTGTTTTTGTTTTGCTTCATCAAAAATTTTATGTTAAAGGATCTTGATGATGTTAACCAGTACAGCCTGCTCCACACTGTCATTGTCTGGAGACTTGCTATTAAATTATCATTAAACATGGACCGGGAGACAATTCATAACATGTGTTAGGTACTGAGCAGGATCCATCTATGGAACCCAACCGAAAACCCAGGACCTGGAGTGTGGAAGGTAGTTCCCCCCAGGAAAGTCAGAGTGCTCTGACCACAAGGAATAGATGGTGGGCAGGAAAAGCAATAGGGATATGAGAAAAATATAATGAGGGAGAGGATACAATAAATTACCCAGTACCTGGGGAATGACTCTTAAAGGGTATTGAAAAGAGACAAGAGCCTTTTATGTAGGAAACATGGTGGGGATTGAGATAAAGCTAGACACAGAAACTGGAGCAAGGGACAGTACTCATAAGTGGTCTTATGTACTCGGCGGAAGATTCTGAGTTTCTTTCTATGGTAGGCAACAAGGACAATGATGGCCAGCCCCCAGCGATACGGTAGGCTCCTCTATAACCAGTTGGCTTCTTCAGGTGCTGTGACTGCTCTACTTCCCCTTGTGGGGGATTTGGGAGCTTTTCCTCATCCAGAGGGCAAGGCAACTTAATAACTGAATCTAGAAATAATTGAAAAATGCATGCAAGGGGAGAAGATCCTAGGAAAAACAGAAACTCAGTTCAAATGGGCTTAATCCAAAACCAAAACAAAACAACTCTCGGCTTTGCTTTCCCCTGTTTTGCCTTGGGGCTTTCCCTTGTGCTAGCTTCATTCTTGGGCAGACTTTCTTCCTGGCACAGACCATAGCAGCCCCAGGCTCACCAGCAAATCCAGAGGAGTAGGAGCTGCTTTTTCCTAAGAGTTCCAACATAAGTCTTGTAACTGAGGCCACTCATGGATTTCAGAACATGTCCTGCCATGATTGGCCAGGCGTGGGTCGCTTGCCCTTGTCTGGAGCTAGGGGCAGAGATCAGCGTAGGCCAGAGCACTGAACCCCAAGTGTGGAAGGGGTAGTGCCCGGGAGGAAAGTTGAAGTGTTCTTCCTAGAGGAAGAGGGCGTGGATGCTGGGCTATTCATGCAGACAGCAGACCTTCACTGCTCAAGGGGCAGCTAAGCCTGCTCTGAATCAGACTCCAGGTTCTTAGTATTTAATTCTGTCTGCCTCCTCCCCACACTTTTAATTACTGAGCTTTCATCTGCGTCATATCGTAGGGACATTCAAGAGTTGCAAAGCAACCCCACTAAAGCTTCCTGTAGGTACAATATACCTAATTTGGTGGTGCTTTGTCAGTGTTCACTTAATACTAGTTTCTTGCTTATGTCCACTTTCATTTTTAAGATATAGAGACCAAGATACCTAAAAATGATGGACCAGTAAAATATGCATCAGGAAACATTGCTGAATCACCAGGAACAATGGAGTCCAAGAGACTGACTTAATACCTTCTAACCTGCAAAATTTGACTCTGCTCCAAAAAAGGGTCACTGAGGCCCCATAGGAAACACAGCTACACAACCCACAGTCCTCTCCTTATTTTGAAAGGCTTCTGTAAAACTTCTATTTCAGTTTCATCCATTAATCATATTTATTAGTGAGTCACTATAGAGTTTGCATCCAAATCTACGAGGATACCAGATGTATGTAGGGAACTGCCTCCAACATGCTCAGAGAATATGAAATATTTAATGATAAAGTTTTGTATTTTTATAACATATAGTTTGGGAATATTTTGCACCCTATGGCTGTAAAATTCACATTTCCTTTCCATTGATGTTGAGCTCCATTATGTGCAATTTAATTAACCTTGGTAAACAAGTATGACATGTTTTTAATTTGTCTTTAGTCAGAATAATATGATTAATGTGCTGTAGACGACTTAAAGAGTAATATTATCACTTTTTTTATACTTTCAATATTTACATGAGTCTCTTAGGTTGCCTTTGCTAGGTATTTAATATGCATATTAAAACCTGTTCTTATTTATTCAATTAAATGAAAGCAAGAAAAAGTTCAAAAAGCGCAAGATCCTGACTCCACCCAAGAATGTGTAAACTTTTATCTCTAACAGGAAAATCTTGAAAGTAGTTATTTGTTTTCTCACTGAAAGCCTTTGTCACATTTAAACATATTCTTCATATTTTTTAAAACATATTCTTCATATCAATGCTAACTACATGCAATAAGCACTCAAAAATAAAAAGTAATTTCTTTTTAATGAAAAAAACTAGTTTCTATCTTATATGTCTGAGTTTTAAATAGGAGTAGTATTACATAAATGTATGACAGACTTTCCCTTTTGTTCTCTCTGCCTAAAATCATGCCTAAGGACTCATTAGCCTTCACTTAAGAAGTTTACTTGTTTTCTATAACACATATTATACCATTCTCAGTCATATTCATTCCTTCTAAAATCAATGTTTAATTCGCTCATGTAGAAAGTTGAAATGACTTGCCCCTTCTGCTTTATTTCACTACCCTGACCCCTTGTCAGACTGTTCATTCTGCCACTTGGTTATGTCAGATGATGGGAAAGCATTTTTCTTTGAAACTGGCCTTTCACTCTTAGAAGGTCCAGATGGGATCCAGCCAGAGGATTATTAACCAGAAGATAGATGGTAATAAAGCTACTTTTGGTTCATTCGAAAAGCAGGGCTGTGGTATTCAGTTCAGAGGAGTAACCTATTTTCCGAAGGGTTTCTGTGTAGGAACTTACTGAATATCTCCCCTGTGCTTTGTAGATCTGCAAAAGTAATATGGCTCAGCTCCACATGAGGGAGATGGCTTTAGGTGTGTCATTCATTCATTGATGGATTCACTCATCAAGCTAATGTTTATTGCACCTCTTCAGATTAAGCCAGAGGAACTGGGAAAAGTTCAGAAATGCTCTTTTTGTATGTTGATGGATTACGATGAATTAATTGTAAACGTTCAGATAGAGATTGGTAGTATTAGAAAAAGAAAGATGGAGGGAATGAAGGCTTTTGAATTTGTGTGCCTGGGTTACTTTCTAAGCAGGTTCAAATATCTCCCCATTTATTTATTCACTTATTTGGTATGAGGCTGTCTGATTGTTCCCAACACTGACCTGCAAAATACTAAAATGCATAACATTTACATTTAGGCGTAACAGGGAATGGGGACTTCTTATTAGCGGAATATTTTGATTAGCTAATAATTTAAAAGATACATGGTGAGAATTATCAAGGAACATACATGAAAGTGTCATGAAAAACATGAAAATAATACCAAGCATGATTTATCCTTAGAGGTAAATTTTGAAACATTGTAGTATTCAGGTCATCCTTGGAAATATATGGAGTTTGCTCTCCCTCACCATCCTTTACATGACAAGATAAGTTTTCAGAATTCTAGGATTTTCCAATTTAAACTAAATCAATATGGTTCACTTTTTAAGTATTTCCTGACAACCATGGCGGGGTCCGGGATAGTTCCTTGTCATAAATGTACAGAAAAACATCTGAATATGCAAACTGAGTGGAATCAGTAAAGACTATAAAACACTTCACAGCAGTTCAGGTCTATATTATTTGCTGGCAAATAAATTTGCACTAAACTTTTAAGAAAGCTTTTGCTTTTCACAGTTTTTTGGATTGCAAAAATGCCTAGAAAAGATTGCGGACCTCTCAGATTACAGTACTGTGCTTTAGTGTCTCCTTTGTCTGGCAGTTGGTTCAACATCAACTTTTAGGGACAGAGCCCGGAAAACAAAATTAAGCAAAAATGGCTTCTGAGCTTCAAAGAAAATAGCTGTCACTAAGCACCATGTGCTTTAGTCATAAAATCATAAAACTTTTAGAAGTCGAAGGGACCTTCGGAATCACTTAACCTAGCTCTTTCATCCTACAGTTGAGGAAAGTAGAGCCTGGAGAAACGAAATAATTTGTTTGAGGTTGGTTAGCCACACAGTCATACTGACATGGAATTATATATAAAATTAATCTTCATTATTTAACAAGTCTGATATTTTGCTGTTAGTTTTCCCAGAATGTTCATGTTTCTGAATGACGGTGAAGAGTGTATTAGAAATGTGGAGAACATAGAGGAAACTCTAGGGGCTGACTTACCAAGAAGTGGAAACTGATAGCAGGGTAGGAAACAGCAGATTTGTAGGGCAGAAAGAACATACCATAACACCCTGAAGTCTAGACAGCACGACTGACGGACTCATGTCAGGATGACAATACCTTTTGGTCATTCAGGTGCTCTTCATAAACGAAAATAGTGTTTATCCATGAACACGAAGTGAAGGACTACATGGCATTATTTACCAACCTAGTCACCGTGGGTTAGATTTCTTTCTTTCAAAACATCCTCAAATGTCGGGACACCTGGGTGGCTCAGTTGCTTAAGCATCTGCCTTTGACTTGGGTCATTATCCTAAGGTCCTGGGATCAAGTCCTGCATTGAGCTCTCTGCTCAGTGGGGAGCTTGTTTCTCCCTCTGCCTGCTGTTCCCCCTTCTTGTGCTCTCTCTCTCTCTGACAAATAAATAAACAAAAATCTTTAAAAAAAGAAAAGAAAAAACAGCCTCAAATGCCAAAATAGAAAGAGACTTGCATTCACTTTCCAATGATATTTCAATTAAATGGAATTTCTTAAGGAAAGAGAGACATGAAACAGCACTGATGATTAATGCTGTTGTAGTTACAAAAGCAAGAATGTATGAAGTATATTTTTTAAAATTCAACAGAAAAATTTTTATTAGTCTGATCTCTTAAAATGCAAATGTCCCTGAGAAAACTGACTCTTAACCTTACCAGTCTTTTTGTTTAGTGAGATTTCAGCTCTTTTCTCAAATGCAGATTTTGATGGTAAGAAAGTTTGAGAATCTTTGTGTTCAAAGAGGAAGAAATAGAAAGAAATGTGAAACCTGAGAGGGTTTGAGCACTAGAAATAAGTCTCTAGTTTTGTAATCTAGCTCACATTAAAGTAGTAACTTCCAGAATTAAGCTCCATTGTTCGGATCTCAGGATTTTATTTTCTTTTTTTGTTGTTGTTCTTTTTTTCCTTTTTTCTTTTTTTTTAGATTTCGTTTTCATTTATTTATTTGAGAGAAAGAGAGAGAGCGCAGAGGTAAGAAGTAACAGAGGGAGAGGGAGAAGCAGGCTTCCTGATGATCAGGGAGCCCTTCATGGGACTTGATCCCAGGATCCTGCGATCATGACCTAAGCCAAAGGCAGATGCTTAACTGACTGAGCCATCCAGACACCCCCTGAATGTGTCTTTAGATAACCCCTTTTGTGTGTGTTGCAGGAGGGGATTTTACATCCTTGTCCAAGACTTTTGAAACCATATTAATTTGCTTAGATTATTCATATGCAATGTGATGTTCTTTTAAAATCAAGAATCTTTTTAAATAAAGAATATTGGATCAGATTGAACAGAGAAATATTTTTTCAATCTTGATCCTCACTTAGGATAAATGTCCAAAGCAAATGCTTGTACTTTATTCTTCATTTTTATAGAAGAAATAAAGAATAAGTATGATATATTTATGAGTTTCTGAATATAAAGGGTGTCCCATTGTTAAAAACCTGGAGCTAATTACATCATTTCTTTTTGTTTTAGTAATGTTAAAATATTAACAAAGATCACTGTGGTTACAATGGTTGGCTCTTGGAAAATAAATTTAAGATTATAGTTAAATAATTGAATTTAAAGCATGTAATAAATTATCCCAACTACTTCAACATATGTGGATATTATATAGCTTGTAGGCCAGAGTAAAGTATACCTAAGACATACTATGTAGTAATAATCACTTAGAGTAGGGGTTGGCAAACTACAGACCAAATCTGGCCCACTGCCTGTTTTTATAAATAAAGTTTTATTGGAACACAGCCATACCATTTGTTTACATATTATCTGTGGCTCTTTTTGTGCTACAACAGTGGAATTGAGTAGTTGTCAGAGAGAGCCTATATGACCCACAAAACCTTAAATATTTGTTATTTGGTCCATTAAGAAAAAGTTGGTTGACCCCAAATTTAGGTAATCAATTAGTTATTCTCAGTACATTCCTCTCTGAGAAGTTAAGTCTTTGAAAACCACTAGAATATCATTTGTACAATATTTTAACAAAATTAGGGGAATCTTTAAAAAGTTAATGTATTTGTCTAAATGCACATTTTAGTCCTATCTAAAAACCTAATTTTTATGGTTTAGATTTCTTGGAGTTTTGCATTTTTTAGGACACCATTATCAAGAACTGTTTCTGCAAGTTCTATGTATGGGACTAGTAAAAAGAAAATATAAGTGCTTTGATTGCATTCTGCAACTTCCTACTCTAAATGACTTATGTTGGATTTCCATCAGTCATTGGTGCACCTGGGTCTTCTATACCTATCTCAAATCCTAACTGCGTTCTTTTGACCCCCTGGATATACTGCCACTTTCTACCATTAACAGTGCAACATTGCCTATATATAACTCCATCTTTCTGCTCTATACAAAATCGCCTAAGAACATTCTTTGAGTTACATCCTTTATTGTAAGACAAACCACCTTATACTGTCATTATCTCTCCATGTAGACCATAAGCTCCGAGAAGACAGGGACCATACTGATGTCATCGTCCTATATGCCAGCCTTTGGAATCATTTACTAAACGAAACTGATATTTTTGTTTAAAAATGTACTTTTAGAATTTTCTTCCTTTGCCCATGCTTAGCAGACGAAATATGTATTACAGTAAGGCTGACGATTTAATTTGTCATCCAAACTGGTATACTTTTGAGAGTGAAATGAGGGTCTCCTGATTTTATAAGAACATAGACCAGAACTGTATCCAAGCAAACCAGGACAAATGGTCACCCTACAGTTTTATAATTTTAAAGTTACAAAATGCCCTTAACCATACCACACGTGATTACTAACTCTATCATAAAATAGGCATAAAAATGACCTTGATGATGGCAACAAAATGATCAAAAACAAAAATGTTTTAAAAATTGGGAGAATGTCAATTACCTTTAACTGAGTATATCTGGTGCCTGATACCAGCAACACAATGACCAAGCCTCCTGCTTTTGCTCTCCTACTTCCCCAGTATCTTCTCCTCCTTTCAGTCATCAAGAAAAGCAGGGAAAGCAGGTGGCTGTCACTACAGACAATTGCCAATAAAAGAAAAAAACCAAAAGGAAACAGGAGTAAGAAGGGGGCTGATCTAAGCTTGTGTCCGGATTAGGAAGCAGTATCTTGCACAAGCCATCTTCCTTCAATTTTTTATTTTTTTAATCACTGTTTCTTAAAGAAAAAACATCATGAAGCATGCATCAATCTTGCAATAAGCTTCACTTATATAGTAAAACCTGAGCACATGTTAAATTATGCAGTTCACTATATTCAGCCAGGACTTTCCAGTCCACCCAAAGTTTCCAGTAAAGTTCTGTTTGACCTTTGTATAAAAGACCACCTTTACTAGGTGACTTATTTTTGCTGCCCTCTTGGGTGGTCGAATGAGGCAGATTTCCGTGTTGAACAACATACAACCTTCTTTTTGCCAACTGAACATTACACTGGGATGTGGCTTGGAGGAACAGTTTCTCAATACTATAAACAACGGCTTTCTTGGAACAGCTTGTTACTGAAGCATAAAGAGAGGTTACTCTTGGTTTAGCCTTGAGTAGCATATGAATTGGTTAAGGAAGTAAGTGTGGCTGACCCACCAAATTACAGTGGCCATAATATAATTAAGTTCAGTATCCTCCCTGGAGGCTCTGAGAAGTATTATTATGACACCAAACTTAAAGAAAAGGAATTTTTTTAAGAGCCAGGAAATTAGTGAGAAGCAGTCTTTGGGGAAATGTTGCAAGGTTTCAAAAAAATCAGTAGAAACAGCATAAAAGTTATTCAAGGAAAAAGACTGGTTAAAATGCAAAATCTTGTTATCTGTGATCCTGAGTGCATTAAGTGTATCTTTCCAAAAGGTAGGATGTCTTGGGATTAAAGATGCTACTGGAGTTAGAATGGGGGGCGGGGGGAGTGGAGGATGAAAGATATATTCAAATATTGAAAACAAAATAAAAATAGGAAATGTTCTTTTTTTTTAATAGGAAATGTTCTTAAAAGAGATTATTGGGAAGACATTTTCTCTCTGCCTATCCAAATTAAATTAAAAATGAAATTTCCAATAACAACTTAGACTAGTAAATTGTAGACTTTATCTAGACTATTAGAAAGTTATTAAAGATGTAAACAACTCTGAGTGGAGAGAAGGAGACAAAGGAGTGAGATTGTAGAGCTATTTACTGGCTTGTCATAAGGCCACAGCGTTCTCGGCAAAGCAGCTCCCAATAGACATTAGTCTGGCCTCACAGGGACAAAAAATTTCTCAGAATATGTATGAAAGCATAAACACTGAAAAGAAAGATGCTTAGCCTGGATTTCTTTCCAAATCATTGGTGGTTGTTCATGGCATTACTCTTTATTTCTTGGGCTCCATGACAGATTGGCTTAAAATAGACGATCAAGTCTTCAGGGCAAGGGTGATTTATTCTTTGGTAATATACCGCAGCTTTGTCATTTTATGTGATTGTGATATTTAGCCAGTCCTCTTATCATTCACTGGTTACAACTGAATACTATAGCAGGTCATCCTACTTATGTCTCCTTCAATATCCTGATAATATTCTCTTCATGTGTCCTGCCGTGTGACATTGCAATAAACATTGCTTTCATAAAAGTAGAGTGCTTTGGGGTAAAGAAGAAGGACAGCTACTCAGTGTAAAGTAAGACCCTTCAGATGACGCTGGCATAGTCTCTGGCAAATTCATCTCTGATACAGCCAGTCTTCTACATACCTTTAGTTTAGAGAAGGGGATGCACCTTTGTGACGTTCACTACGTTTCAGAGATGTTACAAAACACGCTTCCATTTAATCCTTGCCATAGTCCTATAATCTGGGCATTATTATCCTACCTTATAGATTAGAGAACTCATTTTCGGAAAAGTTAGGTAATCTTCTGAAAGATATATATCTGGTAACTGGCAGAACTAGGATTCCAATTCATGGTATCTGACTTGAGTAATTATGCAAAATTCATCCAATAACTATCTAAGATCCAATCTGTGAACCTTTGAAAAAAATTTTGTTCCAGAATCAGCCCTGATTGCCAGTGGGGCTGTCTTCTATGAGCCTTACGTAATAAACTAATAGAGAGTTACGCTCAAGTTCCTGCATCAGGGGCCTGTTTTCAAGTAGGGGTCAACCGTGAACTAACTTGTTGAAGCAGAAAAGGTAGCTACGTTTGATTTGAGCTTCAGCAATATAAATTGTAAAGGAAGCTAAGTGGGCTTGCTAGAAGAGCCCGAATTTGATGCTGGTTGACAGAGGGCCCTTCTGTAGAATTAATGATAGATTCTTTTTTTGAAGTCGTAAGCGGCCAACAGGTGAAAATGTTCATGCAGGTCTTAGGGAAAATGTTCACCTGTGGTGAGATAAGCCTTCCCCTATCCTGAGTGAATGGGAAGTTTGATTTTTCTGCCAAAACAAATTAAGAGTCTAAATATTAGAACTTATGGGGAAGGGTTATGCCCTTCTAATGTATTTGAAGAAACCTGAGAGTCTTTTGTTCTTTTGTTTTCCTAAGTCCATTTTCCACTCCAAAAGGCACACGTCATGGGGAGCGTGTTCAATGTCAAAGAGACTATGTAAAATGGTAGATATTCATTAACTTTGTCCAATGAAACACCTGTAGAATGGGAAGTGAGGAAATGCATCATCCAAGAAGTTATATGCAAGAATGGAAGGGTTGAGGATTCGTTCTCATCCACACAAAACTTCTCAGTTCTCCTGTGTCTCCCATTCTGTGCAAGATGTAATTACTTGTAAATCAAATGTGGGTAAAGAGCATGACATTTTATGGGTTTAAAGTGGGAGCATCAAAAACTCTAACTATAAATGTCATTGGAGCACTCATTTCTCCCAAAAGATTGTTGTATTATTCATGTCATCTAGGGTCCATGCCATACCAGTAGGCAGATAATATTTGCGAGTTGGCTTTAGATACTGAAAGCATTTCAGTGACAGATAAATACCTTCCAAAGACTTTGGGTTGCAAAAATGAAAAAACCTTTTCCTAATATGCTGGATTAGGTCATACAGTTGTCTCGGGCCTTAGTGTTTAAGCTACACCTGCACATATGCAATTTGAAAAGATAGTTTGACTTCAGAAAGCTTTTATTAATGTATTTTATATCACCCAGAAGGTGTTCTTTATAACAAACAGGAAACCTCACTAAATATAACCCAAAGCTTAAGCAATGGAAAGGCACATAGATGATGTCGTACATTATAAATATTTTTTGTACTTGCTAGTTTATTTCTAAGGAAATTATGAGAATGACATCATAATGATGACTGACTTTTATTAGTGTTTGTGCTCTGTAGCTCTAGACAAGTAGTTATAAGGAAAAACAAATTGTCTAGTGTTTCTCCCTAATACTTTGCCTTATGTTTTCTAGTGACATTAATCCTACGAAGTGATTCTAGGACTACTATATTATCACTAGTTGTCTTTTACTCATTTATCCAGAAAAACAACATGATAGTAAAGCACAAATTTGTTAAAACTCATAATGGAAAATAATTACCTTTTATTTTTGTTTGAACTACTGCTTTACTTAGTCTACAACTCAAAAAACAATTTTAAACTAGTATTTTATAGCCTATGTCAGCAACATGCTCCTTTGTTCTACTAATATCAAGTGGAAGTCATACCTTTTCTGGATAATCCTTTGAAATGACTTATTTGATAAAATCAAGTCTTAAAAGAATGCAGTGTGAAGATAAACAAAATACATGAGATAGAGCTATAGGTCTTATAGTCTTTTATTCATATACTCAACAAAGTTGAGTGCCTATTAGATATCAGTTATCGAGCTGAATTCTGGGGTCCAGTTAACAGTAACAACAAAAAAATTGACTTGACTTCCATTGAAGACTTCTGCTTTATGGTGGCAGGGAGACTGGTACTGTGTTGTACAAAATGAAATGATAGTGGTATGGTGTCCTAGCAGAATGTAGAAAGTACTAGGGAGAAAAGAGAGAAGAATGTTGAACTCTGGAGTCAGGGAATACTTTGCAGAAGAGCTGGATCTGGGTCTTAAAGATCAGTAGGTTCCTCCAGAGCAACTAGATGGGGGTGGTCTTCCAAGCAGAGGGAGTACCTGAGAGCAAAGACATCAGGATGTGAGAGCCTCGGGAACATGGAAGTTGACTGGCTCGAATGGGAAGAACATGATATAGAGCAAGAAGTTGAGGCTGGAGAAGAAGATTAGGACTGCCTTGTGATGGGTTTCTGTTCAATGTTAAATAATTTGGACTAATTCTTTAGGTGGTGAGAGTCAGAAATTTTTGTTATTGTTTTAAGGAGGCACGGTAAAACGATTAGATTTATTTTTAACAAACCTGTGTGAGGAAGTGGGGAAAGGCTGTTCAAATCATCTGACACAGGCAATAGAAACAAACAACTTCCATAGCCAAAGGAGAAAAATGAGTTGTCCTTTGTCCTGTCCATGCTTTTCTTAACTCCATTTTGATTTGTATCAGAAAAGTACTTGGTTCAAAGGAAACGTAGCTTTATATGTGTTTTAACCAGCTCAGTGGATGGACGCCAGAGTTACTCCAGCATTGATAAGGGCAGTTCTGTCTCGGGCCATTTCCTGCTTCTATACTGTTCTGGAATGATGTGTGGTATTATACAAAATAATATTCACTATACATTTGAGAGTTCTACACAATCTCACATGTATCTGTGATAGTTGGCTGTTTATAACACGATGGAAAGATTGCCAGTTTTCCAATAAAAGAAATTACTTTATCATTATAGTGATAAAAATGTGGGCTTCCAGATACCTGGATTTCTTTTTTTTTTTTTTAAAGATTTTATTTATTTATTTGACAGAGAGAGAGAGATCACAAGTAGGCAGAGAGGCAGGCAGAGAGAGAAGGGGAAGCAGGCTCCCTGCTGAGCAGAGAGCCCGATGCGGGGCTCGATCCTAGGACCCTGAGATCATGACCTGAGCCGAAGGCAGAGGCTTTAACCCACTGAGCCACCCAGGCGCCCCGATACCTGGATTTCTAATACTCACATTAACATGGCCTTACATTTTGGTTAGAAGAAGAAAATCCTTAAAAAATTTTATATCATGCATATTAATTTTGATAAGTAGTTTCACATTTCCTGAGTTCCCTGATTCCCACAATGCAGGCTTATAGGTAGAACACAAAAGGCAATATATTTTGTCTCCAGAAATATTTAAAAAAGAGAAGAACAAAGTAGTTTGTTAATATTGCCAATATTTGTGTCCGTAATTTTGCTGATGAACTGCTGTTTCTAGAATTTTACTTTTTTAACTGTATGATGATTCTTGAAGTATCTGTATAGTTTTTGTTAATGTGTTTATGTTTATATTTTCTTTTTTCATATTCAAACATCACGTATTAATACAAATGTAAGTATATTTATTAATATAACTGAATGAGCCTGTGTTAATTTAGGTTTCATATATAAGAAGGTCTTTATAAATTGATTCATTTATTTGATTTCAAATGATTATAAATATATAGACAAACAAGCAGGTTTACTACCAGTGCCACACAGGAGAAAACCATGTGTTATCATCAGTGACCCTTTCAAGGCCCTCACCCCCAAAGTCACTTGTCACACATGCTATCCAATGAGGAAAAAAATCAAACATTTTATCTAACTACAGCTTTCCACTTGAAACCATCAAAATGGAAAAAAATAGTTTTTCCTATTGAAGCAAAAAAATTGTAAGTGCTTAGAAGGAATTATTGAATTATCCTTTTCTAGTTTTTAAAGACTTTATTTATGTCTGAGAGAGAGAGCAGTGGGAAGAGCAGAGGGAGAAGGAGAAGCAGACTCTATGCTGAGCGCCCAGTCTGATGTGGGGCTCGATCCCAGGACCCTGAGATCATGACCTGAACTGAAAGCAAGAGTTGGATGCTTAACCGAATGAGCCACCCAGGTGCTCTATCTTTTCTTTTGAAGTTGACCTTTTACTTTTCAAGAGTGGCATCTTAGTTTGTGGTTATAGCTCTGACAGAATAGTCAGTGAATGAATGAATGAATGAATGAATGAATGAATGAATGAATGATAATTCGTCCCTGGTGATAATCTTAAACTCTCAATCCTCCGTTACGTTTAAGGAGCATATACCTGTTGCCTTTAGTCTCATACATGAACTACAAGCCCACCTCTCTGCCGTCTCGCACAAGGAAGAAAAGAGCTGACTTGTGAGCATCTAATACGTGCCCACAGAGTGCTAGGAATGGTGAACTTCCATTTTGTGGATTTGTCATTAAAAAAGCAGTCTTGTGGAATAGAAGTTGTCATTCAGTTACGGTAGAAAAAACCCTGAAGCTCAAGGGTGTTCTCTTACTTTCCCAGAGTCAAACAGCCTGTACGTCACAAGGCAAGGCTTCAAGCCCAGCTCTCATAGTGAAGAACCCACATTTGTTCCACTCCATTAATGTGTGCCCTCCGATACCTAATACTCTCACGGTCAGAGAGCAAATATGGGAGAGTCTCCACACTCTTGTGCTCTTCCTTCACATTTCTCTTTTCCCAAAGAATTATGCTCCATAAAATTTCTCTCTGGGAGATGCTATTTTTCTTTCCTCGGACTTTTCTCCCCTCTCCTTCTCTGCCCGCCCCTTCCCCAAAGTCTTGGCTTGAATATATATCTTCACAGAGGCCTTTCCTGATCCCCCTCATCTAAATTAGATTTCCCCTGATATGCTCTCCCCTAACACCCTATTCTTTTAGAGTCCTTTTCAAAATTTAATTATGCATTTATCTGAGGGCTTACTTGGAAGTCTCTTTCGCCAACTAGAACACAATAGCAGCGGCCATGGCATAGAGTAACAGTGGCTAAGGTTTACTGAGTACCACCAGCGTGGGGGGCCCAATCTATGCTCCCTCCCTTAACTACCTCCCAACAGCCTAGGAGACAGGAAATGTCCCATTTTGAAGGTAATTAAACTGAGACACAGAGAAGCCAAGTCAAAAAGCTAACACGTGTTCCAAACACAGGCAACCTGAACCCATGAGCCCATGCTCTTCAACACGAATGAATAGGAATTTGATGCACCATGACACGGAAGCAGCTGGCTTACCATATTTACCCCTGATGACTGAGTGGAGTGCTGGGAATCTGAGAACAAGGTCTGTGCCATCAGCGAGGATAAATGGTAATGACATTACAGGTGCTACAGAGAGTGGGTGCTGCCTGTCAGGAAAGTGGAACCTTTATAAACACTTCATTTGATTTAGAACCAGGAACCGTGCATTCAAATGGGAAGCATTTGCATGCCATCAGTTTTGTCCAAATTGCTACGTATGTTGAATTACAGACCTTAGAAAACTCTAGCCTGTCTTTCTCGCTTTGGCTCTTCCCTCAGTAAACTAAGAACACAATCTCATGCAATTTGATTATCAGGAGTTTCCCCAAATTCTGCCTTTTGGCCCCAAATTATATTATCCCAAGATATTTAAGGAAAATGTGTCATTATATTAAGAATTGTAGGGAACAGAGCTTCTTGTGCATTGAAAATTGTCCTCTGTGACACTTCATGGAAAAGGTGAACAGCCAGACATTATCCTCCTTAAAATTAATCTTCTTGTATTTGAGGCAAGGCATATGTTCTCAGATTTTTTTTCTTTTTTGAACTTAAGAAATTCAAGCCTTCCTTTAGTCTTTCTTCACTATTTTATAATTAGTTTCTATCTTTAATGTGGACTTTAGATTTTTCAGGTACCTGAAAAACCATATAACATATGATTCCCACACTCACTCCATCCTAATGGAATAGAATCATACTTTCCTGATTATAGAAAATACGGAACTGTAAAAATTTAGATTTTAAATTGTTATATAATTTAACATCAAGGATACATTTTTCAGAAATATGCATCAATTGTTTTTATTCAGAATTAGTATAAATATGTAATATGTCAAATACCAAAAAGTTGGCTGAATTTGAATATCTGACACATAGCAAAAGTTTGTTTTCTAAATGTTGATTTGTGGCTATTGATGTTTTGGAATAGGTGTGGTTTTTCAATGTAAAAATGTTTTAATTGATCATTTTTTAGTTTATTAGTGTTGCCAAAATCATACATTTTTATCATTTTGCAAGATAGTGATTAATGAACGAATCAAAGATTCAAAGAATTTGATTTTGCTATTTCGATAAATTGCAAGTTTAACTGACATATAAATTACATAAATACAAACCTTACTCAGAAAATAATTTTTAAAGTACCATAATTTTTATATGATCTTGAAGTTGCAGTAATCTTGCGTAACTTTTCAAGAGAAGTCACATAGAGGAAACCTCATATTTTCTTAAATTTATTAGTGCTCCTTGGTGGTCTAAATTGTGGGGGGTTTTTTTTCAAGGTTTCTTTTCAAAGTAATAATCTTATTTAATTGTTTAATGTTTGATCTCATATAAGTGAATTTGAGTTCTTAGAGTAACAATAGGAAATATTTAATGGCAAAAAGCAGTGAAACATGGCTATAAAACTCAAGTGTCCTAGTGTTATATTTCGATATAATGATGTGAAGATAATGCTTTTAGCTGCATGACCGTCATATTAGCCACACAGCAAAAACAAATTTGATAAAAGGAAGAGGTCAAATTCATTAAAAACAATTTTGTTACCTTTACCTTACCTTTACCTTTACCTTTGTTAAGCATTTATTTTTAATACTGTGATTTTCTTTCATTGAAAGGACCCTGAATCTTCCATTTTCAGACTTCTCAAGCCACAGAGGTATAGACCAGATGAAACTATCAAGGGAACATGCTTTATATTTCTAGGTTTAATGTTTAAAACAAAATGCTCAGACTAAATTTTATGTCTCAAAGATGTTAGCTTTAAGGATGGTTAATGAAATTATATTAGTCCATTTTATTTCATTAGCTTTTCAATTAAAGATTTAATATTCCTAGTAATGCCATAAAAATTTACTTTTATTCTTACAAACATAAGAACCATTAACTTGCTTAAGACCTTTATTAATAAACTATGAAAAATTATTTTTCTTTATTATAGACCAAGTCATTCTAAGAAAGATATTTCTAAGCTGCAAAACAATAGAAGAATATCTTCTTTTTCCTATTCATTAAGTAAAATTAATTTGGGGACTTTGTAGAAATTTCTAACAAGGTTTGCCCAAAGTTTATCAATTTAACAATTTTTTGAAAATAACATACTTTTAGAATGATCCTAGGAAGGGAATCCTTGAGAGAGTATAAGATGGAAAAAAATGAAACTCCCCAAATATAAATATTTCCTTTGTTTTTGGGGTATATGTATATTTTTTAATGGATGTGCATTATCTCATACACTTTTTAAATACTCCTAAATTCTTCCTTAGTTTGTAATTGGATATCCAAATTTGAATCTAAATTCAGTATCGTTTATTCATATAAGTGCGTTGTACTACTCAGTGTTGCTCTGATTCATTGTCACAGCTTTGTCAATATCAAGAATGCATGTGTTTTATCATAAATCTTAGAAGTGTGTTTTTAGATACAGTTTGTTTCTGGTAGGGAGGAAAGATCATTGTAATATGCATTAGTATCATTAAAGAACATTCAGTGTTGGGGTTGATTTCTAAAGAAATCACTTTATGTTTAACCTTAGAGTATATGAACACTATATGTATTTGTTTAACTAAGAAAAAAATAATATTCCCGCAGTGGCCAATTGAAACGTATGTTTCAATTCAAAGATAAAATCTGATCACCTCCAGTCTTGCAAATCATTTATTAATAAGTCTTTGGTAATAGATACCATCTAAATCTTCTGAAGAGATTTGGAATGATCTTTATCAAAGCTACATGTGAGCCTAGTGCTAAATATAAGGATAAATATGCCTTTCCATGCCTGTAGTTTTCTGGAGTCTAAAAGTTCTTTGAATGGTAAGCAGCAAGATAACACTTCCCGTACATAATTTAAACGTATTCTTCATCTGATTAAAATGTAAGACTACACATTCTGTATTTCAAAATAACATTCCCTTCCAAAATCTTACTATTTTACAGGTCAGTTGAATTTGAGGATGGCTCTTACCTCTCTATCCATTGTAATAGTTATCTTTTATTCAAATACATGTTGGAATTTACAAAGTGATTTTACATTATTTGATTATCTAAGCAACATTATGAGAGGGAGAAAAGATCCTGAGAAGTTTTCACCTGCCCCATTAAATAACCAACTAAGCCCCTTGAAAGGATTCTTGAGTGTCCTGCTGTTTTTGGATGGTATAATAGTTTTTATGTATGTTTCACTTAAAAATCCAGTAAGGAAAACAACAACAACAACAATAATAAATAAAGTAAACAAAAATCCAGTAAGAAATATCTCCTCCCTCATGTTTAAATAATGATTTATTTAATTATTTTAAACCCCTGTTTAACTTACAAAAATATTTGGGTGTTTCACATTGAAAGGAACAGGTAAATTAAAATTTTAAAGCAGGAGAAAAAAGAAAGGAGCACAATAATAAGGGAGGGAAGGAACAAAGAGATTTGAAGGAGAATAGAAGTATTCTCCAATGGTGGTCATGGGCTTGCGAGAGCTAATTGTGTTTGTCTCTTCACATCGAGTCAGTGACATCAACTTGCTGGTTTGAAATTGGCCATGGTGAGAGTACTTACACCATGGAAATATACACATATCAGGATTTTTTTTTTCCAGATAGTCAGTGTATCAGCACGTTGCCCTAAAACTAATTTAACCTTTGTGTTAAAATAACTGGAGTTATAACCTTCATTTTATTCCCTCATAAAGCTTTGGAAATTTAAGGAAGAGTGTTTCAGTAATGCCTCAAGCCATGAACAATGGACACTGATGAGGAAATACAATCTATCTATTGTTTGTTCATTTCTTCATTTAGGAAATAGTTGGTGGGTCAGTGTCACATAATAGTTTACATTATTTGTCCTCCAATCACAGACAATCTCTGCTTTGCCACTTCTGGTTGTGCATTTTGGGCAAGTTACTTAAATCCTCTATGCCTCTGTGTCCTTATCCAGAACATAAAGACAATGACAAAATAGTATAAACTCTAGAGTCATTATAAAATTTAAGCAAGATAATACTGTAAATTACTTAGCATGGTCTCTGGCACATAGGAAAAATTCATTATGTCACCTTTTATAACGAGGCTTCCAATGTAGTTAAGAATCTTCCTAAGACACCGAAAAGACCAGAGATCCCTGCCTTCAAACGGCTTGCGGTCTAGTGGAGAATTGGTCTAGTTCCTAATTTATATATCTGACATTTTGCAGTGTCTAACAAGGTAGCTGCCCAATATTTTATCCATTTACAGTTCAGTCTAGAAATGTATGCTTTTTCAAATCTAAGGTCCAACAAGTATTAAGCCGCTAGGTTGTCATAGCAAAGTTTAGTGTAGCTACAAAACTTTTTTTGGTTATCATTTTTATTCATTTTTAATTCCCATGAATATTCTTGTAGTTTTTGTCAAACTCTTGTTAATTTATTTTCATGTAGCCTAAACACACAGCATAAAAACTTGGCTTTCTCTGAATGCTTCCAACATCTCTATAAAATTTTCCTTCTTTAAAAAAGTGTTTAGGGCCAGAATTTTGCTTTGGAGAATTGATACTTTTTGTAGTTTTATTATCTTGTTATTTCAAATAGATGTTTCACACAGCTTAATTTTATCAAGGCATTTTTTTTTCTTTTAGAGAAGATGTTTTAGAGAACTGAACTTTGGAATACCACAGATACTATTATCCTTTGACACATATTGAGACAAATAGACCCCAGTGTTCAAGCCATTCCCTGGTATCATAGTGGATTCCTTAGGCAGCATCTATTATAAGTTGTATGGTAACTCACCACAGCCTGGACAAGATAAAAGGTCCAAATCAATCCACTATCTAATATGCCATACTGTATCAAATATCATAGTTCAAATAGGTAAATAGGCTTAGGGGAAAATAGAAATATGCAATTTCATTCCATCTGACGAATATAAAGTTTATATAAAATAAATCTTATACATACACACATAAAATATTCTGGCCATAATAGTTTTTAAGTATATAATTGAGCATGTTTATACATTTTTTCCCCATAGGTATGAGATATCAAAAGAATATTAGAATTTGGAATAAGAAGCAACTGGGAAGCTGGATTTCTAGAAAAGAACTACTTCTAGTATCTTTCCTTGGTGTAGGTCGTAACTTAAACCCCACAAGACTGATTTATTTTGTTTATGTTTGAAAAGAGTGGGGAAGAGAATTGTTGAGGGAAGCTAGTGGTCTAGCGGTTTCTATCCAGAATAGCTCTCATTTGTACTTTTTAAGTCTGTTTTCGCATTCGCTTCAGAAGATAAAATGTACGGTCCTAAACACAGATTTGGCATAGACCAATTGCTACAAAACAGAAATCATATACTTCATGAGAAACTTCCTAAAAACTCTGAATTGCTGGGTGTCCTCCGGCAGCTCTCCAACCTCATTTGAAGCAGGTCAGATTTCTTTGTCAGGGGAGCGTGGCAGAGGCGAGCTTGGGTCCTGCAAGCATTCGAGAATTGTATATGCTTCTTGGAGAACTACAACAGTGGGCGAATACAATGAAGCAAAAATGCAGCCCTGAAGAGACAGTGCCTTGAAGAGAATTCAGTTTTCAGGAAATCAAGAGAATAATTGGAGTAAGTTAAAAACGTATCTAAAAGAAAAGCCAAATCTGAAAAAATAGGGGACGTTTTAAAGAAAAGAAGAAAACTGTAACTATTATAATAGGTCCTCAGTATATTGTGGCTGCTTTCATTCTCAGAGAATTAAGATGGAAAAAAAAAAAAAAAAAAAGCCAAAGAGTGAATAATAAAATGACACAAGATATTTTATAAAAATGTTAATCTCCAAGTAAGATTTATATGACAGGAAGACTACCAAATTTTTCCCAAGTACTCTTTAACTTCAACTTCTTCAACAAGTCGATCATGATCTCTTTCTCCACCGCAAGGAGGATGGGCTAATAAACCTCTCAGATTTTCTCTGGAGTGTTTTCTGACACCAAATGAGAGGGTTTTTTTCCTCATACTAACCAATTATTCTGCACCAGCTGGGTGTCCAATAATTTCAGTTCTGATGCTAACTATCCAGAGTTAGCCCAGACACTACCGATTAAAGGCTCAGTCCCACAAGACTGCCTCCACTTCCGGGACCAGTTGCAAATAGTGTTGCCTAGGTTAGCCACATTTCTGCTCAGCTGACTACAAATTCAGGGGTTCCCATAGGCCTCTCCTCAGGCTTACTAACTCACAGAACTCAGGAAATTGTTTTACTTACTATTACTGGTGTATTATAATGTCTACAACTCAGGAACAGCCCAATGGAATTGATGCATTGGGCAAGGTATGGGGGAGGGAGGACAGGGCGCTTCATCCCAGCACCTCATTATGTTAACCAACCCGGAGGCTATCTAAACCCTGTTGCTTAGGGGGTTTGTGGAGGCTTTATTATGTATGACTGATTTAATCATTAGATGTGACCGATTAAATCATGTGAGCCGATGACTGAACTCAACTTTCAGTCTCTCTTCCCGCCCTGGAGGTTGGGGGGGTGGGGTGGGGGCTGAAAGTTCCAATCTGCTAATCACATTTTTGGTTCCTCTGGCTACCAGCCCTCATCCTAAAGCTCTCCAGGGACCCACCAAGAGTCACTTCATTAGCATAGACTCAGGTAAGGTTGACAGGGGTTTATTGTGAGTAACAAAAGACACCCCAGTCACTCAGGAAATTCCAGCCGTTTTAGGAGCTCTGGGCCAGGAACCCAGGACAAAGATCAAATATATTTTCATTATACCATAATTATATTATAAGCTAACTCAGGATCCTTAGGGAACTGACTCCTTCTGAGACCAAGTTACACTTTTGGAACTACTGAAAAGCATTGCTTCTCATCTTTTCCAGGATTTGTGAAGAAACTAATACTCTATAGTATGTTTCAAAACTTCTGAACAAAACAAAATAATACAGTTTTAGTGAGCTTGAAATCCTCTAGTTTGTAGAAACGGTTTGTCTACATTTACTTTTTACCTTCTTTGCATCTTGTGATTAACACAGCAGTTTTCCTTGTGACTGAATTCATATGTGTCCACAGGTTACCTGATGGTATTCTCCTTCTCTTCCTCCTCAATTCTGAAAGGTGTTCTTACTTCATTTTAGAGGGTGGTGGTTGGTCTTTCATTACCGACAGCTAAGAGAGGGTGCTTGCTGTGACAAAGCTTCCCTTAAGTATCTGTGAATTCATAGATGAATTCCAGTTGTCTTTTTTTGGATGCTCCCAGTAGGACATGGCTAGGATGGCTCAGGTCATAAGTAACGTTGGATCCTTTTTGAAAAACAGATTAAAATATCCATGTGGTAGGCAGAATAACACCCCTCCCCAAAAGATGTCATCTTCCTAATCCCTGGAATATGTTACTTCACATGGCAAAGGGGAATTAAGGTTGCGATGCAATTGAGTTGCTGGATCGCACATAGGGAGATTATTCTGGATTATCTGGGTAGGCTCAGTGGCATCACAAATTCCTAAAAGTGGAAGAGGGAGCAGAGGAGGGCTGAGTGGTGCCACAGGAGGAGGATTCATCCCTGTTACGGGCTTTGAAGATGGAAGGAGGAGGACAAAACCAAGGAATGCCAGATGGCTTCTAGAAGCTGGAAAGGAAGAGGAAATGGATTATCCCACAGAGACTCCAGAAAGAAACACAGCCCTACTGACACATTTATTTTAGCCCAGGGAGACCCATGTTGGATGCTAACTTACAGATTTTAAGATAATAGATTTGCGTTGTTTCAAGCCACTAAGTGGTAATTTTTATACAGCAGCAATGAAAAATGAATACATCTGGTATTGTATTTGAACTAACGATTCTCAAATAAACGTATTTCTCATTTTGGAATAGCAAGTTTCCAGGCTAAGAGAAGCAAAGATTTTTGCATGAGGAGGAGCCCACGTTGGTTTCCAAGTTCTCTTGTTCCTTTCCTGGTGTGTAGGAACACAAAATATAGATACGCGAATAACAATAAGGGAGACCTGCCTCCTGATAATAGTATATATTATACAGAGTCCATTTAAAAAATACCACCATGCTATTCTTTTTTTTTTTTTAAGATTTTATTTATTTATTTGACAGAGAGAGAGAGATCACAAGTAGGCAGAGAGGCAGGCAGAGAGAGAGGGGGAAGCAGGCTCCCTGCTGAGCAGACAGCCCGATGCGGGGCTCGATCCCAGGACCCTGAGATCATGACCTGAGCCTAAGGCAGAGGCTTTAACCCACTGAGCCACCCAGGCGTCCCCCACCATGCTATTCTTAATTCTCAGAAACTCCTTCATTATTAAGAGGACACCAGTTCTACTAGAGGTCTTAATTCATACCTGCGTCATAGGCGTAAAATAAATTGGAAGATGGTCTTATTGTTTGCAGAAATTCTACCTAATATTCTTCATATAATTTAAATTCCATACAACCAAGCTTTTTTTTATTTTCCTTACCATGTTTTAGAGTGGAGAAACCTTGGGTGCTAATATACTGATTAGCTTGTGTGTCCAAAGTTACCCAGAAAATGTATTTACACCCTTTAATACTTATTTTTTGGGCTGTGCACATTTCTAATAGTGTAGCGTGTTTAACTCTCCCCCTCCCCTGCACCCAAAAATCAGCATCATGAAGAATTATGGTGAGAATGAAACAACTAAAAACTTAACTTTGTTATCTGACTTTGTTATCTGTTTTCATGTATACTACTAGCTTTTGAGGGACAGAGACTTGTTCTTATTAATTGTCCTTGTCTTATCCCTGGAGCCAAATACAATGCCTAACACATAGTAGGTATTTGATAAATATTTTTTGAATGAATATCAAATACAAACTTTTTTTTTACAGACTATATATAACAAGGCATATCTTGAACTTAGCACTGCATTATTTCTTTTAATTTACATTTCATTGCTTTCTCAATACCATAAGGCCATTCTGTAGACTACCAAACTTGACGCTAGTCACTTGCCAAAGAGTCACTAAGAAAAACTTTGCAGAAGTGAGAAATGGTGCTTCTAGTTCAATGCTGCCCAGTCTTATTTCCTAAAATATATAAGTCAGCAGTCCCTGAAAAAGATTAAGGCAAGTTTTAAAGATAGAAATCAGAAAAAATTGACTTTAACCACACTGAAAGTATAAAGGGAATGTTTTCCTTAAAAGTCATGATGAAAAACCATGCCCACAATGTCTCTTAAAAAAAAGAATCATTATATATATATTTGTTTTATATATCATATACATATTATACAATCATTTTATCTCTACCTCTCTTTTTCTAATAGATACTTCCATTTTCTTCAAAGAAGAGGAATATTCTTGGTCAATCGGTTAGAACTTTGATGTGTTCATCAGGGAAGAGTTTGTCCCAAAACTATAAGATTTTTTATAGTTTATAGAAGAGTTTGTCCCAAAACTGTAAGATTAGATCTGATCTTGTACTCACAGTAAAGTCATTGATACTCTCTGTTTGGGGTTTTTGTCTCTTTTTCTGTTGATCCTGTGAAATTGCTCCTGAAAGCTGAATATTCTTGATAACAAGAATGGTAATTAATTACTTATTAAAAGTCTCTTAGGAGGGTTTTATGATTTACTCTGAAACATGGGTCGATTTAAAGTATACAGAGACATTATTTTCAAATCATTAAACTACCTGATTTTGATAAGTCATTTGCGCTTGGAGTGGCACTTCCCAAAAGTTGATGCAGTTTGAGAAAGCTAAGCAAAGGGGAAGGAAGTGTCCTGTGGTAGGTAACCTATGATGCCTGGGTGAGGTTTCAGTCAGTGAACTTAAAAAAAAAAAAAAAAAAAAAAGCATTACCCCCAAACTGAGAAAACTCTAAAGCGTTATTTGTAAATTACTTGCCCATTTCTGGCACTAATGTACATTCCCAGAAGCACAAGGTGCACATCAAGCATTCAGTACTAATAATGGAGTACAGAGTATAATGGGAATGTTTTGATAAATTACCGCTTTTCACATGAGTCAGGATAGGCATTTTGCAGATTGGTTAATGTTTCCAAAAGTATAATGTTAGAAGTCAATGTCTTTTTGAAAGCAATGGCTCCCTGGACCATGACTTCCCCATTGGCCATTCTATTAATTGTCTTTCTCCCTTTTCAGCCAGCTCGACTGAACTAATCGAGGTTCATTCTCCCTGATGCTCACTAGAAACACTTCAATAATTTGACATTTCTGGAAGCAGTGCATGACTTTCATTCCCTAAAGCAACACACAATTGAGGTTAAAGGATGGTGAGGAAGAAGAAGAGTCAATAACATTAGTAGCATTAGCACAAGGGCTTTCCCCTGAGAGCTGGTCTGGCCGACCTGCCGTGCCTCCTGGCACCAGTGCTCGGGGTCTCAGACTGGGCACTTTCCTGGTGAAGACCATAGCTGAAGCAACCAGAGAGCCCTGGAGGCCTCAAATGTCTGGTGGTGTTTCTGGCGTTGTAGCCTCTAGCAGAACTTGCTCCAAAATTAAAACTTTAATGCCCAATCAACCTGTTTCTGCATATAGATCTTGAAAAATGGCCCATCCCTCAAACATAGGTTTGCATTTGAGAGGTAAATCATGATTTGTCAGTCACATACTTTATACAATGTAACTCTGAAGGTCAATTCAAGCTAAACGTGAGCCTATAGATACTTTAATCTCCTGACGGTGGTATATCCCACCTTCTCAAATCTCTGAACATTTAGGAGTCATGTTACACTACAGAGTTTACAAAGCTAATTTCGAGAGACATTCTAGCATATTTACATAATATATTAAATTTTTCATCAATATAGTTATGAAAGTGAGTATTTCTCTGAAATAAGAGTCATTAGTCACGTTTCTAAGCCAACCAGATCAGTACTTTGCACCTGGAAGTTGACTTTAAAAATACAAAATCATATGTCATAATTAAAGAAATGTAAATCCTACGACGTGAAAAATTCAGAATTTCGGACTTTTTTTTAAAAATTGCATTTTAAATTTATTTTCTTGTCATTCACTTGTCTCATTCTGTTTCCATATTTGGCACTTCAACAGATGCCCAGAAATGTGTCCCCAAATTCATTCATGTGATAGGTGAATCTCTAAAATGAACAGCTGTCTTCTGTCACTTGTGGATTTGTTTAAATCTCTTTCCCCATCTTTCTACGGTGCATGAATTCTACATTCCTAATTCCTGAAAAGCAGCTAGCTCAGTTTTAAGCCATGCTGCTCTCCAACTCAAATTGTATCTCAGATGATTTGATTAAAAACTACAAAAGAATTACTTTCAGCAAAAGCTTCTTATAGTTGGAACACAAATATTTGTGAAGTGGACATAAAGTCCTTACCCTGCACTCACAGCTTTAAAGTGAAATACATTCGGAAGAGGAATTAATCTCAAACTAAATCCCACCCCTCGGCTTTTTTATCCATCCGTCAAAGAGGTTTAAATGTGCTTTTCTACAATCAGTCCTTAGTTATGCATCCCAGCTTTTAATGTCTCGTAAGAGGAAATATTTATTTAATGAAGATATTAAAAAACAGCAACATCCAATCAATATTAAAATCACTATAAGATAATGTGAAAAACAGAGGCTCATTTTCATTAATCATAGTCATTAGATCCTAGATCCATACCCTTCAGTGAGATTGTTTCCATCGGAATTCATACCAAGCGTATTGTGACATGCAGATGAAAAGGTTGAGTTTTTTGACACTTGAATAATGCTTTGGTAGTGCTGGGCTATTTGCATCCACTTTAGTATTTACACGCTCTTAAAGTTTGGATGTCTCCACTTTGGATGGCATATATCTGAAGCAGTTTTTCTCTAATCCAGGAGATAAATCAAGCAAAGTTTACTTTAAGTGTGCTTTGATGCCTAAACCTTTAAACTCTTCAAATCATGTAGAATCCAAACCACACACAGCCCTTTGCTTTCGTAGAAACACACGCTTTTCTGGGGGAGAAGAGCATGAGGGTGCTTCTGCTTTCATTCCTGAGCATGACCTCGTGAAGAAGTCGCAGTGCTGGAGATCATCTCCCTCCTATAAGACACCTAAGGGGTCACTTCCAGCTGTTGGCCACAGGAGACGTGGTGTGTAATGCAATCGCCTGGGTAAGGTGATGTCCTAGCCACAGTTGCTTCATACAGTTTCCATGTCACGTTACGTACCAGTTTGGATAAATCCTCGAACTGCAGAGAAAGAGCTCACTGGCTTTTTAGACTTTGAACTTTAAAACTCTGATCTAGATAATTTCAGATACTTTAATTTCATTATAGAAATCCCTAGACTACTTGTGGGATAAAACAAATGCTCAGACCATATTGAGTTTCATCAAGCTGAATTAGCAGAAAATAAAGATAAAATGCCTTTCTATTTAAGAACATGATGATGTTTTAATTGTTACAGCATTTGGCATGCCTAACGTATACAATCCTTGACATTCATATAATAACAAAGAAAGTTGTTTGGGATCTTTCTTTTATTTCCTAGTGTCCCCTTTCCTCTCTAGTATTTCTCCCACCCCCACGCCAGCCCTGGTTTTTAGGTCTCCTCCCATTTCTCCATCCTTCTATAAAGAAAAGCTCTATGCTGTGAAAGATAAATGTAAAAATATCTCATTCCTATGTAGATAGGCCAAGGCTGCTTATTACCTAGTTATGATGAATAGACCACCATCGTTGTGACAACTGATGTAGATGCCTCCAGGGTAAAACAAAGGTTTACATATTACACAAGCAATTTAACTGTTTTCTAAACATATTGCCAAGACAGTGGGAGTTGGCAGCCCACACTGTGTTTTAGGTTTGGGAGACTTGGATTAGAAGTGACTGCTGATTATGAACCTTTTTATTTGTCTTCTATGAACTACAAGCAACCTAGTAACCCGGCAAAGAATTCTGCATAGCACTTAAACTTGTCTTCCGAGCTTCCCGAGAGATTGCATACACAAATCACTTGACAAAAGTGGGTAAGGGTCTTGTGCCTCGATAGCCACACAAGACAATTGTCTTGTTCTAACCCTTAAAGAGTTCCGCAAAGTGAAATGTTTTATAATCCTTTTTTGTGCAGTAGGCAAAGAAGAAAAGAAAAGAGTTTGGGCAAAGATTATCCAGAAGAAAGAAAGAGACTCTTTTGGGGTTCCAGTTGAAACACAATAAAGAACATAATTAACTTCACAATTCTTTGTGTTTTTCATTTGACTGCAGGGAGGAGATGAAAGAGGTCTGCTAAGCCTTGCATTCCATCCCAATTACAAGAAAAATGGAAAGCTGTATGTGTCTTATACCACCAACCAAGAACGGTGGGCCATGGGGCCTCATGACCACATTCTTCGAGTTGTGGAATACACAGTGTCCAGGTATCATTAAAATGCCCTGCGGCATAAATATTTTTCAGTCTTATTTTCTCATTTTCTCTTCCGATTTTAGAAGTTAAGGTGACAGTAATTGAGCCACAATCTCCACCTTGCTGAAAACCGCACATGTGTCCTTAAAGAGAACTGAGAGAAATGGTAGCTTTGACACTTTTCCTCAGTTATCTTTCAGCTTACATGCTCCTTCTGAAACATAGAAAATAATGTCACTTTTCGGGAATTTTTATTAGAGCCCTTTCAAACATATGTTTTCTTATTTGCATGTTCCCCTATTAGTGCCTGCTCCCCCATTTGTGAATGGTTTACTTTCTGGTGGGTTCACCTTACATCTTTAACAATTACCATATTGCTTCCTCCCCACACTGTAGAAAAAATCCCCATCAAGTTGATTTGAGAACAGCCAGAGTATTTCTGGAAGTCGCAGAACTCCACAGAAAGCATCTAGGAGGGCAACTGCTCTTTGGCCCTGACGGCTTTTTATACGTCATTCTCGGTGATGGGATGATCACACTGGATGATATGGAAGAAATGGATGGTTTAAGGTAAAAAAGAAAAAAAGGTCCCCTTGACGTTAAAATGTTTTAAGTGCCAGTCCAGGGGAAAGGGGGTGAGGGCCAGTGAGTTAAGAACTGTCTTTAAGGAAAAAAAAGAACCGTCTTTGAATTATGTCGCCTTGGTTAAATATTTAACTTCTGTTATGGATATCTGCATTTATAAAATGAAGAGGAATTCAGTCCTACGCTGATGGTGTATTTGGAAGTAGCTGTACCCAGATGTTGGAAAGTGCATTAGTGCCGCGTGGGTTGCAGGATGCACAGCCCGGGAAACGTGCCGCTCCCTGTGCACGCTCTGGGCTGCAGCTCGCGCCACGCTGCGGGCTGGGCTCCCAGGCTCCACGGGCGCTTCTGCGGGCGCGTGAAATGCATGGACCGGCAAAAGAGAAAGGACAGTTGCAAAATGTGGCAGGCCGTGGATGCTGCAGTCCTCGGCCACCACCGAGCTACGTCGCATGCTGCCTCTTATCTGAAACCAACCGGCCCCTGGTTTCGTTTCCCATGATTCGGAATTTTGCAACTTTAATAATTTCGTCTCAAATGCGGGAATGAGTCTTTGGACTGTAGAGCAACATCCCCACATTTGGTTGAGGTGAAACACGTAACAAAAGCGGAAAACACTGAACCTTGTCCTCCAATTTCTCAGTGATTTCACAGGTTCGGTGCTCCGGCTGGACGTGGACACGGATATGTGCAACGTGCCTTATTCCATACCGAGGAGCAACCCGCACTTCAACAGCACCAACCAGCCCCCGGAAGTGTTTGCACACGGCCTGCATGATCCAGGCAGGTGAGAACACAGTCTGGACCCCCGCCTGCTCTAAAGCCCGGCTGGGATTCGGGAACTGGGAAAAGAAAGAGGGGTCCAGGCACAGAGTATCCACGGGTGGTGTCTAAGGTTTCGCCTCCAGAAATCACACTAGCTCATTATCTGAGCCCACTTTTCTTCTATTAGTGTGTGAAACAGATTAAGAAGGCAGATGAGACATAAGGAAAAGAAAAAAATCATGGAGAAAAATTCCTTTAAGTTTCTGGAGCTAACGTTATTAGATACATGCTGTTGGACCAGTGTAATGATTAAGACTTCGGTTGTTCAAATTTAGAGAGATGATACACTTTTTAAATTGTCTCCTTAAATGGAATTTTCCATACACATTAAATGGGGGTGGTAATAGCTACCTTGCAAGGACGCTATAGTGATTTACTACAAATCTAGAAGTAAAGCACAAAGTAGAGTGCCTGACATACATGGTAGGTTTTAAATAAATTATAATTCTTATCATAGCTTTACTTAACATATGCAGTATCAGTTCATAAGGAGTTGAGCTCAGTGTCAACATTTTTTCCCTTGAAAAAGTTTATAAATTCTAAAGGAATTCATATTGAATGTTTGCTACAATGAACTATAAAGAAAGGAGTACTAAGATGTATACAGAGTGAGAAATTTGGGGTACACTTAAAAAATGCTATGAAGTATAATATAGCAATTCTATGATGAAAGCTTCATCCAATCTGTGGTCTCTTATTCATACTATGGGATATTTGGCCACATTCATTCATTTACTAGCTAAGTTATTATTGCTATTTAATGTTTATTGAGTGTTCACTATGTGCAAGGTGAGTATTTCTCGAACTTTTTATTTTTATAATCCCTCATGCCCTTCATCTCCCCTCCATCAAAGTCCAAGTCTACAGTTCATTTCCTTTTTGGCATCTCAGCAGATCTTAAAATCTGTGCGACAGGGAATACTTAAGGTGGGTTCAGGATGTGGAGGAAACTGTCACATTCCATTCCTATAGCTCAGAACTCACAGATACCACCGCAAAGCAGCACTTTGAAGTCCAGCAGCCTGAGTCACCGCAGTCTCACTGGAGCTTTCGTGCAACCTTCCTGGGGGTCCTGGGCCCTCCGTGCAAAAACGCAGAGTGAGGCACTTTGCAGACCTTGCCTATGGCAGGACGCCTGAGCCGTCGAGTCTTACCTCCTCGGGCAGCAGCCGGCTAAAGGGAAGTCGTGCCTCCCTCCAAGAGCACTTCAAGCAGAGAAAGATTTAATAAAGCAGAAAGGAAACTCAAACAATTATTGGCTAAAAGTAAAGCTGACTTGTGTTAAGCACCTTGGGTGCCGAGTACTGAACTAAGTATCTCACACACATTAGCTCATTTATACCTCTCAGCAGTACTCCGTGGTAGCTGGCCTTGAGCAGAAGGCATACATGTTTCCCATATACCCCCCCAACCCCCACACAAGCATGGCCTCCCCATTAGCAACATCCACCACCAGAGTGGGACATTGTTACAATGGATGAACCTACATTGACACATTGTTATCAGCCAAAGTCCAGAGTTTCCATTAGGGTTCACTGGGGGTTGTGCAATCTATGGATTTGGACAGGCTTTCCTTCCAGATTTGCTCTTTTCTTGATAGGAAGAGGTCAAACCTTTTGTCATAGTTTCTCCATCTTTAAAAAGAAGACAATACGGGAGAGATGGATTTAGTTCTCTGCCTGTATGGGTTTAGTTCCACCTTAAGTCACATCACGCCTGTGTCCTGTTCCCTGTCAGGCGTTGTACTCTGTGAATCATTGAATTAAAGAGGACAATAAAAGGACTGTTGCCACAGAACAACTAACTCATCTTTGGCAGGTCAGGCTTACAGTTTCCCTATTATGAATGGGATCATTTGGAGGCAACAGCTTTTATTCTGCAGTTGTTGGTATTGTTGAGATGATTGCTACATATGACTCTTAACGTCCCTTAAGACCCAGAACTTACTCTCAGGTTGTTTTGTTTTCCAGTTTATGTAATGGTTTGCTTCGGTGGTCAAGTCATTAGTGTATTTTGTTGACCTAAAACAGTGATTGCTTGTGGGATGATTTTGCCTCCAGCGAACACTTGGCAATGTCTAGGAACATTTTGGGAGGGTTTCATGCTACTGACATCTAGTGGCTGGAGGCCAGATGTGCTCCTGAACATCCTATGTGCTCAGTACAGAGCCTTCCCTCTCCTCCCTTCTACTAGTCCCCTGTTCAAAGAATCCTCTAGCTCAAAATGTCAATAATGTCAAAGCTGAGAAACCTGAAAACAATGCAACATTGTTTTCCACATTTGTGAGAACTTCAAAAATTATATTATACAGCTTCATTCTTCCCCCTACCCAATTCCACATGCCCAGTCCCTCATGGACTGAAACATTCAACAAATATTGAGATCCTTTTATATCCCTGGGTCTGAATTTAGGTAACAGAAATACAGGGATAAAGAAGCTGGAAGTGGTCCCTGTGCTCATAGAATTTACAACAATGGGTTAGGTCATGGAAATATTCTAGTTCCAGACTGGGGGTGACATGAAGACACAGTTAATGTAAAAGACTTCAGTGGTGGTGGGGACCAGCTTTATTTTATTCCCAAAATTGTAGCATACACTTTCTTTCCTTTGTTAGAGAAGCTTGAGCTTCAGACTATAACGATTCCATGTGAAAAACACAAAACCAATACCAAACTAATTCTATTTTGTGTGTTGCAGATGTGAGTTGATGATACTGCTGGCTTGCATACCTTACCAGTGCATTGTATATGTGACATTCCTTAATAACACACTAACAAATGTTCTAAGTCAGTGTGCGCATTCATACTAGAGAGAGATACCAAGAGAAATTAGGAAATATTCTCCAGAGGTCATTTGGCTTCAGCAGAGTAAACAAACAAATCTGAATGTTTCTGTTGCGGATCCAAACGAAATAGCTCGCAGAGTCCTTGCCAGCCCACAAAGGAGTTCCTATGTCAGGAATCTCCAGTCTGAGTTTAGAAAAGACCCTGGTAAGAAATCATGGATGTCCCCCTTTTGTTATGCAGATGTGCTGTGGATCGCCATCCCACTGATATAAACATCAATTTAACAATACTTTGTTCAGACTCCAATGGAAAGAACAGATCATCAGCCAGAATCCTACAGATAATAAAGGGGAAAGATTATGGTAAGTAGCGCATAATTTGTTGATTTGGCTTTAGTTTGGGCCTTGTTTTATTTTAATACATTAATTGAAGAGAAACGGATTTCTACAAAAGGAACATTTGGGAAAGCATAAAAACACTGACCTAACAGTGGTAGGGAGTAAATTGCATGAGTTTTTAAAGGTCCAGTGATGCTTACAAGCCCTAGGAATTCCATTTGGGTAATTACCTTTCCCATGGATTGAAGCGTGCTCTGTAGGTCCAAAAATTTAATGGACCTTCAAAAATCAGCTGTTTATATTTTGCTCATCTGAGAGTCAAAATGAATAACTTCTATTTATTTAATATATAAAGGAGAACTTGTCTTAACATCTTACATACAGCAGAAAAAACAAGTTAAAGGTAGGAAATTTCTCAATACCCAATATGCTAGTCTCAGCAATTAGAAAAATAGTAAGTGTTTCCAATAAGAATGTAATTTCTTTAAGTGCCTATTTTAGAGAAAACAACATAATAGACTTGTAAAAACACATTATTTACCCAAGTCATGAAAATGGGATGTTTAGACATTATTTTTAATATCATGATTACTGGAGTGTTTTAGAGATGCATATGCAAAATAAAGTTGGATAATAATGAAGGCCAGAAAACTTAATACTTTTTAGTGTTTTAGTATTTACTCCTTTTGGAGGAAGCAATATATCAAAATTATTATGATTCAGGGAACAGAGTAGATTAAGATTATTAAATTGATTGCTCCTTCTATTTACTCATTCAATACAGATATTTATTTAGCACCAGGAATGAAGCAGCTGTGTTAGTTCATGTGGTATTCAGTTATTTTACTTTATTTTTTTTTCAGGTATTCGTGTGTGTGTGTGTGTGTGTGTGTGTATGTGTGTGTGTGTGTAACTTATAAAAGCCAAACCAAAGAATGACATGGTTTGAAAAAAAATCTTAGGAGTCACTGGTTTGATGGAATTTGGCTATATTTATGCAGATTAAACTAAATTCTCCAATCACTTTAATTGGAGTTCAGCTGCAACTGGCTACAATACTGACAGCCTTACATTTATATTTTCAAAACACATCCCCAGAGTCCTCTCACAGCCTATGTATAGAGCAAATCCTCACGATGTACACTTTAAATATTTTACAACCTTGTCATTTTTACTTCGATACAGCAGAAAACAAAAGTAAAAACCAAATAACCACATCTACTGTACTTACTACATGCCAGCCCCTGTGGTAACTTTATCAACTTGACTCCTTTCATTCCCCGAACAACTCTGTGTGATAGGACTGTTATTGTCTACATTGTACAGATGAGGCAACTGCGACGCAGAAATGTCAATGATCATACAACATACAGTGGCAAGGTCTGGATTTGAAGCCGGGCCGGCTGATCCCGGAGTTCATGCCCTTAATCATTCAGTTATGCTGCCTCTCACTGAACTGGTTAAAACTTAATCTTTTCTACTTTTTATAATATATTCACCATAACCACATGGGAAGGGAGAATTACTTTAAAATTACCATCTTCGCACAAAAGCTTTTGCCTAAAATACTGCCTGTTGATAATGACTTATTTGACATTAAGCACATAATAAGTAATTTTCAGATTAATTGGCAACCGGCTTTAGATCTTTTCCATTGCAATTAGCGGATGTGTAGTCAAGTATATAATGACATGCATGGAAAGTCTGAGATATGTAACTATACACATGTAATTAAAGAGAATGGCTACAAGAGACATTGTTAACCATAGAACTCCATAAACAAAACTATTAAAATAGTTTAAATGAAGATATCACTTAAGTGACAATGTTTTTAAAACATTGTGGTTTTAAAAACCTTTTATGTACTATACTCTCCTTTTCGTTAAAATATGAATTTTCAAACATTTTATATAACTTGACAGAGGTCTGGCTTAATTTACTCAATATATGCAGATACATTTCTACAAAAAAAAAAATCAATTTTAAAACAATTTTTTTTAAGTCTTTTGATTCTTAAGTAAATAACCATGGTTTCCAAAATATCCAGATTCTAATTTCATTGAATATTTGGCATGTGTGGCAATTATAACAGCAAGCATCTGCAATGCAGTCCCATTTCAGTAAGCTTCGCATGGAAGCTCTTTGTATTTTATACTATTTAAGTAATGGGACTTAATTATTTTTACTAAATATCTAGAACAAGAATTCATCTTGTTATCATGGAACACATTTCAGATTTAATGTAAATTACCATAATAATATTGTTTGGCCTCCATTACTTTTATTTCCTAAAAATGTTTCATTTGATCTAATATTATGTTGATTTCCTTCCAGAAAGTGAGCCATCACTTTTGGAATTCAAGCCATTCAGTAATGGTCCTTTGGTTGGTGGATTTGTTTACCGGGGCTGCCAGTCGGAAAGACTGTACGGAAGCTATGTGTTTGGAGACCGAAATGGGTAGGTTCCCTGATACCACAATCTGATGTATCAAATGACATATCCATTGATTAAGGGGCAAAATGCCATAAAATATTCAAATGACTGTTTCTCTTTGGGGGTCAGGTCTGGGACACACATAAACATTATTATTTTCTTTTTTGTTTCATCATGTGTGGTGGTTTAATTAAAGAACTTCCAAAGACATGCTTTTTAAACAAATTTGATTAAGTTCATGAAATAATTTTTAAGAGCCGAGAAGTCTTCAGGTGGACTCTTCATATTATGTAGGCTTTTTCCCTTCATCCTTAACATAAATTTACCACGACAACGAGTAATTTGAAAACTATTGTTATACATGACTTGCGTAAATATTTTCCAAATTATTTGGAAATTGGAAGGCTAAGACATTTTGTTTTTGCCAGACTTTCAAACTTTTAACAACAGAACTTAATTTGTCTCTATCGGTAAGAATACCACACAATTAAATTTTAGCCTCATTTTTAGAGGTCACTGTGTGGATAACTCTCAGGAGCTCTAAGTGATGAAATCGAATTATGAACCTTGTTTCCCAAATCACTGGCATTCAGGCATATGGCAGAGCTGCTATGCTTGGTCGCTAAAAGGCACTAGAAAAGTTTACTGACTCCATGATCTTCCCCCTGTCCCTCTCTCTGATTAATAGCACAGCATGGAGTCTAGTCCTGGAGAGGAAGTATCATTCCCTGGATGAAGGGGAGGGCTTTTCTCATACTCAGGTACTTTTAGTGCCCCCCTCCAAACAAAATACTATCTTTAAGTACTTTCTCCCCACATGAGAATTTCACAGTATTCGCACACGTTATGGGCTATATTATTTTTCCTTTTAGAAGCCAGGTGTATCACACAACACTTATTCATTGTGAACTTTATTGCAAGCATTTGATTGATTGATTGATTGATGATTGATTTTTAAGCCAAAGCATATTTTCGTTGTAAGTGTACTGTATCTTTTTGTTGTAGGAATTTCTTAACTCTCCAGCAAAGTCCTGTGAGCAAGCAATGGCAAGAAAAACCGCTCTGTCTCGGCAACAGTGGTTCCTGTAGAGGTTACTTTTCAGGCCACGTATTGGGATTTGGAGAAGATGAATTAGGTACTGTACAAACTATTTCTGTGAAGTTCCATTCTCACTCCCTTGCCCGAGAGGCTTTGTTTTGCTCTGAAGAATAAGTGTAGCAATCTCGCCCTCCATTTGCTGGCGATGTAACCCGCAGCAAGGGTGACCTACCGTAGAGATTAGAGAAAGTTTATAGATTAGAGATTATTCTCTCCCAGTGACCTTTCTCTGGGGGTCTTTACCTCTTATTTCCACTCCAAAAATATAAAAGTAACAGAGCAGGAAAATGGAAGACAAGATCGAAAGAGAATTTTGGGGTCCTTAAAGAGAGAAAATCTTAAATGTCTACTGATGTTTTAGATAAATCAGTCATTTGTTTCTATTCTCTATCTGAAAACCTTTCCACTTATCCATGCCTCTTGGAATAAATAAAAAATCTGTTGTAATCTCAGCCTCACCTTATCCTCTATTTCTGAATTTTTAATTTAATTTTTTTTTGTCCATTGGGGACGTGCAGTTTGTACACGATAAGCTGAATTTGTAGCTCTGCTTTCCAACAGAATAAAAATGATCTTCTGGATGATGATCTGTGGGATAACATACAACATATTTATCAGTATGTTATCAAAATGTGCACAGCTTACAAGCAAAAAGAAGTTGAAATTGGAATGCCATCAAAGAGTGAAAATGCTTCTAATTTTAAATTATAGAGATAAATGTAGCTTTCGTAATGACTCTGTTTAAAGAACAGCATCCAAACAAACCATGGCCACTATGCTCCTTTAGCCTCCGACATGAATTTTAGGTCTTAAGAAAGAAGAGTCGTATTTCCCATCTAAATCAGAATATTTTCTTTTCTTTTCTTTTTTGACTTTATTTATCAGAGAGAGAGAGAGCACAGGCAGGGGGAACAGCAGGCAGAGGGAGAGGGAGAAGCAGACTCCCCGCTGAGCAAGGAGCCTGATGTGGTTCTCCTCGATCCCAGGACCCCGGAATCACGACCTGAGCCAAAGGCAGACGCTTAACCGACTGAGCCACCCAGGAGCCCCTAAATCAGAATATTTTCCCTAGAAGTCCAGTTTTGGTTTTATTACATCAAATGCAGAATTTACCAGGAATAGTTCCATGCCATTCACTTAAATTAACAAGGGGACTTAACACGTATTTCTGCGCTATAACAATATAATGATTTAAAGAAGAGACCTCGAATCCCTTCTTTGCTTATTCCAGAATTGAAAACATTTACAATTTATTTTCCCTTGATATCTCCTAGCTCACTCAAAAGAACCAAAGAGATAACGCTTTCTCACTGAAATCCTCTGTTATATAATTTAAATTTCATTGGCAAACTCTGGTTTTAAAATATAAATGAGGATTAAATTGTTTGTGGCAGAGTTAGAGATGAATATTTAGATGTTGTGACTAAATCATTCTGATTTCCTCAGACCTTACTGCAAATGACTCACCATCAATCATCCTGTTAGTGTCACCACCGTTGGTTAAAATACCCAAGCATCTATCTGCACTTAATACTATGTTGGGAGCAGAACTAACAAAGGAAACATATACAATCCTTAGTGTCCAGAAGCTATAGCATTGTGCATACTTTATAATTAAAATTAAACATGCGTTCACTGAATTATGCTTTAATGTGAAACTCTTTGGCTTTAATTAAGAGCCACGTGGTGGGAGGGGGGGGTAGTGCCTGGCTGGCTCGGTCAGTAGAGCAACCAACTATTGATCTCGGGTTGTGAGTTTGAACCCTATGTGGGGTGTAGGGATTCTTTTAAAAAAATTGGGCGCCTGGCTGGCTCAGTGGGAGGAGCATGCTACTCTTGATCTTGGGGCTGTGGGCTCAAGCTCCATGTTGTGTGTAGAGATTACCTAAATAGATAAAACTTCGAAAAATTTTAAGAAGATTAAAAAAACTGAAGAGCCATATAAGAAAATGAGTGAGTTTTTGCATTTTTTGAAACAAAAAGTATTTAGAGTCTGTTTTTTCTGTGTGTGTGTGTGTGTGTGTGTGTGTGTGTGTGTGTGTTTAGCTATAAAACCAGGAGGTTTGTTGTAAGGATTAAGTGAAATAAATTGTATAAATTACTTGACAAAATAAATATTAATTATTCTCTGTTAACATTCCTTTGCTTCTTAACTTCATTTTTATTTTTTCTGTTCTGTCTGCATTTTTAGTATAAGCCCCATAACATCCTTTCCAGAAGTGAGAAAGTAGTAGAGTGTGCTAAAAAAAAAATCATAATAGAGTAGAATATGGAAATAGAGACTAAATCAAGAACTATTTCATGAATGAGAACCAAATACGAATTTTAAGGCCTGGGACAACTTGGGACAGATGCTGAGACAGGTAGAGCCTAGAACAGAAGCTGAAGGAGTCAGGAGCCTGGGACAGGAAAAGCTTGAAACAGCAGGGACCTTAGGTAGGAAACTGGGACAGGTCCCTCCTGTGTGCAAAGCCAAGAGGCCAGCGAGACTAGGGAGGAGGGAATAGGAGGGTGACACACTGCCGATAAGATCAGAGAGAGCAATAAGGGTGGACATCACAGGCCAATGTCAGGATTTACTTTCGCTCTAAGAGACATTGGAAGCCGTTGGAGGTATTGAAATAAAGGAGTGTGATCCAACTTGAATGATCTAACTTGCTTTAAAACAATTTCTGGGGTTGGTATGTTGAAATTAAACATTGAAGAACAAGGGTAGAAGTGGGGGGATCAGTTAGGAGGCTCCTGCCCTAATCCAGGAGAAACTGGTATCTGCTTGCTTTGGCGTAGTAGTAGGATGTGGGGAGAAGTGACTGGATTCCAGATGCACTGTGAAGGTAGACTTGCAAAACTCTCACCATCTTGAGGCAAGTGATCTTCCTGAGGATACACGGAGATAATACAGATAGATATAGATACACACACAAATACGCATACACCCACACATACGTATACACATAGATCTACGAATAGATATAAAAAAATAAATATAAAATATCCACCTATCAATTTCTATCAAATATCTGCGTAGGCAATAGGTGGTAAGGCCTTGTGATACTATAAATTAACTTACTGTATTTCTCTCTTCACAGGAGAAGTTTACATCCTATCAAGTAGTAAAAGTATGACCCAGACTCACAATGGAAAACTCTACAAAATTGTAGATCCCAAAAGGTGAGATCTCTTCATAAGCCTTTAAGTCAAGTAATGTTTCTCCAAGTTGTTTTACTGTGTTCAGATTGGTGCTGACGAATGGCAATTAGCAGTCAACAAAGAGGAACACTTCGGCATTGCACATAGGCCGAGTGCTGTCCTGGGAGGACCCTCAGCTCCAGTCTGTGAGGGCTGCACTTGTCTGCTGGGCTTTAGAGCCTTACGGTGTCACATAGTCATGTGTCTTGTTGCCGTCAGAGAGCAGCCTTCTGTTTGTGGGATCAGCATCCTCCGTTACGTGCCGGAGGAGGACCCTAGGTAGGGCTGTGGCCTTAGCTTTCACGATGGAAGCAATAAACCTTCCGGTTCTTTCTAGAAAACTGGAACCATACTGGCAGACATTATAGCTGTTCAGTATGATTTTTTCATCAGGTAATCAAGATAAGCTGTATGGCAGTTCAACATCTGAGCCTCATTTCCAAACTATCTGGCAGCTCACAGCTCTCATGCAGGCTTCTGTGACGAAACAAATGGAAACTGAAGAAATGTTGTCATTTATCCCAGCAAGAGGAAGACTTGAACGTCGAATCGTTTAAAAAATATATTTATCCCCCCTGCTCCTTTCTAGCCACCCATCACAACAGCGTTATCTTGAATCATAATTAGTCAGTTGTTCCTTTCCTGGATAAACTCGGAACTATCAGCAGTTGCTAAAATTATATACTATCAAAAAGATATTAGTCATCAGCTTAGAAGTAACTGTTAATAGAACCTAGGGTGTCCTCAGACACCACTACTGTTGTCAGACTCTAGCTACACCATGCTATGAATTTCAAATTCTCTCTGTAATAACTTACCTTCATGAGTCCATTTGCATATTTAAATGCCTACCTTTCAAGTCTCTTTAAGAAGAAGGAATTCTAATAACCTAAAAAGTTTGCTAAAAGCATGAATTTAGTTACACTTTAAACATACTACTTGTAAGTTATGATGCAGGTTTTTTCCAAAAAAATCACAGACTAACAAAATAGAGATTTTTCTCCTTTTCCCATACCACAAAACACTGTCTTTCTTGAGAAAAGTACAAGTTGACGTTGGTACTACAGAACATAAAGAGGAGTAATCAATTCTAAATGGTCTGTTGGCGTATCACATATATTCATCTGTCACACCCTGGTCACATTCCTCCTCTATGTAACAATACACATTTTCTTCTACAGTGAGAGAAGCACACATCCATGCATTGTAGGAGATCTTTTCCTCCTTGGGTGTAAAACGAATGCCCTCTTTGTGAAAAGCAAAGTAACAAATGGAAAAAATATCAGACATTTTGATGGTGGTTGAAGTTGGTGATGTTAAGAACAAAAATCAAACAAAGTAGCAGCATTCTCCTGATCCGTAATGATGTCTAGGGATTTTACTCAGATCTCATGCCCTTCGTTTCCAAATAGTCGTTATTCTACTGTTTGTCAAAGTTGATATGCTTTTACAAGCCTCCTGGTAGTATTATAATGAATTCTCCCTCCTTCTCACAAAATCTTTCTCTCTTCATCTGGATTGTTTAGTCTGCTTGTGGTAAGCTGAGGTGAATTTTACACCTTCCATCCATTATTAGTGTCTAATTACCAGGCTTTCCATAAGGGACCTTGGCTTTGTGATCTTGGGGCCTCCTCTAGTAGGGTGGTCTCAGAGTGACATACCTGAAAGGCCTGACTTCTCATTATGGTGCCTGTTTCTGGTGAGTCCTGTCATGTGTGGGGCCAGGGTTAAGATGTGTGTTTGGTTTTCAGAAGGTGGGGGGAGTAACGGAGTCCCAAACACACTGTCCTTGTACACAGGCGTAGACATAAATTTCAAAATGAAGCTGACTGTAAGAAAACAAATGTTTTCATAAACATTTGTTGGGAGGCTCATGCTGTTTCAATTTGGATGCCAACGTTTATTATTATAGTATTTCTCCCTAGATGAGTTGAAGTTCTATATAAGCAGACACTTTAGTGCATGTGAACGGGATTATTTTAGAAACACAAGCTAATTACTAGCGTAACAGCGTTCAGAATGTCTGCTTCAGAGCCAAATTGTTTCTCCAAAATTTTTGAGGGAGAATTTGAAGCAAGAGCCTCATCAACTGAAAAAACATTTCTTGTTATAGACATTTCTTGTTATATCAAAAATCGAACTCAAATTAAAATCTTAGGTTAATTGTATTCTTGTGGAGGAGTCGTCAGACTTGTTAGAATAATGTTTTCAGAATCACTATTTTCAAACAGCACTTGACTCATGATCCTGGAAGAGAATAACAATGAATTATAAAATTTTTATGTTTGGGGTGCCTGGGTAACTTAGTCGGTTAAGTATCAAGCTCTTGGTCTCAGGTCAGGTCTTGATCTCAACGTTGTGAGTTCATGCCCCACATGAACTTAAAAAAAAAAAAATGTTCTATATTACATGTCATAGAAGTTATATTCTTACTTATCATAGGATTTATGGGTTTTTTTCTTTTTTTCCCTACACAGATGCACACACACACTCACATATAAAGAAGACAAGGGAGTTTAAAAACCATCTTCAATATTCTGAAGTCATTTTGGCAAAGGCAGATGAGGTTATAGGATTACTGTTACTGGCTGCCTCAGTCTGTAAGGACAATCTGGTCTAAGGCTATATGTTACATAATCATTTACATAAGTTTAAAATCATTTTACAGTGGGCATCCATCTCAGAAAAGGATGGCAAAATAATCTGTTGTAAAAAATCAAATACCATTATTCATGATTTTAAAAAATGAAAATTCAATAAGTCCACAACCCGGTTTTCCTTAAGTAGAACTCAGGAGCCATTTAAAGAAAAAGTAGAGAAGGACTGAATTTCCCTCCATGTTAGAACACTGAGCACACTTCAGGAGTATTGTCAAAGGCAAAACAGTTGCATCTCCTCAGAGAGCGGAGTCAGGTTCAAGTTAATACCAATCACCCAGGTTGCCGAGTCAACTCACTGGGTCCCAAAAAGTCTCTAGCACCGGGTCCTGCCTGCCCTGATCAGGGGAGCTCCTTTGGCCAGCAGTTCCAGAAAACAGATTGAATACACTGAACGCAAGAGAGGTGGGCAATAGTTTTAGTTTCACTTAGTCGTGCCACCTAAGACTAATCAAGATGGGGAACAAGTCCATCCTGGAAGGACAGGGAGGCAACTCGTCTTGCCTCGGAATCTTCCTTACTGGGGGAGCCTGCGTCAAGTTACTTCAACCTACTCTGCCCCTTCGCCCATCAATGGAGTGCTCTTCCTCATTTCTGTGAAGTGCTCTTGAAGATGATTAACTCATACATTTAAAACACAGTAAATTCTTTAATATTGTTGGTATTCATTCTATGCATTCAAGAATTATTTTCAGGTAATGGCTCAACTCTTTTTTTTTTTTCTTTTTCCTTTAAAGATTTTATTTATTTATTTGACAGAGAGAGATCACAAGTAGGCAGAGAGGCAGGCAGAGAGAGAGAGAGGGGGAAGCAGGCTCCCCGCTGAGCAGAGAGCCCCGATGCAGGGCTCGATCCCAGGACCCCGAGACCTGAGCCAAGGCAGAGGCTTTAACCCACTGAACCACCCAGGTGCACCATGGCTCAACTCTTTTAAGGTTGTCTTTCCAACCCTGGGGTAAAGGTGTCTGTGGAGCTCTCGAGAGCTCTTGATACCGAGTTTCCAAATGTCCAAATCATGCCCTCGATGCTTGCTCTTAATTCAGTCTTTTCAGAATCCAATAAATGCGCCTGAGGGGTGGAAATTAAAGAATTCTAACAATTTATGTACCTTCTAAGCTTTGTGTTTATAGAGCACAATGTTTTTCACACTGCTGCCAAAGATTCTTTAATTTTTGCGTCAGAAGAGACCAAATGAACTTTTTTTTTTGAAATGTTTTCAGGGTTATTTCTCCAGGAATTTGTAAAACAAAAGTATTCTTAATCATATTGATTTAATTACTACATACCCAGTCTTTCTATATTTTAACATACTGCTTATCTGTTATCCAACCAAGTCACACAGACCCTTCCCTTAAGAGGGCTATAAATTAACAATGCAAATTCCAGGCTTGGGAGGTCATTTTACAGAAATGTTGTATCCCCAAACTCCTGTGTGACCAGTATCAAAAACTGCTCCCCCCACCCCGTGCCTCATCCCCACCTCCCCTCAGTGGCCCTTCTTAACTGCCTTTTGTTTATTTTCTTCTTAATATCTTCATCCTACTCCTAATTACAGATGCTGAAGAGTGGTTTGTTTGGGTTTTTTTGTTTTGTTTTGTTTTGTTTTTTCCTTTTCCCCCAAAAAACTCACTCCATAAGAGGACATCGGTTCTGTTTATCCTTCACATATGTCTCAGGGAGCCAGCAGGCTGCCCTGCCATCCTAAAGAAAGTCACACATAATAGAGAGGCTTTAGCCCAATAAGCCAGTCGAGGCCCGATTCATCAGTCAAAGTTTTATGCAAGTGGCCCCCCTAGGTCGAGAAATCCCCACAGTGCCTGTTGACCCAGCTGCCAAGCCCTCTTGCCGCAGGCCGTGTTTTCATGGCCACCCTGACAGTAATACAAACTGTTTAGCAACTCCATTGACCTTTCAGCTATTAACAGGGACACGGGCTCCACCAGGGACTAGTTTTCAAACATGACAGAATTTCTTAACACTAGAGGTCATGAACAAGTATATGCCCTATAAAAATCCATTCAGCATGGTGGATTTGAAGTCTCAAAGACAAGGAAGCATGTTCTACGTTTTTGCTGTTATGATTGTTTGACATATCTGAGAACTGAAAACGGAGATATTCTTATCTGCCCGCTTATATTTTATTCTGAACTTTATGTTGTGATGCACGATACATTTGTGGCTAACCAATCCTTTCTAAGCGGCCCTAGAGCATTCGAAATTTGGAAGATCTATTACCAAAGAATGGGATAAGATCAAAGTAGGAACTTCCAATGAATGAATGAGCATGCATACATAATGTATGGTAATGACCTAAGGGTAGACTGGAATTTTAGTCCTACTTTGCCAGGATTTGCATATGTATATATATGCACACATTTAAACAAATTCAGGTCAGGCACACCCTGCTGCGTAGAATCACCACCCATTTCAAAATAAATAGAAAATATTAAATAATTTATGAAAAAATTTTTTCTAAGTGACCCTGTCATTTAATAGGCTCCTATAAGGCCATATATCCCCTATTTCCTGGATATGTGACATATGACCATAGCATTCAACGGAATGTTCTGCTTTAGGCTAATTAAAGTCTCTCTTAAACTATCAATTTTGAATGTTAGAATATCAATGCCTAGAGTAATTGTACAGATTGCAATGAAGACTTGGTTGACTTGCCACTTTCAGGTGGCATTTGTTAAAAAGATATAAAATGAAAAATATGAATAATGAAGAATATATTCTTCAAAACGAGACTCGGGTGTTAAGAGTCAAAACTCTAAAATCATTTATTTTTAATTGCCATGTTTTTCCCCTGCCTGGGACAATGGTGAAGTCAGATATTATTAGATCTTCTGAATTTTTTGTACTTTCATTGTAAGGTAGTGTATCATCAGATATTGCAGTACTTGAGATAAAGGGAGATTTAACCTTGCATGAAACAGCTACATAAATTCGTAATAAGATGTTTTCTAGGGGAAGGTGTACTTTTTATTATTTTTATTGTTTTTTAAGATTTTTATTTTTAAGTAATCTCTACACCCAACATGGGCCTCGAACTTACAACCCTGAGATCAAGAGTTATATGCTCTACCAATGGAGCCAGTCAGGTGCCCTGAGCAAGGCATATTTTTGAAAGGATAAACTGCTTCTTAGTATCTTTTTTTTTTTAACTAATTCATTGTACTAGAGTTAAAAGCTCCCATGACTTGTTTTTGTCAACATTGACAAAAGAATCAAAAAGTGTAGCATTAAATTTTGGGCATTTGTCACCCTAATAGTCTTAAAAGAGAATTTAAACCGACATTCTTGTGTTCTTTTTTTTTTTTAAGATTTTATTTATTTAATTGACAGAGAGAGACAGTGAGAGAGGAAACACAGCAGGGGAAGTGGGAGACGGAAAAGTAGGCTTCCCGCTGAGCAGGGAGCCTGATGTGGGGCTTGATTCCAGGACCCCAGGACCATAACCCGAGCTGACAGCAGACGCTTAACGACTGAGCCACCCAGGTGCTCCTTGTGTTCTTTTAAAGGACAGAAACTTGTGTCCAATTTTTGGTTCCCATTTAAAGCATTTAGTGATCTTTAAAATTTCTGCCTTCCTCTGATATAAAATTAAAACACTAGTACTTCTACAGCTTTAAGTGGGAAAAAGATTTATTATTATTTTTATTATTATTATTATTATTATTATTTGGTGATTTCTAAAAAATATACTTTAGGCTTTTAAGTCTTTTGAATTATAATGTAATCAAGGTGTTTTTTTAAAATGTCTATTTCCCAATTACAAACATTTCTTATTTCGAGTCTAACATTTTTTATCAGTTATGGTTTATGAATTAAGTTTTTAAGTTCAAACTTGCTTTTGAACATAAAATTCTGAACAGGATATATTTCCTTCTTTTTTTTTTTTTTTTAAAGACTTTATTTATTTATTTGACAGAGAGAGCGAGAGAGCACAAGCAGGGGGAGCAGTAGAGGGAGAGGGAGAAGCAGGCTCCCTGCCGAGCAGGGAGCCCAATGCAGGGCTCCATCCCAGGACCCTGATCATGATCTGAGCTGAAGGCAGACACTTAACCATCTGAGCCACCCAGGCGCCCCATATTTCCTTCTTTTTTTTTTTTAATTTATTTATTATTTTTATTTTTTTTATTTCCTTCTTTATATTAGGAAGCAGTGGCATTTTTTTTCCAGTTTTTATTTTTATCACATCAGAGTAAGTACAGTTATACCCCAAGATTAAATCAGGAGATTTAATCAATCTACAAGTATCTTGTACCTGTCCCTGTGTTCAGGATAATGTATTATGTACTATAGAGGGAGAGTATAAGGGAGAACTTAGTCCCATCCTCTAAGGAGCTTATTTTTACTTTAATTTGGGAGATCACATGCATTATCAAAAACGTAAATATTATTTGAGATAAATAACACTTTGGGACAAAAAATTATGCGAGAACATTATACACTATAAATTGCCGAATTAATGGCCCAGAAAGCCATGGATACTGAGAGAGGTAAAATTCACCATGATTTGGCTCTCTGGCCCAGTCCGTTCTGCTCCACTGTGCTTTTCTTGAACACTAATTAACTCACGTATAAAAGAGAACGATGACTACTAACATGGAAATTATGTAGCTTTCCAAGCAAGTTAGGCCAGAATTATAAGAAAAAGAACAAACCCTCAGCCAGGCTGTTGCAAAAGCAGAGGAGGCTTCTCAGCTCAGAGGTAAAATGACAAACAAGTGTCCACACTGGGTTCTCTTCCCCGATGAGACGTTCCTCCAGCCTGCGCTCTCTGCAGGTGGCACATCCCCCAGGAGTTCATGGCCCACCTCCACCGCCATTTTGGTTTTGGGTATTCCTGAACTCAACTGAGGCAGCCTCTCGCTCCTGCCCATGCTCGCACGGCTGCCCAAACTGTCCCCCTAGGTACCAAATTTTGCTGGTTTAGTGTTTTACTTAAAAAGTTGCACTGATGGACATTGGGGATGATATGTGCTATGTTGAGGGGGAAAAAAAAAGTTGCACCGACCTTCAGCGGTCTGCCCCAACCCTATTTTCCCCATAAGCCCTATTATTTTTGGTATGCAATTTTGTAGCATACAAGATTTTTCAGGAACGTGTACATTGAATTAAAGCGGAAAGGCCTGTTTTTCTATATTCACCACTAACAATTGGGGTAAACCAGTTCCTGAATTTAGGACATTGAAAATATAATGCAACAGACACTGAAGGCAATTTAGTAAAATTGGCCATTATTGGTTTATAAAAGCAGATGACATTACCATCTAGTCTCATTAATTATTTCCCCTAGGTTTCCCTTTAAGGAAATACATAACTTTTCCTTTCCTAATTTTCCCATGGAAATGTATATACACTGAGCTAACCTGAAAAGTTGAACGAGGGAGATCCACACACCCTTTTCGATACTTGTGTCTTGTAGTGGTGGTGTTTGGATAGTGAGATTAGCAGGGCCTGAAATATGGGTGCCTTGCTCCCTTTTTCCTAAAGAGGGCCAGTTGAGTGGAAAGAACACTGGTCCAGAAGATAGTTCCAGACTACATGTAATTAGCTTTTATTATGGTTGCATCTTTAGACATAGAACAAAATTAAGCAAACATTTGTGAAAGTTCGAGAATCTTGACAGCACTAGATAGCCAAACCCGTGGCTCCCCTCACCAAATCATTACTGCCACCACTCCCTTTGAGTTTAAGTGCTCACTCAATCCCAAACTGCTCAGGTATTAGAGTCAATCAGCACTATTTCTGAGTGAGCATATGCTCAGCATTTAAATTGCAGACCTCAAAATGAAGACGACATTGGTCTCAGAAAAAACAGCAGAGGCCCAGGCCCATTTTTTCAGCATGTTGTAGAATAGATAAATGTAGTAGTTCAAAGTGATGTCTGGAAATAAGGCTTTATCCATCCTAAATTGGAATTCCAGAAATATACAGTACAAATTAAAAATTTTAATATGAATAAGAGACTCTCAGTCTTATGAAACAAACTGAGGGTTGCTGGGGGATAGGGGGTAGGGATAGGGTGGCTGGATTATGGACATTGGGGAGGGTATGTGCTATGGTGAGTGCTGTGAAATGTGTAAGCCTGATGATTCACAGACCTGTACCCCTGGGGCAAATAATATATTATATGTTAGTAAAATTTAAAAAATAGCCAGAGTCACTAAAAAAAATTTTTTTTTAAATATGATACATAATGTATGTAAGTTCAGAGCTATTCTTGAATTTAAATTATGTTTCCCTTTACTCCAATATCGAGGTTGCTTGGGACATATATAAAAAGATATTTCTGGGGCTCTTGGGTAGCTCAGTCAGTTAAGTGTCTGTCTGACTCTTGGTTTCAGCTCAGGCCATGATCTTATGGGTTATAAAATCAAGACCCTCATAGGCCTCCATGCTTAGTGGGGAGTCTGCTGGGAAATTCTCTTCCTCTGCCTGTCCCCCCACTTGCTCGCTCACACTCTCTCTCAAATAAATAAATAAATAAATATTTTTTATAAAGGGTATTTCTGCAGCCTACATGTGATGTAATGTCAAGGACAGTATTCCTTTAGAATACCTCAAATAGGGGGTGCCTGGCTGGCTCAATCCAAAGAGTTTGCAACTCTTGATCTCAGGGTCATGGGTTCAAGCCCCACATCAGGTGTAGAGATTACTTAAATAAACAATTTTTTAAAAAATACATCAAATGGTACTTGAAAAATACTGTTAGGAAATGAGTATTGCCATCTATGCTGCCACGAAATCCCAACAAGACCAATATTTTATGGTTATGCGGAAATGATTCCATTTTCTCTGTTCTTTTACCTGAAATATGATTGTATTATGAATGTATAAGATTCCTTCCAGCCAAACGGACTTCGTATCGTGTATTGTTTCACTAGCTGACACAAAACGGTTATGTGTGGTCCCAAAACAGGCTGTAAATCCAGTGGAATCCCAGCTTCTACTCCTCGGGGGTAAACTGACCCTAAAAAGAGAAATGTCAAGGTGTGAACAAGAAGAATTTAGTGAACATTCAGACTAAAGAAAAAAAATCAATTTATGTATTGACCTTGGAAAAAAGCATTGAAATGAGTATGTGGGAGATGACTGGGCAGTTCAACGAAGCTAGGGCTACGCCTGGGCTAGACAGGTGGGAAACAGTAAAACTTATCCCATCAGAAGTTTCCACTCCCTTTTCTAGGTAAAAGAACATGCTGAGTATCGGTTTTAGAAATGAGGAGTGGTTACAGATTATCACTGTGTATCAGAATGCTCACAGTGAGAAACCCATTAAGCCAGAGAATCTGTGTGGCTTCCAAAGCCTGCCTGCTTGTGTGGAGCTGAAGACTTCATCCAAGCATACAATTTCAAAGCATTCTCTCCCTGGAAGCCCGCACAGCCACATTGATTGCTACTGGCTGGGAAGTGGCCTTGACTTAGAACAGTGCCTCTCAAACTTGAATATGCATGGGAATCACCTGACGAACTGGGGAGAGTGTAGACTCAGTAAGTCTGGGGAGGGGCCTGAGCCTCTGTATTTCTAACAAATTCCCGTGTGATGCTGGTTCTTCTGGTCTGGTACCATGCTTTGGGGAGTAAGGATTTAGACTTATCACTTTTTCCTTTCTCATGAGAATAGGAAAAAGCACTCAAGAAAACTAGTTTTGTAAGGTTGCAGTAATAAAGGAACATTTTTCCAGGTGTCTCAACATGAATATGGATAAAAGAATAAGACAGTTCTTTTTCTTTTTTAAGATTTTTTTATTTATTCATTTGAGAGAGAGAGACCGTGCGTGCACAGCAGCAGGGAGGGGCAGAGGGAGAAGCAGACTCCCCTGCTGAGCAGGGGGCCCAACCTGGGGCGCGATCCCAGGACCCTGGGATCATGTTCTGAGCTGAAGGCAGATGCTTAACTTACTGAGCCACCCAGGCACCCGAGAGAATAAGACAGTTCTCACATCGCCTTCCCTAAGCAGATGGTTGACTAACAGAAGCTTAAGAATTATTACTTCTTCTGAAACCTCTAATGAGTCAGGATTTTAAAAATGAGTATTACTTATGATTTATGTACCTTGTTTGACAATGACGTGAATTTAAAATCTGGGCCCCTAACAAAAATTTCAGAATGAGTCCCTTTACTTTTTGTGGAAAACTCAATATGGATTTCTAACATATTCAATCTGAAAAGCGGGCCTACTCAGACAGGATTATCCCTGTGCTTCCATCCAGGTACACAGAGGATTTCTCATTTATTGATTTGTTTATTCATTTGTTAAATTAAATATCATAAAATTAAAACCATCTATAACCTCACTACCTGGAGACATCACCGTTGGCTTTAGTTAGTCACAAGTAATCACGTAGGCTGTTACGAATCACTTATGCTTCTCAACTTCTTTTATTTCGAGAAAGTATCTCAACCTTTATGCTTCTACTCAAACCCAGACAGAGTGGATTTCTAAGAAAACATCTTACATTTCCAGAAACAATGCTTTATGCATTAAAGAATATTGGACAATTTTTTGGCACTAGTCTTTATTGTTTCATTGTCAAGTGTCAAGATTATAAAGTGTGTTTTTCTGATTTAAATTGAGTTTGAGGACTATAGAGATAACTATCAACAAATGGGTTTGATATATTCCTTATTACAAACGTCAATATCCTTTTGGTTAAATTTTCTACTTTGAAAGCTATCTTGGACTTCATTCAGGAGAGATAAGAATCCAAAAGTTAAGAAAGTGATTGTTTAAAAGAAGAACAAAACTATTTAAGCAATTAGTAGTTCACCTACATTAAAATACCCAATTTTCCAGTCCAATACAAATAAGAATGAAGAAAGAGGTAACCTATCACTATATATGTATATGTATATACGCGTATATACGTATACATACATACATACTCTAGATTTTTGTTTCGATGCCATGTATTTGTGTATATGTAGTAATTATGTATACATATCATGGCCTATTTCAAGGTGACACTATAAAAGTTCACATTTACTTGTTTTATTCCCTTTTCTGTTCTCCTCATTGCATGTAAAGAAACCCTGTTCTTTTCAGTGGGAGGAAGAAATGTCACTAGAACAGAGAGTGAGTGGAGGAGGATGGTTGGGATAACGAAAACTCTTTGTTAGACTTTACCAAATATAAAACCAGAAAAGTGAATTTTAATACATTGGCTTAATTCCCAGTTGGAGGAGAAAACAATCCTATCTTTGTGTCATGCTTACTTCTTTGTCTCTTGTTTATTTACTATGACTATGATTAATGTAAAAATGTTTCATTGAAAATGAATTTAACCATGCCTTACAAGAATTTTGTAAGACTTGAGTTAATTTAGGCAACAGAAATATAGCAAGGGTTTTTAGTTTTAAGTTTATGATATAAAAGTATAACAACTAGATTTTAATGATATCCCTCCCCTAAGTAGTCCATATATTCCTAATATCTTTACTTAGTATAGCACAGAAAAGAAACAAGCACTCTCTTAAAATTCCATATTCTTATTTATTCATTCATTCAACAGACTTTTAAGTATCTTCCGTATTCTACACATTTTCCTAAGTCCTGAAGGGAGATGAGAAGAGAGGGAAACATAGTCTAGGAAAAGCATTTGAGAAAGTTTCTGCTATATGCATTCAATAAACATTTATTGAATGCTTCTGTAGTGTTTTCTAGCTCTTCTGAATATAAGTAGTTGAAGGAGACAAAATACTTCGGTGGTTTAAATGTCCTCTTCTAAAACATCCTTCAATCCTAAACTAATTGCTTCCTTGTCTGTATTCTTGTGTTACTTCACATGCACCGATATCATAACAAAGGTTATACTGCGTTATACTTTTGTGTTTGAATGTCTGTCTGCTCTGTGGTGTCTCCATGAGGATTGGAACCCTGTTTTGTTTGTCTTACCCCATAAAGATCATAGTACTTGCCTGAGTGAGTGACGGACTAGTCTTCAGGAGGATTGAATATGTCACTTTTGCCTTCAGAAAGCTTTCAATTCAATGGGGATGGGAAAGGAGATAGGGGAATCCATTCATTAAGAGAAGTGAAGTTCTGTGAGAGATGGGCTGTCCTTGGAGCACCCGTCTGGCTCAGTCAGTGAAGCGTGGGCCTCTTGATCTCAGGGTCATGAGTTCAAGCCCCACATTAAAAATAAAAACCTACTTAAAAAAAAAAGGGCCGTCCTCCATGAAAATTTTCAATTAATGGATCCCCAATAGAATAACAGTTTAAAGAGAGGGAGAGGATTTCTTTAACATGCTAAGTGAGGAATGTTAGTTGGTCAGTTCGTTAAAGAAAAAAAGGATTATTTTCCGTGTATTTAAATAAAGTCTTAAGGGAATCATGTTCATATATGATAGCCACATAGTTTTAAATAAACTAAAGTAAACAAGCCCAAGTATGAAATAATTATATCCACAGGTAAGGATTTACTAAATCTTTGGCAAAAAACAACTTAAAAAACCTCTGAGTTTCCACATATTTGAATGTTTGGCGAAAAATAGTCAAAGCATCTAGCTGGAGGATCAGCAGGGAAACGAGGCAGATGCCCTCTGATGAAGAACTGTACTTCACTATTGGGTCCTTATTTGTCACATCCTCATTCCTTTTCCCAGTGCATATGAATCAGTGTCCTGACAGTTTGCCTCAGATGGGCAACATCTTGTGGTGGCTGTTGTTTAATGGGTAATTTACATTCTTGATCTAAATGATGTCCTCTCCTCTTTAAATTCATCTGCTTAGCCATAAACCATATTGTCAAATAGGGTATGAGCTACATGCCTGCATATATTCCCTTATATATAGCATGATATGAGATATGATACATAAAATATGTATCACATATATCATATGTAACATATAAATATACATATTTTTATATATAAGTATATAAATTTTAAAGATTTATTTATTTTAGAGAGGGAGAGAGCGAGCATGTGGGAGTGTGCAGAGGGAGAGGAAATCTCCAGCAGATTCTCTGCTGAGTGTGGAGCCCTGATGCGGGGCTCGATTCCATGACCCCAAGATCGTGACCTGAGCCGAAACCAAGAGTTGGACGCTTAACCGACTACCGCCCACTCAGGCGCCCCAACATGTAATATATTTTTGACACACTCCAGTTTAGAATCTCTTCTTGAATGAGTCAGAAAGACAGTGAATGAGGGAGTAATCAGTAGGAATTGGATAAACAGAATTTCAGTTACTAGTAAAATGCCTGTTTACTGAATGCCACGGCCTCAGAGAATGAATGCATTGACTCAGAGAAACTTCATGGCTACTGAAAAACTGCTCTTCTGGTGATAAAAAATGCCATCACGGTTTCACAGAGTAAGAATTTTATTGAGGAAGAACTAGAGTCAACTCGAGTTATTCAACAACAAAGCAGGAAGGCAAAGTTAAGGCCTCCATTTTCCTTGGCATACCCATTTCAGTTTTTCTCCACCTCAACCCCCCTCTGCTCTTACCCCTAGGAAGACTCCCTTGGGGAACAAGGGAATGGAAATTATTCATTAATGTTGTCTGAGTGAAAATATGCGCAGTCCATAGAATGCCTTGACAACCTTTCACATAAATTGACCACTTCTAGATTTAAAAAAGAGGTTGAATAGATTTAAGGGAGTTTTCTGAATTGTCACATTAGTTGCAAAACACAGTACTTTCAACACAGAGTGAGACTTTTATTGGAGAGAGGAGCTAAAGAAGTCACTATATATTTTGAATACGGTTTTGAGTCATTGTAGGAACAGCCTGAAGTCAGGCCCCAAAGTATTATCACTTCATATTGCCAGAAGGACTTAACAAGATAACCTATCTCAAGAAAACTGGAGTCTACAGGGCCAAATTATTGGCTTATCTCTGAAGGCTATATCATTTACTTCTTTTAGTGGCTTTGACCTATAATTATCACCTTCTTTGCTACGGTACTTAAGGAGTCCAACTCCTTGGCCATCTTAATGGTGGTGAGTTGAGCGGTGATGAATGTTTGTTTACATTCCTGATCTGAAAAGAATCTTCTCACCACACTGGCACAGGCAACAGTGACTGACAGAGGAGTACCACTGTGCGTTGTTTCTCTGAGATTAGGTAATGAGTGGTTGTGACCATGCTTCCAGCCTCACCCACCTTGAAAGACAACTTCTTATGTCAAAAACAGTAAGAACCCATAAAAATCTTCTGAAGGCATCTCTAATGGATGGCAGTTGTAGAGCAAGTAAAGTCTATGACTTTTTACTTAGCAGATACGATGTTTGTTTCTGTTTGCTAATAGCATTCTTTTTTTTCATAGCATTACAAATAAAAAATCTATATATATATAAAAATCCATGTATATATAAATGTATATATCTGTGGATTATTTTTTGTATAAAGGGTTGAAATTTTGAGTCAATAGTACACAAGTGCACACACACACACACACACACACACAGATATCCCTTCAAGAAAAACTAGTCTGAGACAGGTATTTCAAGAGAAATGTAAAATGAAACAAAAATGGATTCCCAAGCTTTTTTAGGCTGCAAGTGCTCATTTAGACGAATGCCTTCAGCTCTGTGATAGTTCCAAATAAGCCAATAACAAGAAAAAATTATCTCAGATACTATTCCTAATAATTTCTGTAGATCCGGGAAAAATGTTTTAAAATATCGATATATCTTTATCTTAAGAATTTTAATCGCTAGAAATGTTCAGCTACTGAATGGAAAATATCAATATAATTAGTTTTAATGAATTTTGATCATGATAAAGTTCCTTTTAATATTTAATACGTTCTCTGGTTCAAAACTGGATAGTTAGATTTTGCCTCACTGGGGTGGATTTTCTACTCTCAGAAAGTTGTCAATCTTTCTGGGCCGCTTAAAAGAAAGTTCTCCTTAGAAAGCAAAAGAAATTCTTTGCAAGCTACAGAATCACTGGGTTTCATTTTAATACTGATTTTCAACCAATATACACTTGGAACCGTTGTCTTTTGATGCAGACCTCTGATGCCTGAGGAATGCAGAGCCACGGTACAACCTGCACAGACGTTGACTTCGGAGTGTTCCCGGCTCTGTCGGAATGGTTACTGTACCCCCACGGGCAAGTGCTGCTGCGCCCCAGGATGGGAAGGGGACTTCTGCAGAATTGGTGAGTCCCCAGGAAGAGACTGGGCATGGGACGGTCCTTGGGAACTCAAGAACTTAACATCAGCTCTTTCTTCGAGAATGATCTATGGTTCAAAACTTAGCCATTTATCATATTCATGCTCAGTCTGTTTCTGAATTTGCAAGTGAACTCTTTCTCATGTTCCTATTGTAAACAATTCACTTCTATAAGTTAATCATTAACATAAAAGACTTTTAAATAATTGAGTCCTTTCAAAAAGTACAGAAGGAACACAGCACAACTCCATCGTCTGTAGAGGCTCTCAGTCCTAGGTTTGAGAATTCACACCAGCCAATGACCTAGTGTTTGCAAAGCCCCTCTCCAAGTGCCAGCATTTTCCAGACACCCCATAAATGCCCTCCCTAACTTTACTGCTTGCTTTCTTGCTACAGTGCATTAAAAACAGGGTTTTTCAGTGGGTGTTATTAAATAAAAGGGGAAAACGCAATTATCTAGAGGCACATTATGAGATTTTTAAATTCTTTTTGCCACTCCCTTGTGAGCCATCAACTAGGTGTGCAACTGCTCAGAGACAGCCAAAGAGATTTATTCTAGGGTTACTCTATCCTTTAACCAGGGATTTCCTCAATTACATGCAATGATGTTTAAATTCTGCTTGATGTGAAGAAAATTAGATAAATTCAGACATCTGGTTTAAGATGTATGTGTTGAAAATGCATTTTCAGGAGAAATTTTCTTTTATCTCTATAAGATGGTGGGTGTTAGCTAAATCTGTTGTGGGAATCATTTCACAATATATGTAAGCCAAACCATCATGTCGTGTACCTGAAACTAAAATAGCGATGCCTGCCATTTATTTCTCAGTAAAATTGGAAAAAGGTTTCCATAAGGATAAATGCATTTTTAATGCATATGCATATTCTTACATATGCATATTCTTACACATAACAACCAGCATATGCATATTCTTACAAAAGAACTCGATCTCTGCTATTAAAGTATTGATCTCAGATATCAAAGTATCTCTTGCCAATGAAAATGTGTTCAAATTCATATTTAATATTATCTTTAATGCCTAAATGTTGTCTTTTCTTTATTCTAAACACACATTTGTTTCAAAAACTATAACCACAACTTGTCTATATATTGTTTAACAAAATGTAGCCAACATTTAAAGTCACATATACAGTATACATTTTAAGCTTCAATTGCTTCAGCAGGGAAAACCCTACCTGGTTGATTAATACTAGGGATATGTATCTAGGAGAGAGCTATCATAATTAAAGCTCTAAGTAATTACATCAGTTAAAACAAATACTTTTTATTGACCTATTCTGTCTTCTTTTTCCATAGTTGACCAAAAAATGAGAATCAGTGTTCAAATGCACAAATATTCTAATTCTTGTTAATGTATCTTTCTTCTGCTTCCTTTAATGCCTGATGATACCTGTTCTTTCTGCATCTTTTATATAGTGTCCATTCTGTTGTACTTCTTACTTTGCATTTTACCTAACCTCTTAAGTCACCTCAAGTTAGCAGATAACAAAAATTTACTGCATGCCTTCTGGTAATAGTATGTTTAAACTGAGGGTAAACACATTATTTTGAATATAGGTGGCATTTTACATACCATTATAGATACTAATAATAAGTGATATAAATGAAAATAGACATTCTTTGAAATAACATGAAGTTTTGTTTTAATAAAGTACTTTCATTTTTCTACTGGTCAGTTTAAATAGTTTGAATATATAAGACAAACCAGAACCATTTTATAAAAGTAATCTATTCATGATGTTTTTGACCCAAACAAGAACTTTATTCATATACTAACATAGTTCGTCTCCCACAAATTAAAAAAATCGTCTAATTATTCTCTCGTTTTTTTCTTTTCCATTTGTCAGGCACAGAACCCTGGGTTTTGATTAATGCATTTGAAAAGGTTAAAATAACTTTGTCCCCTAAAAGTATAAAGAAATGTGTTCAAGGAATTCAATTCTGTCTACAGTCGCTGCACGTCCCAGATTTATCCCATCAGTAAAGCGCAGTTAACATATACAACCAATTTTATCTCCACATCTCATTTTAGCAGTAGATCTTTTTTTTTAGAGAACTTATTTTAGAGAAATTATTTTTTTTTTTTTAGAGAGAGAGTGTGCAGGGAGGGAGGGGCAAAGGGAAAGGGAGAGGGAGAATCTCCAGCAGACTCCGCACCCAGTGTGGAGCCATGACCCTGAGATCATGACCTGAGCCAAAACCAAGAGTCAGACACTTGGCTGACTGAGTCGCTCAGGTGCCCCAGCAGGAAATCTTTACATTTCCTACCTATATTGTAGTGGTAAAGATCCTTGTATGAAGAGATTCTGTGTATAGAGTAACCCTGAAATGGATTGCTATGACTATCCTTCCCTGGCCGACTGCACTGCCCCAGGCAGGGGCTACAAAGTGTAATAAAAGATGAAGCGATAGAATGCGCTCGCCGGGAGCAAAGAGAAGGAGGAATCCAAGGCAGTCGCCATGGGAGATATCCCACCTAACCTGAGAACTGACCGTTCCTTTATACTGCACTGGAGATGCCGAAGCCGCTAGGTCTCCCTCTCGGGCTAGGCCCTTCCCCCATTTTAACGTCCTATTCTGGAGAAACGGGAACATAGAGTTACTTGGAAGGCCCTCTGTTGGAAATGCCCTAGTGGAACAGAGGTTTGAAAGAGCCGAAATCCTCATTTTAAATAGTCAGTTCTGCAAGGGATCGAAATTGTTTCCCATGATCTCTGCTTCCCTGGAAATGTCTCCCATTCTCTACTGAGTTCTAGCCCCCACATAACCGTGGCTCTGGAAACCTTCTTACCTTCTTGTATTTATTATCTTTTGGATCATTTTGTGACCTTCTCCTCCCCCTCCCTTCCCTTACTCATCAAATATTTGTTGGCCTCCTACTCGGTACTGTTTCCGACATACAGAACGAGAGTGTGATTTTATTGCCTGTGTTTTTTCTTCCCCCTCCCAGCAAAATGCGATCCAGCATGTCGTCATGGAGGCGTCTGTGTGAGACCGAACAAGTGCCTCTGTAAAAAAGGATATCTCGGTCCTCAGTGTGAACAAGTGGACAGAAACCTCCGCCGAGTGACCCGGGCAGGTATCCTTGATCAGATCATTGACATGACATCTTACTTGCTGGATCTAACAAGTTACATTGTATAGTTTCTGGGACTGTTTGAATATTCCTTTCCAGTGGGCATTTATTTTTTATCCTGTCATTAAAAAGAAAGACTGTTATCCCGCGACACACTTCCTGTGATTTCATTTTCTTTTATTAATTTAAAAATAATTTTCCAGAAATGTGCAGATTCTGTGTGTGTGTGTTGGCACGTTGGTTCACATAGGCACGTACACACACACACGCACAACCCCGGTACGCATGGTTGCATAATAGATGGGTTTTAAAAATATATGTATTTCCTTGCGTGGAGTAATTTACACAGAAATTCCATTGTAAATTGATAACGGAATTTTTATGTCACCAGAAGAGATTATTTGACTTCCCAGGAATTTTCTGTCTGTAATAACTAAAGTCAACTTAATGGAGTTTTGAAACATGACTGTGCAATCTGATGGATCTAATAAAAAAAGGCAATATTTTTATAGTAAAGGATTATAATGTGAGAGAATGTTTCAGAACTCCCTGATGAATTTCCAAACGGGCGACTTGATATAAAATTGTAATCTTCATTTGTGTCAATGTATCCAATTACAGAATGTTACCCACTTACCTTTTTATTGGCAGAGAAATCTGGTTACTCTAGTTTAATCTCAAGATTGTTTTCAAGTGTTTTATAATTAAATCATAACAGCATATTCTAAAATCAATCTTCCTAAAAGGTCTGCTTTTATTATATATTGTATCTAACAATAGGCACTGGGTTTGTGTTACCTATTTATATTTTTTATTTTATTTTTATAATATAGACATCACCTAGATGAAACACCTTTGCCCTGTCCTGTAAAATACTAAAGTTACATTTTTCACCAACTTAATTGGAAAGAAGGGGAGTGAGAAAGCAAACAGTCTTTAATGTGCTGTGGATCTAATCTAGCAATGTATCCTTGTGCCAACATGTAATCATTAACGACGGATGAAAAAGCAAGAAAACAGCCAATCCTTATAAAATTCCAGCATTAAACATATGTAAAGTGCTTTTCACCATAGCAAGACTGTCAGTGTCTATGTGATTAGAATGTTGCAGATTTCACACTGAATGAAACTCACTGGAGAAGCGCTCGCTCGTTTTTAACAAATCTTGGCTATGTAAGCTGTCACTTGTACAAATTTTTTAAATAATAATTCTTGCCAAATATGAGTTTTAATGTATATGTTCCTTTAGAACTCGATGAAAATCCTTCTCGGTTAATGTATGAATAAATTTCTGTAAATGTTCTGTTCAGGTTTTTAAAGAGAGGCCATGTTCTAATTTAAAGCAGCAAAAAGTCTGAGGGACATTTTTCCTAATGGTTTTTGGGGCCAGCTCTCCACATTCGGATCGTAACACAATTATAAGGCCTCTTTGCACTACTGAGAAAATATCTCTCATGATGTGCATACCGGCTCTAGGTTGTCCTGTAAACAGCTGTTCTTCCAGAATCTAAACTGTAGACTAGCATAGATTACGCAGCACAGGCTGGCTTTTCAAACCTGCTCCTTACCTATAGGAATATGACCCTCGATTAAAAAGAATAAAATCGTGTAATGAGTATTTCTCCATTGTTTTAAGGCGAGAGATTTGCAATTAAAGCACACCGAGCATTTATGTAGAAAGGTTGTTTAAGTACACTGCTCTTGTCTTCCATATATGATTACTTAAGTTTCAAGTGACCTCATGCCGAATGGAAATGGGTTGAGAAACCTTGGTTCAGTGCTTAGTGAACAATAGCCTGCATTAAAAAGTGCATGCATAATTTTGCACAATTTAGATTCAATTGACAGTCTATTCAAAGAAGTCTCAGGATTAAATGAGCATGGAGACCAAATTGCCCTCTTACCCCAGAAAAGGGGTGGTCTCTTCTAGTCACACTAACACTTCATTGGCCCAAGAGTGTGACAAATCTTGCCCTGAACCTGCAGTAGCCTGCATCTGGAGGTTAATAGCAGTCTTTTGTCTCCGTTGCTTTCTCTTCATAGCCCTTTTACTGAATTCCATCACAGAAAGTTTTACAATTAAAAAAAAAAAAAATGTCCTGACAACCATTTTTGTAAATGGACCTTACCATCTAATCGTCCCTTATTCAGCGTGGGTGACATTAACAAAATGTGAACTTCTGGTGAGGGAGCCAGCTGTCTAAATCTGTCAAATTGTGCAGTTTTATTACACATTCTCCTGTTCATAGTTTCACCGAAAACAATAAGGACACTGCTATAGATTCAGCAAAATCTGAAAAATCTGAGGTTTCTTCTTACACACTTAATCTTTCCAGCTCTTCAAAAGAATCTCTCCAAAAGAAAAGGTGTTATATTGCCATTACTCCTCCTGTTTAAAAATATCTATATTAAACTGACCAGGCCCAGACTTTTTACACAGTCCTTTCCCAAGTGAAAGAGTTTCAGATGTCTTAGTAAAACATATGTACCCCAGGTGTCACTGCCTTTTCTATTGTGAGTCATTAGAACAAAAGACCAAAATCTTCTAAAAGAGAAGATAGTGAGATCCATGGATATTAAATCCGAGCAAAGAAGTCAAGTCATTGGAGTCACTTCTTTCTCTTCTTGGGAGAGACGTAAAGAGCAGTGGCTAATTGATGGCTACAAATTTGAAACTCTGTGATCATTTCAAAAACAATCTTTCGGCCTTTTTTTCTCAATCAGATTTTTAAACTGTGTGACTGGAGAATTATCTTAAATGCTCCGTGACTGGTTTCAAGCATGAGCTAGGGAAAAAGTGATTGTTTTATCATGCGAATGGCAACATCTACTTGGTTCTTAAAGCACACAATCAGAACGGAGAAAAATATCCTTGGCATGAATGTAGATTTGTGAGATAAAGAGAAAATACATAGATAAAAAAATGTATATGATTATCCCTTTGTCCATTCTGGAGCTTAAGCCTTGGGTGTTAATTTAATGCAAAGTGCTGTTAGGGTAGTTATAAAGGGTTGGAGAAAAACTCTACCACTGCTCTTGCCAAACTCTTGTCCTGGTTCCTAGAACCTGTTTTTCTTGCCAGTTAGTTAAGGTAACGAGAAGAAAACTGAATTGGCATATCATTCGATTGAAAAGAAGGGAAGAGTTCAAAACAAAACAAAACAAAAAACTTGTGTGTTGATAAAAAGTTCCATCCATACCTTTTCTTCTTGGAATTGTGGCTATTGTAAAATATTTTATCACAAAGATACTCTGAAGTCTTCTCAGATTAATGGACTACATCATAAGGAACAGAGAAACCTACACATTCCAAATATATGCACAACCTAAATAGAAAACCATTCCCTTTTTCATTTCTATACTTCAAAGCAGGAAATCTCTATTGATTTCCTTGAAAATGATTACATATTGATGTATTAACAACTTTAATGTGTTTCTTTTGATATGGCTTTTATCTCTCAATCATAAACTGTATAACAAGCTTACCAGGTGTAAGACACGAGGTTAGGTGCTGTATCTAGGGTCTTTCAAAGTACCCATTAACTTAAACTTAAGTATTACTCTAACATTCTTAACTTTGAAACAGAAAAGAGAAGCCAAACCCAAATTTTTAAGTGGAAAAATAAGGTATACCATAGACAGATGTAGTTGACTGATTGATATATTGAAATTCTGACATCTCTATAGAATGTGACCTATAGTATTTATCTCTACCCCACCTCTGCTTCTCTCTCTCTCTCTTCTCCCACCCACTCCCTATGTGTCCTTCTTCCGTTAACCTCTTCCTTCCCTCCCATTTCTATTGGTTTTGACTAAACAGATATGTCCTCAGTATACTCATAATGAAGATGTCCCGGGGTAGGTTGCTATTGATTTTGCTCCTTATGACCTTTTCTTTATTTTCTTAAAAAAATAGCCTCTCCCACTGTCGCATTTGCTCAGATGCTATATCATGAAGAACAGTAGACAAATACAAATATACTAGATTGATCTATTACAGTTACGGAAAGAAATAACCAAACGCATAAATGATTACCAGCCTGGATGCTCCAGTTTGGCTTGTTTCCATCATTCATAAACAGGAAAACACAAAGACTATCGCAGGCAAGAACTTGAGCTAACGGTAGGAAAAGTTAGTAGCTATTTTCTGCTCAGGCATGACCATCTCTACAGAGTCTATTTTGCAGAGAATTATTCCAAATCTCTTCTTTGCCCACCTCTGGGATGAGACTGGCAGATGTGAACTGGCAGAGAAATCCGACCAAAGTCCCATGCCCAGAAAATGTACATATTTCTGTATCACCCATAGGAAGTTAGTGGGCCCCTTATCGTGAATGCTGGCGATACTTTCAGGAAGTTCCTCTTTAGAATATCCTAAAGAAATGTTTACTATCTTACATTCTTTCTCTTCATCACACTAATCCAAATTAGTCATGCCTTCAGTAATTAACGAAGTCAAAGAAGGTAGAAACCTAAGAACAGAAGCATTTTGATATTAAAAATACTAAAAACATGACCATAAGAGCTGCCGAACACTAATCCTAGCCAACTTAAACACTTCTTTCTCTTAAATGTCTTCTCATAAGTTTTGGAAATTGCTTTAAAATAGCTGTTTAGGAGAGTAAGCTGTATTCAAGAAAGCATGAGGGTTGTTGTGCCATATTCTTCTCAGTCATAGCGGCAGTTTCCCTAGCTGTCATGAAGAGATGTATTACTTTATCAGATCAGCACTTTCCTTAAAATCTCCAATTACATATAAGCCCGAGGGACACCTATCACTTACTTTGCTTTCTTTTGTAAAGGTTATATATAAGTGGGTTGAAAAAATAAAAAATAAAAAATGTATTCCTCATATTAACAAAAACCTTAGGCCTAAAATTTGTTATTGCTTTTTTTTTTCCTTGCCAGACTATATGCTGATTTACCAAAAAAAAAAAAAAAAAAAAAAGATATCAACTCAACGTGAATTCTAAAGTTACATCCCATTACATATCACAAAGTCAGACATCAAGTTTCAGTTGGGATTTTTTTTTTGCATGTGTCGATTATATATTACTTAAAATCAAAATACATGTATACATATACATGCAAATTAACAAATGTTTGGGGAGTTACCTCAATTGACTGTATTTTAAGTTAAAAAAACACATTTTAGCACATAGGATAGAAAAAGCAGAACATGAACAGTGATGGGAAATTCATAATGCATACATTGAAAATAAGCTTTGTCTTCACAGTTAGAAGACAATTCCTGTACATTTCCTCTTGCACTAAAAAACAACTAGCCAATAGTTTCCATTCACATTAATAATGTGTTGTCAGGTTTGGTGTAGCCTCTGTCTAATGAATGTGTTGGATATTTCTTTACCTCATTCTTAAAATCTGAGACATGCCTTTCTTAGAATAAATGAAGATTTCATGTATAGTAGAACCCAATACTATTAATACATTAATACATTCTATTCATAACACTACTGAGAAACAACCTTATGGGAAGTCAAGTATTTTCCATCTCTCATATTCACAGGACATTTTTGCACCAAGAACCATGTAGTAGCAAGGTAAATGATACAAAGGTACTATGGAATTTGGGGGGCTTGATTCCCTAGGACATGTTAAAGAAGACTATTAATTTGAAAGAAACCCATCTAATTCAAATGAAAAAATTATCAAATCATTATCATCAATAAGCATAAAAGAAATCTGCAAAGAAACTCCTGTGTCTTTCCTGGCTTTATCTGGGATTAACTTTGTCCAGTTTTAAAGAATAGTTAACTTTATCATTCTTTCAACATGTTTTAGTTTTCCTAGCTGTTCATTTTCCTGTGGGTTGTGGACAAATGGGACAATTTGTCCGTAACCTTATTCACAAAAGATACCAGAACAAATCCTTGCTTGAACTTCTGTTAAGAGGTGGAAAGCTGTGGGAACAAGTAGTGAAAGCAGGTACATGTTTGAGGGAGCAGAGTTAATACAGGTATTAGTTGGGATTTCTGTAAATGTTCTTCTGAAGAATAACGTGCAAAACCATTGACTTAGATAATCTCGCTAAATTTGATTTAATCTGATTTATTTAACCCAGTTATTATAACATATGGTTCTCTTTGATAAATCCTCTATTATTCAGCTATCCTTCCATTCATTAATTCCACAAATATTTATTGAAGTGCCTAGAATGGTTATGTGCTACAGAAAAGGCAAGGACGTTTACTATGGGGGATTGTGAACCCAGTGGGTATGATGAACTTGTTTGAAGCAAAAGACAATAATCGCACCCAACCAGCTCCAATTCAGCTCAACTTTAGAATCCAGCAAGAATAGTACAGATGGCCTAAAGTACATCTGTGTGTATCTGTACGTGTGCACACACCCATGTATATATATTTATCTATCTGTACAAACACTACATATGTATACACACTATCTATGTAATATATAATATATGTATAATGCATATAAATTCTAACAAGTGTATTTGTGTTATCTTTAAAATAGAATGATTGTATCTTGAAGTGGTAAATGCAGAGACTTGGTTTTTATTGTTGATCTGTGGATTTAATGATTTTTAGGTGAAAAGGATGTTTAAGTGTACAATTTCTTTTCTTAATTTAATATATTTATGTAAATGCATGCCTGAAGTTTGGTTAGATTGGCTGTGTTTGTGTCCTTTAACATGATCAAATGTATTAAACTTTATCTTATGACCTGATGTACATGTGCTATTCTAAAATTAATTCTTTTTTAGTTTAGTATTTAAAAGTTTTTCCTAAATATTCATACCGATGATATAAATGCTTATTTTTAAATACTCTATACCCAAACTACTTCTTCAAAATATTCTTGCCTTTTGCCATTTTTCATGTTCTAATTTTAGAACTTTATTCCCCAAAGTATATGCCAATATTAAGGATCAGTTATTGCATATATATATATATATATATATATATATATATATATATATATATATATATATATATATCTCGGAAGACCATAGGATGTTATGGTGATTTAAATGTATTCTATGTTGTAAATGACTTAAATCTGATCCTTTTAATCCAGTTAGAATCACCAAGGGAAAATATACAAGAGCAGCTGAGAGTGCTGAATGCCCACATTGAAAGGAACAAGTATGTAGAAAGGGTGGGACATGAGAAAAGGTGACTGCAGATACCCCCAAAACTTTGTTGACCTTGCCATGTTGCTTTCAGTGGACCTTAGCAAGAGTATTTATATATGGTCAGATATGCTGTTTTGAACATAAATTTTACATCTGCCAATATTCTTTAGAAGAGCAAAATGATTTCATCTGGGTCTCCTTTCTTCCTGAATAAATACATCTCTTTGACCCATTGAGAGGAAAAGCTGTTTCTCCCTAAGACATGATTATTTCTAAGAGAATAAACAGTGTTATAAGGTGCTTATTCAAAGATACTCCCTGAGGTCAGATTAGTCTCTAAAAGTTTTAAATTAGGCAAAAAACACCCCATGAAGAGTATTCTTTAGTTCATTTCACGGTGGTCTGGGAGGCCCCAGAGTTCTCTCTTCCTCAGGCATTGCCCTTCTGGTTCTTAGCATGCGTCCCCACCACTTAGCCCTTAGTCACCCTGTGTTTCCTGTACATGGTCTTCCCAACCAGATTAGAAATCTGCTGAGGATATCTTCTACTTTTATAATCCCTGACAGACCAAGAGCAGCTCCTGGATAATTGTCATAAGGAAAATAATAATTATACATAAGTAACAGCCTAGAGACTCAAGTGTTTCTTGCTGTTGCTAATCTCTCTGGGTTTCCTCCCTCTCCCTTGATTGGCTTCTGAACTCTGCCATGACCAGTATAATCAATTCCCCTGCATTAAATTCCCTTTGTTGTGAATACTTGAAATGGTCTCTGTCTTCCCTTTCTAGAACCTGATACATGTATTCATAAGAGTGCTTCAGACACAGATGAGGAGAGATAACATAGTGGAATTACAAAGGGACATGATGAGATCTCCTGTAGGAGAACATTTGGAAATCATTGCCTTGAATCCCAACGTGATCACCGGAAGATGTAATCAGAGAAATCCTACCTCCAAACCTGATACAAACCCTTAAATTATTCAGGCAGCTACCGATGGAAAAGGCCATTACTCTCACAGTTGTCATTAAGAATTGTCATACTTCACATATGCACATGAGCTTTAAAAAAAAAAAAAAAAGCAAGACAAAACAAAACAAGAAACTATCAGCTTCAGGTTTTGTCCAGGAGTGTGCTAACATAAGAGATAGTTCTTTGAACTTGCTTCTTTGCACTCTTTTTTTTTTTTTAGATTTTTGTAGACTAATGTACTATTTCCAAAGGAAGTACAGCCTAAAATAGCAGCTACACTTAGTATCTCATCAGAAAAAAACTCAGTTTTTCCTAGTTGGAGTCCCAAACAGTTCCCTCTAACTATTAAACCCTACCATCATTCGAAGAAATGAGAAGATAAAAGGAAGAAAAACAACTTGGATGAAATATTTCTTTTGCATTTTCATGATTTGATTTATGTTTGATTTCTATACCATATTTTTAATGCTTAAAACAAACAGAATTTAAAAGAGGAAAAGAGGGGGCAGGAAGAGGAAGGGAGAGGCCTGGGTAACTCCTGCCTATGAAACTCATTCTTCTTGGGAAAATGCCCACATCAGAAACTACTCGAACTCACTCTTATAATTTAATAAGACGTTGTCAGATCCTTTTGACATATTTATAGCCTTATAATTAAAACTACTTGTTGCAAAACCCATGTGCTTGATGTAAAGCAATTTATATTATCATAGACACTGTGTTCTGTGATCTACAGCTACTAAAGGCCATGCATGCCAGGTGGATTGGCAGCAACCCGGGGCTAGGGCTGTGAGATGTGGATCCTGGGCTTGTGTCTCTAACTAATTAGCCAGGTGATGCTGCATAAGTCTCTAGCTGCACCGGGACTCAGTTTCTTTATGTATAAAATGAGAGACTTAGGTTCCATCCAGCTCTAACAGGTATTGTTACTAGATATTATTAATCCCAGGATTCATGTAGATTGCAGATCTGAAAGTGGCAAATCTTAGAAGTCTGTTAACTACTCCATTTCATTAATTTCGTTAATTAGAAAAGACGCTCTTACTCATTTTTCTCTAGTCTCCCAGCCTCTTCTCCTCCTACCTTCTGCAGGTCTTTGTTGTTTTCTCTGATGTGTTCTTGGAATCAAAGTACTTGGTTCATTTTTGAGTCCTTTCATGTTTCCTACAGCTCTCTCTCTAAATTTCTACCCCTCTATCTAATCTTTGGCCATCATTTGCTTTGTGTACAAGAAGTACATTCTTATAAGGAGGCTACCATTTCCTCAGGGTCCTTATTGTCTAATTTTGCTGTCAGAATCTGCCAGAAACATTATTCCTTCATGAACTGTATTCTCAAAAAGACTTCTATAAGCACCTTACCTGACAGATAGATACCATATTCTAGTCAGATGCACGGCATAAGTGCCTGATAGACACTATCTACTAAGTGGACAATTCATGATACAGAAATGTCAGCCTTAAAAATAAAATAGCCAGTTACTTAACTAGCAAAAATGAGTTTATTTGAGAATAGCAGAGGAAATACAATTTGGGAATGCAAAATATGGTGAACTACAGGCAAGTCCAAAAAACAAAGGAGAGGGGCTTTTGGGAAAGAAGGGAATAAGGAGGGATTTTGAACAAAAGTCTATTGGAGGAGAGCAGAATTCGGGGTTGTGGTGGCGTCTCATTGGCTGAGTTGTGGTGGTTTCTCATTGGGCTGGGTTGTTGCTAGGCCAGAAGAAAATCTTCCTTCTTTCTGCTAGAGTATGTAAAGTAAGCTTCTTCCTGCTGGGGGATGTAAAGTAAGCTGTGATAAATGGTACATGAGTGAGAACTCCCTTCCTTGCTTCCTGACTCCATTTCGAATTAGGTTTCCTTTATTCATTTTCACATTTGCCCCTTTGGATCTAGGTTTTTCCTCAAAGGCATCAGTGCCCAAGTATCTGGTTGTTTATTTATTAAATGTTTTTGTCTGTGTTTGTACCTTGGTGCCAGGAAGGACCTTTCCTGAGAGTTATGTCCCACACTACAGAGAGAGCAGGTGGTGATGGAAACCACAGAAGCCACATTTGAACAACAGTAAAGGTAGAAGGAGGGACTCTTAGGCATTTTTCACTCTTAAGTTCATGTCTAGATTGTATGCACTGGAAATCATCTCAAAGTACTGAGCTAACATCATTCTATTTTTAGTGTATCACTCCTGCAGAGATTTGACAGGCAACAGGTACAAAGTTGAAAAAAAAATTATGCAAAGCAGAATTAAAAGTAACATGACAAATCCAAGTTACATGACGGTTCTAAACCATGACTGTAAAACCTGAAAGTAGCCAACTAAACAAGCCAAAGAATCATGGAGAGTTGGGTGAAATCTGTTGTAATCAGTGCCCTTGTTTCCTGATCTTGTATAATTGTGTTTCTACTCTACTGGCATTTATTCAGATATAACAAGTGGTATTAGCTTTTGCACAAATGCCTCTTTCTTCAGCAAGTAGATAATCAAGGGCTATGAGATTGTCCAAAACTACTTTAGCCAATGAGTCAAGTGATCATTGTTGGGCATGCTACTGCTTTGGTTGTGGAATTGGCTGGCTCTCTTAATGTTGGGGAGAGTTTTCTAATCATATATGTTCATTGGCACTTACTCTGACCCAAGGGAGAAAGGCTGTCCCAACTGAGGCAAACCCAGAGTCATGTGTGACTCCTGGCAGTTTCTGTTTAAGATGGCCATGGAGGCTTAATGGGGTGGACCAATGGGAGGACCAATGGGAGGCTTCTGAGTTGTTACGGATATTAGCAGGGACAGTTAAATGTCCTAATAAACATTGACCTCCAATTTGCCAGGTATTTAAACATTCATATGCCCATGAAAATGCTATCCATGCAGACAAAAATGAAGCCAGGTAAAACATAGACGACCCAGCTTGTCTGGTCACTGAAAGATCCGTTAGCTGAAATGTCCTGATTGACCTTTTCTAAAATTTATTTTATTTTATTTTTTAAGCCAGGGGTCAGAGAAATTGGGACTGCATTCTGTGAGGTACCATCCACTTCTTAAGAGGCCTTTTTAAAAAGCCTCGCAAAAAGGAGTTAGGCCTTTGCATTTACCTTGGGTACAGGGAGACAGACCATATTTAAATAACAAAAAGAACATGGAGAACCGAATAGCATACAATTTTCAAAAGTGGAGGTGTTTAGTTGAGCTAGACAGTAATGACTAGGAAAAGATTGAAACAAGGCATGGGAACACCCAGCTGTAATATCCTAAGGCAATAGTTAACATTCATAGTCTTGCAGGTATAACTGACAGTGGCAAGGGGGTTAAAGAGAAATTGTTACAGGTAAAACCAAGAGGTCTCTGACATCATGAACAGATTGGAGTCTCTGGTGACAGATCCAGCAGTCAGAAAGTGCCCCCCCCCCACCATTTTTTCTTCTCTCTCTCTTTTTTAAAGCAGGCTCCACACCCGGCATGGAGCCCAACATGGGGCTTGAACTCACGACCCTGAGATCAAGACCTGAGCTGAGATCAAAAGTCAGACACCCAATCGACTGAGCCATCCACGTGCCCCAAGGTTTTCCCCTTTTGCAATAGATTGGGAAAGGTGAATAAAAGCATTGTCTTAAAGAAAGAGAAAATAAGGTAAGAAGCAACAACACGGAAAAGGTATACAGGTCTGAAAAAAAAAAAGCTAAATTAAAAAAAAAAGGTATACAAGTCTGGTTCAGTCACCTTGGGAAAGCTGTCTGCCTCAGCTGTCATCTGCTTCAATTCCTGGTAAGGTTCCTTTCAGTGAAGTTGGAGGGAATCTTTCTGAAGGTGTCTTTTCCAGTGATGAGATCTTCAGGCTGTAGATTATGATGTCTGATGTTTTTGTCTCCTGGGAATGCACTTTGGAAAGACTGCTCTACTGAGGTATGGTTATTTTCAACAGAAGCAATTGGCCTTTACAATATGGAAACTATCCCCTTTTATCTGTTGTGGATTAAAGTAGGTAGGGTCCATTGGGCATCCTGTGATTATCTCAAAAGAGGAGAGCATAGGGTAGGGGTTCCAAAAGAAGTAGATCTGAGATTCAGAAGAACCAATGGTGGTGCTTTTAGCCAGAGTATTTGAAGGGTTTCTACAAATTTGTGAATGACATCTTAATCATGCCCTTGACGCATTAGTACTGAAGGTTGAGGGTGGTAAGCACAGTGAAAATGCTGTACAACTGGCCAAACAACATAAACTTGCCAAAGTACGTGACGGGTAGAGTGGGTTCCCCAGTCACTGTGAAGTTCAAAAGCTGGGGGGTGGTTCTCCACATGGGAATGACCCTTTCTAATAGAATTTTAGCCATGGAGAAGGCAGCCGCCTGTCTACAAGAACAGGTTCTTATCAAACTGATGCAAATAACTATATTACCATGAAAATAAGAGTACTCATTAAGTTTCTGAATTCTTGAGGTATCAGATAGGGAGAAAAAGTCATTTTTTCATATAGGTTCACAAAGATGTATTTTACCAAATTGCTGTAAATCACAGATAGTTTGAGAAAAGTTTCCTTAAATTCGATTCAGCGGTCTGAAGTTATCAGAGACCTGTATTCTAAAGAACTTGTCAGAGTCCTTTCTATGAATTTCTCTGAAGATGAAACACATTTTTTTGTTGTTTTTTAAGATCTATTTTATTTTAGAGAAAAAGAGAGAGTGTGAGGGGAGGGGAAGAGGGAGAGAATCCTCAAGCAGAATCCCCACTTAGCTCAGAGCTGGATCTGGGGCTCAATCCCACAACCCATGCGATCATGACCTGAGTGGAAACCAAGAGTCAGACTCTCAACCAACTGAGCCACTCAGGCACTCCAAAATGAAACATATTTGTAAAAGCATCGATAAAATAACTGTCTATAAATGGTGAAAGACTTTTTTTTTTATTTTTGTAACATACATTTAAAACTATGACTGATAACATTTCAGGACATGTCGAGAATTTTAGAAATTGTATATAATTTGGGGGACACTTACATTAACAGATACCTATAAAAACATAAGGTAAATAAAGTTTAGTATTACTTCTTATTTGACAATGTTTCCCATATAATTAAACATATCAAATAAGCCTAATTAGTTTAACATCTCCCTTTTTTAAGGAAAGAGAATGAATCTTTTGAGAGTCCGGGGACCCTCTGAAAAAAACCCAAGTTAGTTCACAGTCTAAAAGACTTGGAATTTGGTTTTGGGAAGTTTAGGAAAAATATCAAAATGTTTTGCACAGTTGACAAAGTAGGATCACAGAAAATTATAAAATAATATTTAGTTATTCATTTAACCAAAGTGACCAAAAGATCTCAAAGACAAATATAGGTGACATGACTGCAAAAAGCCTTAGTTCTTTTTTTAATTTAAGTATAATTAACATACAGTGCTATAGTAGTTTCAGGTGTACAATATCGTGATTCAACGATTCTGTGCATTACTCAGGTCTCATCACAAGAAGTGTCCTCTTCATCCCCTTCACCTGTTCCACCCATCTCCCCATTCCCCCCTACCCTCCAGCAACCACCAGTTTGTTTTCTGTATTTAAGAATGGGGAGGGGGGGGGGTTGTTCGCTCTTTTAATAGAGAACATATAGCTTTTCCAAGCAATCACTGACCCGATAAAGACAAAACTCGGAATCTCTGTTTGCTAGACAAATTACATTAACAGTAAATAAGCTTTGCTTACGATTTCTTATTAAGAGCAGACCAGGAATCCAGAAAATGTTGTCCTTTTAACAGAGAAAAAAAATCTAATCTTGCATGAGTATATTTTGATATTAAAACTGACTTTTAAATAAATTCATTTTAATCTTAGCCAGATTGACCACACATTAAAAGTCCTTTTCAAAGATTTCTTTTCCACAAACTTTCTACAACTTACTGTTCTCTTACTGACAATACACACCCTACTTTCCTTGCTTCCTCCTCATACACAGTCATTTTTTTCCCTCCTTATTTCCACTAATTGATTTTTACATATATTAATTAGAATTCTTAATTCTTAGAATCCTTAATTCCTAGTAAAAACTAAGAAGTAAGCAATTGTGGGCCAACAGATTTATAAATATATTTTATGATATCAAGAAGCATATGCCCTTTAGAAAAGTACAATCTTTCAATGTGGCACAAGACACGGTTAACTCACAGTCCTGAATTTAGCTTTAGTTTCTCTGCAATAAGAAGCCAAAAGTAGATAAACCTCTGTCCAGTGATTAATGTTTTAGTGTTTTATCTTCCTTGGAAAATGATCCAGATATTTAATGAAATTCCCATGTTTAATTTAACTTAGCAAAACCTGACAGTTTCAAGTTACCAAAAAGATTTGTGGAAGCTACTTTTTCAAGTACACATACCATAAAACATAATTATGGCATCTAAAAAGTCTTATCCCATTTTTGTCTATCTTAATCATTTGTTCCCAACAATTATGTTTACATTACTCGCAAAAACTTTGTGAGACATTAGGCAAAGTTAGTCATCATCTCAAGTGGATTTTCTTGCTAACAAGTTTTGTAACAAAGAGACACGATAAACCCAGGTGGAATCAGTTCTTTATTGGCATTGTATTTAATGCTGATAACTCCGAAGACATGCCTATTTTTATTAAACCAACAACTTAGAGGAACTTTTATTTATCAAAGATTTTCTCAGATCTTGTGAACTCGAAAATACTCGGAGTTGTTTACTTAATTTACATAAGCACTTATTTTTCTTTAAGCCAATCAAATAAAGCTCTTCACAAATTAATATTGCCAATATGATCCACAGGTGGAAAAATATCACATACCTATAACATACATAACATACAAATAGGCAAGGAGATCTTGTACCTTTTGTTTAAAAAATTTTAGCCATGCCTCAGGTATATTGGATTTGGGCTCACCTTAATGGCCTCATTTTCCACTTGATCCCTTCTGTAAAGACCTTACCTCCAAGCAAAGACATATTGTGAGGTACTGAGAGTTAGAACTCCAACACATGAATTTTGTGAGGGAGACACAATACAACCCATAACACCGTGTTCCAGAAATGGCATCACACTTCCTGACGTCTCATTTTCATTGTCTTAAAGCAGTGCTTCTCAAACTTCAGTGTGCCTCCAGTCACTTGGGCACTTTGCTAAAGTACAGATTCTGATTCAGTAGGTCTAGGGTGGGGCCTGAGATTCTAGATCTCTAAAAATTCCCAGGTAATGTTAATGCTGCTGGTACATGGGCCACACTTTGAAGGGCAAGGATCTAAAGCCTGGTTTATAGGTTGTTTTAACTACAAGAACAGAATAGTATTACTGTCCTCGATGGAAACATGGTTCTGCCTCCAAAAGGGAAAGAAGCAAACGTCCTGTATCTTAATTCCAGGCTTGTGCTTCATTGAGTAGAATGTACACAAGAGCACAGAGTAAATATTTGCGCATGGCAGTCAGTCATCCTCACGATGCGAAGCTGGGGCTGCTGCTGTTGTTTCCACAGCTGTTGTTTTCGTTTTCGGCAATAGCATCATAATCACAGAAACAAGTACAATATTTTCACATCTGCTGGAATTCATCTATCTGTTCAAAATCAACTTAAACTGGGTTGCTAAGGCTATGTGTCCCATAAATAAAATATATGTTAGTTGTTTTTTTTTTTAAGATTTTTAAATTTATTTGTCAGAGAGAGAGAAAGCGAGAACAAGCAGGGGGAGTGGCAGGCAGAGGGAGAAGCAGGCTCCCCACTGAGCAAGGAGCCTGATGCGGGACTCGATCCCGGAACCCTGGGATCATGACCCGAGCGGAAGGCAGCCACTTAACTGACTGAGCCACCCAGGCATCCCTATATGTTAGTTTTAAGCTGCGGAAATTGTGCCAAGATAGTATGTAGTAATAACAGAAAACTGTGAAAGACTCCTGTCAAAAGAAAACACTTTAAAAAGGAAAATATCACTGTCTATAAATATATTTAAATGAAGATACAGACTTGAAAAAAATAGAAAATCATTTCTGTGTTGTATTGAGTTTTCAGATATAAAGTTTTATACCTTTATCTTAACACCAAGATACAATCATGTTACTTAGAGTTCTAAACATATCTAAAATGATGTCAAAATACCTTGGAAGCAACTTTTAATGCTGTTCAGTAAAGGACAATACTCACTATCTGATTCAAATATTTATGCACTTTTAGAGCAGGGCTGCCCACTAGAGCTTTCTGTGATGATAGGAAGGTATTATATCTGCACTCTCTCATACAGTAGCCACGAGCCAGTCACATGGGGCTATCCAGCACTTGAAACGCGGCTGGCGTGTCTGAGGAACTGAATGTTTAATTTTATTTAATTTTAATTAAATGTAAATTTAAGTTGCCAATATGAAATAGAGTGTCTTTTTATATTGGTTACTTCAAAAACCACAACTAAAGGCAATTCAGACAGTTCAGTTTAAATGTTTTGGTGACTTATTGTTCGATAATCCCTTATATACAATTCACACTGAAATGTTTCACATTTCCTGTAACTTTGTTCTGTTTTGATCCTGTAGCTTATTCCAAATAGTATACTGTACTATCACGGTACTAAAGAGTACCATATACTCTTTGCTCTGAAATTTTTTATATTGGCTTCTGACCAAAACCAATAAAATTTTTAACTCTAGGAATAGTTTTATAGTACAGTGAAGATCCATTATGCACATGTGGAAACTATGCCATGGTAATAACATATACGCACATCGCTGAGTATAAATAAGTGAAGAAGTAGCACCATACACACAGAATGTTGGTGGACGGAAGTCATGGTGGCTCTCTTGTCATGTGCCAAACTTCCCAAAGTATAGACAAAGGCACCAGAGGCATGAGAGTGCCACTATGTGCTTTTGTTTTTAGTTGTACCAAATTCTCCTGGAAGAGAAGAATTTGGGAGCAATAGCCAACAGCATTAAGTGAGAAAATCAAATCCATTCAGCTGTCTCTAAGATTCAGTTCTGACGATTTTACCACACGCAACCTGAAGTAACTGTGAGGCAGGAGCAGTGAGGTACGGCTAAGAAGAATGTCAGGGGCCCAAAGAAAAAGTGAAGAAAAGGTCTTTCCCTAAATGAAAGTAGACGCAAAAAAACCCAAAACAAAACAAAACAAAACAAATGCAAAAGGCATAAGACAGTAGCAATTCAGCTAAACCAAGTAGAAACAAGTGGGGGTGAAAGTAATAACATCTAACCCTTACATAGTTCTGTGTGCCAGGCACCTATTCTATGTACCATAAAGAATTATGAAGGTTCTGAGAATTTCACTCTACTTGGAAGCTAACAAATTAGCCTGCCACAATTTCATGAATGCTGGCAGAAGACATGACACTCCTGGTTCAGAGACAAAGAGAGTTTATTACTCAAAACAATAGCCATAACCTCCATCTAGTTTGCCAAGCCCCAAATTTCATAAAGTAACACAGAAAGGGCCATGTGGGTACTTGCACACACAGCGGGCTGAGTTGCAGAAAAGGAACTTTGAGTGTAGGAGCACCAACTCCTTTATAATGGGCACTACGCAAACCTATCTGATCTTTGCGTTAGAGGGAGAAGCTACCTGTTTTCCAAGGCTGTTTGCTCTGTAGGCATCCTTGAAAAGATAGTTCAGAACAAAGGCATTCAGGGCTTCTGCTTTACAAAATATGCAGAAACACAAAAGACCCATGAAGAATTGTCACCCAGTGGGCACTTTACAAATATTAACTCACTTAACCTTCTCAACGACCATGCGAGGCAGGTATTTTTATGCCATTTCACAAATGAGGACATGGAGGGACACAGCGTTCCCGCTTATTAAGTGGTGCGGTGAGAATTTGAACCCAACAATCGGGTTCCGGGAGCGGCATTGTCCAACAGGTATATGACGTGAGCCCTGTGTGTCACTTAACACTTTCTAGTAGCCACGATAAAAAAGTAAAATAAGAAACAGGTGAAACTATTTCTAATAATATATTTTATATAACTCCATGTACCCAGAATATGATTTCAACATGTAATCGATATATAAATTACTGGGGAAATATTTTGTATTCTTTTTTATACTTAGTCTTTGAAAACGAAGTGTGTATTCTACACTTTAGAGTACATTTTAATTCAGATAGGAAATTTTTATCAAAACAACTTGGCAGTTGAAAAAGTAGATTCACATACCCAAGTTATTCCAAGCACACTTAAAAGCTTCCAAGCCGAATCAAGTCTTGGTTTTTAATGGTAACCTAATCAGAATTAAGCACATTAAACATTCATTTCTTCAGTCACAGTAGCTACATTTCAAGGGCTCCTCAGCCAGGCATGGCTATTGAACAATACAGTTGCTCCCGTATTGAACAGAGTAACTTTAGAGCCTGTATACATAACCTCTGTGCTCTCCTGCCTCACAAAGAAAGTGCATTAAAAATGTACAGAATTTTAGCTTACTTCTCTGTTCTTCTATTTTAATTATTTAATGGAGTCACAGTTGTTTATTTCATTATGCATGCCCTGCAGGGCTGCTGAGAGAAGCAAAGAGAGGGGAGTGCAGGGTGGAGGATGGGAACCCAGGCTCCCAGTCAGACAGACTCAGTCTGACCCCGCGCTTCTCGGGACTGCTCGGCTGTGTGACCATGAACGTATTTCCTGACCCCCTGAAGCTCCAATTTATCTTTAATGTAGGGCAATAATAGCACCTCTGAGGATTAAATGAAGCCATTCACATAAAGGGCTTGGCCCAGTGCTTGGCGTATAGTTCATGCTAAATAAGTGTCAGTCATTATTTGGTAACTAGAGAAAATTAACATGCGACCAAAAATGCTTAACAGCACCTGGTTTTAAGATGTCCATTTGCTCTCTGGAGAGAGGCCTTGCTCCCTCTGCCTTGCAGCCCAATGTCACCCTCTAGTGCCAAAAACCTTGAACAGCAGGCATCACATACCAAACCTCCAGAACACCAAAGCTCAGAAAGGATGTGCTCATTTCTTCAACTTCAGATGGTGTGTGAAGTGGAACCCAAGAGTCTACCATTCTAAGCAGCCTCGGATTCCAATGTTGCTGCCCCATAGACTCCTCTCTGAGTAGCAACATTTCAGGAAATTCTGTTTAACATTCCAACTCTTTCAAAAGTAACCTCCAGGGGTGCCTGGGTGGCTCAGTCGTTAAGCGTCTGCCTTCAGCTCAGGTCATGATCCCAGGGTCCTGGGATCGAGTCCCTCATTGGGCTCCCTGCTGGGCGGGGAGCCTGCTTCTCCATCTCCCACTCTTCCTGCTTCTGTTCCCTCTCCCACTGTGTCTCTCTCTGTCAAATAAATAAATAAAATCTTTTTTAAAAAAGTAACGTCCAAATTGTTAGACTAAAAAAAACTACAGGATTAAACTAAATGTTGTCTTCATTCTCCTGTAGATATGTGCAAATGAATACTGAAGCTGAAATACACGTAAATTTTAAGGATGGCTAAGAGAGCAACAGCACTCTTCCAGAGAGAGTGTCTCAGCAAGAGAATATGGGGGTGGATGGGGCCCTATGGCAATTCTTCTTGTATTCCTTTGACTTCAGAATGTAATTCAGGATCATGTGCTATTCTAACGGGAAATCTATGAATTAACAGTGACTATATAGATTAGTCTGTGTTTTTAGTTCCAGGCCCAGGGTAACTTAGAGTAGATTATGACATGGTGGTGGGATGGCGGGACCAGCAGTGGACATTAGGTCAGAAGTCACTGATCAGTGGTCTTTCTGATATCATATTCAAGAGACACTGGAAGGTTAACATTTGGAAGACATCGTGATCTTATACTTATTTCATATTTGATAAACTACATATAAGGATAACTGCTACATTTCTGTAACCATGAAACGAGGTAACATTGTGAAAATGCTTCAAAAATAGTGTTCCACCCAAAAAATACAATTCATTTGAAGTCTGACTGACAAAACTGTCCCAGTATCTCCTTGGCATAATAGATAATACTGTTCTGTTTTTCTTTCTGGTAAGGAGAAAAGGGGGAGGGGGATTGGAGTTTACTTAAAATTGTCTATTTAAAAAAAAAACTTATTAAGATTACAATGACTTAATTACTATAAATTTCTAGGTATTTGTGTTGCCTCCCACAATGTGACTGCCAAATTCGTGATAATATTTATTCTCTTCTTGTTTTCAAACATTTACTTCTGATGATGAGTTTAATACACTACAATGCAGTCATACTTTGTTGGTAAGTTTCTCATTATCTAGCTGGACTTGCTATGTTACCAACTTTGGTAAAAACAACGTCCACAGGATTTTTCAAAGGCATGCTCGGTATCAAATATGGCAGTCACGTGGGGGGTCTATAGCACTTACCTCACAAAGAGCTGTGATATCATTCTGGACATGAACTCACATTTTTTTACCTACTTTCAACCCCCACTCCCACCACAGACATATGTGCAGATTGGCCTCTATACTTCCTTGTTTCATTGTAAGAAATGATTTGATCTGTTTCTGTCGGCTTCTTAGAAGCTTGTTTTAAAGTATTTCGCTTCCACTTGCTTTGACTTAGGATCTCATATTAATGTGCTTCCCCTAATTGATCCCCTCTACAATACTAGACATCGAAAAAAATCAATGTATTATACTTACTACAGTGTAAAAGGAGAAAAGGAAGTTTGATTACCAAAGTTTTAGAAAAACAAAAATAATATAACCCAGCCCCACATTTCTATGAGAGAAAATCGAAGAAGGACAGTAGGAGAGAGGAAGGTAAAGAAGAGGGAGAAAAAGAAAGGAAGGAGAGAGAGAGGAAGAAATTTGGAGGTTTCTTTGCTATACACTCTCTTTTGCATGTACATGATACAACCTGAGATTAGGTCCAGGAAACGCTGATTTAATCACGGGATGGTGTTAAGAACATTTACAACCAGGCACCAATTGATAGTTCCCAAAGACTAGTCCAGGCCCTGTTGGAAAGGCGAAGGTGTAGAGGGCAAGTTTCTCTTTCTCAAAGTGCTGAGAATGTGGGAGGAGAAACAATATCCAGATGTAAACGACAACATTATTTGTGTCTCAAGGTACTTACCTGGCAAAACAAATTTTTTGGCTTAAATCCAACCCACTTTGGTTATTTACCTAAGGCCTGTGTTTGGGACCTGGGTCAAGAGAGAAGGGTAAGATCTTGTGCCACAATTAAAATTCCAGATGAGATTTTTTACTTAGTCCATTAAATGAACCCATCATCGTTTGTCACCCTGGGCATTGTTTAGGTTCCCTGCTATTCCCATTTCCCATATCCGGACTGACTGGACTCTTGCGCCAGCCAAAACAATCTTCCCACCATTACCATAAGTGTCATAAGCTCCTGCTTCCTGCCTCTTTGATCGGCGTGTCTATTCAACTCCAGTTCAAGATGGACACTCTTCCTTTCATTATTGTGTTTAGGAGCGACCTCACTAGAAGCAGAGACAGCCACAACAAATACATACCCAGATTCATAAAAGTTTATTTGCAGGCAGGTAACCTGGGCCAATAACAGCGTAGCATTGTCATACTGCTCTAAATATAAAATATTTAGTTAATGTTCTATGAAGTCAAATTTCCTAATAAAAAGATACTACCTGAAAGTCTCCATAGATGGGAAACCAGATTATGGAGCTTCTTGAGATTAGAACTTTATACCACCAATCTTGCTTCGTTATCTAATTTGCTTCTTACCTCATCAGGGAAGGAAAACAGCAATTTTAATATTTGCAAGGAATCCTCATCTGGAAACCCCCATATGAAGATACATCATTACTCTTCCTTTGGGAGACGAAGTGCATTTCGTGTACAAAGAAATCAGTTTATGAGATCCCCCCAAAAAGTCTACTTGGAACACTTTGGTTGGACCTATTCAACCTCAATTCTACTTGTCCCCAAATTCCTTTCTAAGCAATTTAACAAAATACTTGCAGCATATATAGTGAGAGTTGAGCTAATTAGGGGGAAAATCTTAAAGGGAGCCCCAAATGTTCAGCAAATAGTTCCTTACCCAAATATAAAACATTATATGGAAAGCCAGCCAATTGGTGGCCAAATGTCTCACTAGCCAGCTAGGTAAAATATGATCCAATGATCAGTCAGTGAAGTGTCCATAGCAGAGAATCCCCTTGACTTACCCACTGCCCTGCCGCGGAAGACTTAGAGTGCTACTGGAAAGACTAGATAGGGCAGAAGACTAGAGGCAAAGAAGGTACTTGATAGCAGAGCCTGCATTTCTGGGACGTGGGGTTGGGTTGTGGGCTTCTGGGACAGGAAGGCCAAGGAAACTAGGGGAGCCTCAGAATGTCTGTGTCTTCCAAATGGGAACTAAACTGCATTGGAGAAACGTCGACTTAAGAGGAAGAAGGGGTTGGGGGGGCTTCTTACTGCTGCTGTGTAGTTATTACTGCATCCTTTAGAAATTGGGTGGATCAAGGGGAAAGACATTGCACAAATAATGTGCTTTGGTTTCGTGAAAAAAATTGAGTTAAAGCATCAGTTTATCCTGACCTTTGGGCATTCATTCAAAATTCAGCTAAAACAACAATTGCAGCAAGCCCACTTTGGGCAACTTACAGGAATAACAAAGACAGACAAGGATCCAGGCCTCGAAGAATGCACATTCTAAGGAGGGAGACATAATAGAGAAATTAACAATAAACAGTATAATTACATATTGTAACAAATGATATTGTGGAAGATTGTATTTTCCAAGGTTGCATGCAACAAGATTTCCCGTCCCACATGCTTTCCTAGAGTCATCCCTCCATCAAGACATGGAAACTTATTCCCTCGTCCTTGAACCTGAGCCAATAAAAAGTAGAAATGAGGCTGTAAGACTTTCAATATCACTACGTCATAAAAGGTTATGCAACTTCCACTTTGCTCATAGGAACGCTTGCCTTTTGAAGCCTCAATCACCATGTAAGCAATTGGATTCCCCTGAGGCCACTATGCTATGAAGAAGCTAAAACTGGCCTGCCTAGAGAGACCATGACATTACATGAAGGGGAGTGATGTCCTGCCAGGCCCGCTGCTCTGGCCCCACACCGTTCCGGCCGGTCACTTCCTAACTGCCGTTGCGTGAGAGACCCTGAGTAAAAGCCACCTAGCCAAGCCTTTCCTCAATACCTATCCCAAAGAAACTTAGAGATATAATAATAGGATGGTTGCTTTTGCTTTAAGCCACTAAGTTTTGGAGTGATTTGTTGCACAGTAATTGATAAACAGTTAAAAAGGAAATGGTGATGGCAGAGAGTAATGGGGAGTGAGAGCTACTTTAAATAGGGAAGCCACAGAAATCCCATCTCAACAGAAGGATGTGAAGGGTCTGGAAAAAGACACCCCAGACAGAAGCAAAACCCAAGACCTTGCAGGAGGAAAGGACTAGTCGTGGTCATGGAGTATTGGAAGCAAAGGTAAGAATGAGGTTGGATGTAGTTAGGAGACAATTATGACAGGTCTTGTAGGTACTTGATAAAGAGTATGGGTTTAAGTGCATTGGAAAGCCTTTGGGTGATTTAAAGACACTAATTAACATCAGTCCAAACCATTAGTCCAGATGCCTTAGTTCCAAGGCTGTCCCTCCTGGCCAAAACTCCCTTGCTATATGATAATTAATCCAAAGAATGGGCCTCAGTATCTTTTGGAAACTGAAAATTGAGTGGCTTCAATAGACAGTACATCCAGAGTCTCAATCACCAGTAGCTTCTCATATTGCTGGGGTACATGTCTCTTTTATCTCAGAGACTGGCACCCTAACTTCTCTCCAGAGTTTCCCGGTGACCAAGATGTCTGATCTCGAACTCCCTCAGACTTGCACCCTAGTTTTTAATCTTCACATTTATTTCCAGGACAAGGAGCTTCCTTTTTGTATTTCCCCACAGACCCTACTACTGAGTACAGACTTGTTGAATGAATGACTTGCTAGAACAATGCGAAACCACGAAAGACACACCGAATGTTCGATTTAATAGTCAAATCGGCACATTTAATAAAGGGCAGCCCGCAAACCCCGTTCTTAACCTTGCAATCCCTGTCTTTAACTTATCTTGATGGGTTCTTCTGGATGAAGTCCTTTATGCTAAGGGCCTTCAATAAATCTGCCTTGATTTCTGTGGTCTGTGGAGTCTGTTTGTTAAACAGCATTTGGAATTTAGAGAGAGTCCCAGACGTCCGAGTTCTGTGAGCAAAGAAGGGAGGTGGAGGGGAGTGGGATGAGTGGAGCAGGGTGGACCGGGTGGTCGACTGGTTCTTATCATAACTGTTTAGTTTCATGTACATTTTTCTCTGGGTCGCTCAGGTCCAGGGCAGTGTTATTTGATGTTGAACACCTGCCTTCACACAGGGAGAGCTGCAGTTAGCCCTGCCAAGAGCAGCGTTGACATCGCTGCTCCACAGAATTGTATAATGGGGCTAAAACGTGGACACCCATGAGCTCCCGTCTGCTTCATGGGATTCTGGCTCCGGAGGAAAAACCTCATTCGTGATTACGGAAGGACTAGAGTCTCGACTCGTGCTTTTAGTGCCTGCGGTAAAAGCAAGCTTGTCAGTGCACTTTGATTTTGTTCATTGGCCGTTTTTATAGGTCTCGATTCACTCTTTGATGAGACATGAGTGAGAGACAAGAAAAACCTAGACTATACTGCGCTAAGCTCATTCTCAGGGAGTCCTTGGTCATAGTCAATCAGAGCTGTATTCAAATTGCAAGTCACGGGACTCAAAGAGCCTTCCATTCTGAGAATCCAGAACAACTCACAGGATACTAGATAATAACAAATATACAGGGCCCTCAAGAGTGGCACCTCTCACATTTTCACGTCCGTACTAATTGCCTGGGCATCTTATAAAATGCAGAGTCAGATACAATAGGTCTGGAGTGGGACCCAAAACTCTGCATTCCTAACAGCTTCCATGTGAGGCCAGTGCTCTTGTCCAGGACCATACCTGGGGTAGGAAGAGTCTAGACTCCAGATTCTAAAGCCCGCGCCTCAGGAAAGGGCTCCCAAAGCACGGTCCCCAGACCGGCGGCAGCAGCATCACCTGGGAACTTACTAAAAATGCAAACTCTCAGGCCTTACCTACTGGATCTGAAATTTCGGCAGCGAGGCTCAGCCCTTAGTATGTCAAAGGACATACAGGGGATTCTGATGCATCCAGAAGTGTGAAAACCAAGGTGCTACCCAGACTCCCTCACTCAGGTCGATGTAAGAATTTGAGCCCCTATCTCCAAACTTTGATCTAATAATCCACAACTAATAATCCATCAACAAGTTTGATGCACTTAACACAAATCTAGAGTTTAGAGTTGAAATTCATTTCAAAATTTCATCATCATCAGGATGCAACTTCCATATAAAAATCCTCAGCATTTTTTGCATTTAAAAAGATTAATCATTTAAAGAGCTTCGGTTTTAATAATATGATCTCGGGACAAGTCCAAAATCCCAAAAGCCAGTCTCTTAATGCCCAGGTATGGACACCAAGCCAAGCGGCACTGGAGTTCATGGAGTCTAGGCACATCTTTGAACATTTCTGGGGGCCTTGTGGTTATTCCTGAAGAGAGGTGAATAGACAGCTCGGTGACCTCTCAGGCTGAAAAATGGTGGACTTGAGTCGTTTATTCTACTCAAATGGAGTAAGCCAAATGGAGGACCTCCTAAAATGATTGGCAGGATCAGTAGGCTAGCAAGAATTAGACTGCCCTCCTTGCATAGGCTGGAAAAACATCTCTGACCTCAGACCTCGAGGCAAAATTTCCAGGGCTGCCAAGACCCCGTTAACTGTCTATCACGTCTGAGAGTGTGAAGGGCAGGTTACCTCTCAGGTCACCAGAGAAGGTGAAACCTGGAGCCTTTCCAGGCCACATAGCACCACCTGGGACGCCAGTGAATCAGGCCTAGAGCCTTCATACTTACTATGGTTTCAACTTTCACAACTGGGACCACTTTGCAATTTCAGTTTTAAGAGTAATCTTGGGGAGAAAGACATAAACCCCTGACTAATGCCTTCTGGACTCTAACTGTGGTAGCGTGAGAGCGTGTAGCCACTGAATAACGCTGACTAATAATATGTTAGACTCCTATAGCCCTTTCCGTCTGAAGATCCCAAAGCACCCCGCCCAGATGACCTCACTACTCGTTGAAACAACCTCTGTGAAATAGATGAGAAATATTATCATCTCCATTTCTCAGATGAGAAAGAGCGTCTGTGACTTGCCCAGGCCTCACTCTGAGCTCCTAACTAGGCTCAGAGCAGGTAGTGTGAGATTTGGGTCACTGAAGGGGCTCAGGAAGAAGTGGGATTAAAAAAAAAATGGTAATCCTGAGAGGAAACAACTTTGGTTGTAATGTAAGCAACATTCATCATGAAACCAGCAGAATTACTAGGCGACAAAAAGAGGGTTGGCTTTTGGAAATGTTGTTGTTAGTACTTCAGAATACATATTTTTCTCTCTTCACGCTCTGCTTTAGTTTTTACACGGGTCAGTGTAGGTTTGGGGGGAGCAGGGTTGAAGGGAGGTTATTGCTTTCTCTCTCCACATTGCTCAAATTCATCTTGTGAAGTTCTGCCCAAGGGTCAGTGGCTAAGCTTACACTTAAGATTCTGATCCTTAGTTTCCTGATTGTTCCCTTGACTCTAACTTCTTTTTCCCCAATACTGCTTTTGTAATCCACATTTTATTTATGCAACAATTGCAAAAATTTCCCCAAGGGGTCATTGAGGATGTTATCAAAAGTACCTCAGATTTCCTGAACTGATAAGTTAATATTTAAAACTTTTTAGAATGGTGCAATTGCTTTTCTTTCTCTTTCTTTCTTTTTTCTTCCTTCCTTCCTTCCTTTCTTCCTTCCTTCCTTCCTTCCTTCCTTCCTTCCTTCCTTCCTTCCTTTCTTTCTTTCTTTCTTTCTTTCTTTCTTTCTTTCTTTCTTTCTTTCTTTCTTTCTTTCTTTCTTTCTATCCCTCTCTCTCTCTCTGTCTCTGTCTCTCTCTCTCTTTCTTTCTTTCCTATTTAAAAATGTCAAAGACTTCCTGACATGCTTTGGCCATGGAAATGGAACATATTTTCTCATTAGGTTAATTAATGGCTCTGCTTGGGTGGCATAATTTGGTGTAAGTTTCCTTTTAGAATTCTGTCATAACTAAAAAGGATCTTATTTTTGTTATGTTTTGTGGTGTCTTTAAATTTTTATGACTTCTACTTTGTTTAGTCTGTGTGTAATCCTTCTTTTGAAACCTAATGTCCTAGAAAATTTACAGTTTTCTCTCAAAACTGGCACTTTTTACATTTTATGGTGATTCCTGTTTCTTTGGTTCTCACTAGAACTTCATTTAAGTCCTTAAGGTGTAATTCGCAGCTCAGGGAATTTATGATTACATCGTCAAAGTAAACTCCCCAAGTGCAATATATTAAATCTGACAAGATGCTGTTCATTAATCTTTGAAATATAGCCAGGTGTGATGTAGCGAAGTGAACCTTCCAACTAAGAACAGCTGAAGTTCTCCAAACTGCCCCCCACTGGGGAGGATTCCTTCCTCTTCACTGCCAAGGCTGCCTGGGTGGGGAGGGAGAGAGCCAAATGCCCTTCCTTTGCCAACCGTGGTATTCCCTGTCGTTGCTGTTGTTCCTACAGCCCTGCAGCTTCTCAACTTCCTATGAATTCATTCATTCATTCATTCAACAAATACTATTAAGAGCCTACTTTGGGACAGGCACCAGGTGGACCTGGAAAGATAGTAGTGACCCAAACAGAACCAATCCCTTGCTCCATGGGGCTTACAGTTTTACGGTCTAGCTACACTAGCTATAAACAAAGGCCTCAAGACTCCTTTACTTGATACCACCAAACCCATGTGGAACACACTGCCCTGCCTGAATGTGCAGCATTGCTTCTCTGCTAACACGCAGCTTTGATGCTCAATGACTCCCAAAACCTGTGAGTGAGATAGCAGCACGGCCTGATGAGTGAGTGCCCCGAAGAGACTTGTAAGTGGCGCTGTCAAGGAGGACCAGCCAACGCCATGTTGGGGGCAACTGGTGCTTGATCAGAAAAGCAGAGGCTAGCTAAGCACCGTGCAACACTATCGCTAGAATAATATGGAGGAGAACTCTAGAAAAAAGGCAATGCCTCTTAAAGGAATTTGTGGACCCTTCGGCTTGCCCATGGAAAACATAGCTGGCTAAATGCAATGTGGTATTCTGGATTGGATTCTGAAACAGAAAAAGGCCATGAGTGGAAAAACAGGTAAAATCCATACAAAGTCCAGAGTTCAGTTAATAGCCCCATACAATATCGATTTCTTAGTTTTGTCTAACGTCCATCGCAGCGTAGATATTAACACCAGGGAAATGGGGTGGTAGATGTTTAGGGACTCTTCATACTATCTTGGCAACTTTTCCACAATTCTAAAACTACTCCAAAATAATAGATTTATTTTTTTTTAAAGATCTATTTATTTATTTTAGAGAGAGAGGAAAAGAGACAGTGTGTGTGAGCGGGGTAGGGAGGGGCAGAGGGAGAGATTCTTTAAGCAGACCCCCCTCCCCTGGATTGTGGAGCTGGATGCAGGGCTTGAACCCTGGACCCTGAGATCATGACCTGAGCTGAAACCAAGAGTCGGACACTCAACCCACTGAGCCACCCAGGCACCCCAATAAATTTATTTTTTAAATGTTTGTTTATGAAACAGAATCCTTAAAATGAATAGTAAAAAGCTACCAAAAAGAAAAGCACTGGGTGTGGTGCATGAACAATGAATCTTGGAACACTGAAAAAATTAAATTAAATTTTAAAAAAAAGAAAGAAAAACACATAGTTGGCATTGGGAAAAGATATAGCTTGCAATGACAAGCTACAAAGTTTTCTTGAAGCTAAAGAGAAATATACCTAAAAACTCCAAACCCTGGAAACTGGTAGTTTACTAAAGACAATATTCTGACTGGATTTTTTCCTCTTTCTCCCATGCTACTTTAAATTTGCTCCTATTGGTTTTAAGATCACCTTTCAAGGCATGTGTAAAATGAACAAGTATGTAGTAGAATCTTACATCCCAAATTAAAGAAGCAAGATTCCTATGATTTTTTTTTAAAAGATTGTATTTATTTATTTGTCAGAGAGACAGAGAGAAAGCATGTGCGAGCACAAGTAGGGGGAGCAGCAGAGGCAGAGGGAAAAGCCAGCTCCCCTCTGAGCAAGGATCCCACTGAGGGACTTCATCCATCCCAGGACACTGGGATCATGACCTGAGCCGAAGGCAGATGCTTAACCGAGTGAGCCACCCAGGCGCCCCTATGATTTTATTTTTTACTTCTGAATTTACAACGCTTGTTCTTTTAATCATTGCCACCTTCCCTAATTCTTTCTCTCTTCCCCTCTCTCTCTCATACACACACCCCCCCCCCCCCCAGATTATTGCTGCAACACAGCTAGCTGGTCCTTTCCTGTATGCACACATGCTCTTCGTTTTCCTATATTTGCCTGGCCATGTAGAAACTTCTTTTTAAGTAACATAAGTATTTACGTGCGCAGATTGAAGATATTCCTGGCTTAGAATTACATCCGAGAAGACTTGGCTTATGGCATCCAATAAGTGATCCTTGTTTTTGTTAGACTTGTTACACCGTGGGGTAGTTACACAATATGTGCAGTACACACTCCCATTAAAATCTTTTCAAGGAGAATTTTCTGTTTCAAAATAGAAATGGTGGTGATGAAAGCAATATTTTTTTAGCTAGCTGCATGCTTGAAAAGATAATCGTTTTGTAAACCAACTGTAAACCTCTGAGCAAACGGCTGGCTGCTATACAGAGTTTCCTCCAAGAGCAGAGACAGCCTTTCTTTCTTTTCTTTTCTTTTTTCTTTTTTTTTCCTAAGTAGGCTCCAACACCGGGCTTGAACTCCCCACCCTGAGAGATCAAGACCTGAGCTGAGATCAAGAGTCAGGCGCTCAACTGACTGAGCCACCGAGGCGCCCCCAGAGATAGCCTTTCAACATTCACATGATGCCTCGTCTAAGATGCAAATTTCTTCCCATCAAGGGAAACGGATCATACAATTAGGCTGTGGGTACTGGGAGGATTCTTAGAGATCATCTCATAAAATTTTGTCACGTTAAAGAGGAGAAAACAGGGTGGGGGGGCTTATGTTGTATTTGAGGCTTTGATGACAGAGCAGAACCAAAACCAGATACCTAGATGCCAGGCCCACCGCCTTCCCCTCTGTGCTGCTCCCGCACCACATCCTGGGGCTCAAGCCCTGGGCAGGGTAATATGAATACTCAAAAAGTTTGCTTTGCGTTCCGTACCTTCATTATTTAAGTGAAATAGTGTGTGCAAACAAGTCATTGATAAACTGGGATGGGCCCCACACACGTCATCTCTGATGCTGCTGTTATCATTATTAGCATCTCCGGTGGGCTACAAGAGAGACAGGACGCATGCGAATTCCCCAAATTCTCTACTGGAAAGACACATTTTACAGGCTGATAATCATCTTCTGCACTGTCCCTTCTGATTCCACTGCTTTCCCATGGGGTTCCCCGTTCTCTTGAAGGAACTGCTTTTTAAAATCCCTTTCCTTCTTTTGGACTCTCATTCTCTCTCTTTTAATATATATAAGCCGACAAGGAGGACTCACTGAAGAACAGGGCCCAGGTTTCTAGAAAGGCTCTACAAATAGGAAGTAAAACCACATCACACCACTTATCGGCCAAAAGTAATAAACCCAGCCAGCCTCAGCGTCCTCTTGACTTCGTCAGCAGCTAACACTCCTCCTTTCTCCCTTTCCTTGCAAAGGAAAAGGAAAAAAATGCCAGGCAAATCAAACCATGGGAAAAATAACACCTTCAAACTCAGGGCAAAATTCTCCTTTCCAGGCCTTGTTGCAGATGTCCCATCCGGTATGCTTGGCCGAGTATGCTGCTCTTGGAACGAGATATGGAACACAGGTTAGAGAGAAGATTTTGGCCAGAGACTGGTTGTTAATTTTTAATGCATAGTTGTAAAGCCTGAGAAATCTCACTATGATTTAGTCTCATACAATAATCAAAACAAACCCGTATGAGATAGTTCCTATGCATCTTTAATAAGTATGCCTTCTGATTTACCACAAATTATATTAATTAGATGCTCCTCGAATCCGTGAGTCTCTGTTTAATTAATTGATAGAATAAATGCCAAACTCAAGATTCAATATTATAATATTTGTCCCAAACAGAAACTTCTGTGGTGATTGCAGCCTGGAAAAGCCATTCTTGATTCTTTCCCTTTTTCTACCTTGAATCCGTCTGCCTCCTCTCTTTCAAGTCAATAAAGGATTGTGTGAAGACAAGCAAAACAAGGCCACCTTCTTAATGTTGGCTTTCATCTTTCTCGTCAACCAAGTGTAGCAGCTGAGAGAAGAAACGCACAACCACTTAGGATGAAACGCCCTTTCTGAAATAGAGGGTTTTGGATTAAAAATCAAATAATCTGGATTTTAAACCCCACTGTGCTGTGAACTCACTGTATGGTATCTTCAGGTTCTCAAACTCCCTCTAAGTCCTCCCAACATTTTGTTTCAATAATAAGGATAGTTTCTTCCAGTTCCAATATTCTTATTTTATTATCCCTGGAATTAGATTTCTGTCAGACAGGCAAGAGTATATCAATATCTTCAGAAATGGTGTCACATGAGTGGAGAAAGGCACATACACGCTTATATCTCTTGAGATGGGTATTGATAGGGACAAAGGAAAATTCTATGACCAGAAGGAAAAAAAAAATCTTCCGGATTAGGACACCACTTGTGTGTTCTATTCATTTCCCATCCACCCAACATTGTCTTCAGCTGCCCTTCTTGTACCAGGGGTTTCTTCCAGGAGCAGGAAAACAGGAGAAAACTCAAATGCATCCAGGAAAACCGTTTCTTCTATGACTAAAATTCAACCAAGAAGATAACATTTTAGAGGAGCTGCTTCGTGATTAATCCTTGTTTTTAAACAGGTTCCGTTGTGAATGGTTGAAGGAAGGAGTTAGCAGGCACTGAGCCTGAGCTCTGCATCAGAATGAGTGCTCCCCCTTTCCTATTATGCACTCACCCCGTCCCATCACTGACAGAGAGATAGTCTGTCCCTATCTCACAGAGGTCCAAAACTAAGGCACAAAGAAGTAGAATAACTTGTCTGAGGTCATTTATACGTACTGAACGCTGAGTGAGAAATCTAAACCAAATGTGCCTAGTTCCAAAGCCCTTCCTTTACAATGTATGAGCTTGTTTATACAGTGCTTTGTCTTTTAGAAAAAACTTAGTTTATTACTGGTATCTAAATTAAGTTTTCTTTCTCAAGAAAACCACATACAGAGTCATGCAATTATAACACTTTATTTAAACTATCAGGCACAAACTCCTGGATTTGATGAGTACTAACATAAATTCAAAATAAAGGAGAAAGGAATATTCTCATTTTACAAGTCTGAAAACCAACATGTGATCGATCACCCTTGTGGAAGAGCCAACCAATGTTTCAAGAGTCACCAAAGGGCTGGGATGACGCAGCAGACTAATGGTCGTTCTTTTCAAGTATTTCCCTACCTCACCCTGGTCTTGACTCAGAGAATTTCAAGAGGCAAAAGAAGCAGGAAAAAGAAGCCCGGCTGCCAGGGCAGTGGGTCAAAGGCAGGCCCTGTAGAGTGTAAGGGCCACCAAAGTGAAAATCCAAGAATGACCCCGTGATAGCTTTGTTTGCACTCATGACAGGCTCTTTGAAATTCACTGACTGGGATTAAACTCCCCAAACTTGTCTTCATCCCATCCCCCCTCCACATCCACACTCTATTTATTGGCTTCTCTCCACCCTCCCAGATCTGAAAAAACCAGGGTCTGTGAGGGGGGAGTGGCAGGAGGAGCTTCCAGGTGTCCCGCTCCAAGGGATTAGAAGAGCTCGGGTTTCAACTCACCACCACCCCACCCATGTACTCGTTCCTACTGCACCCATCACTCACCCTGACAGGCACACCTTACACCTTTGGCTGTCTTCATGGGAGGTGTTTATAAATAAATAGGCACCTGTCTGTGAGAGCCAGATCCTCACAGGAGCAGCCAAGGAGACAATAGATGACATGTTTGGGGAGTTGCTATGCCTGAACTTTCCCAACAGCTGTATCTGCATTATATATACATAGGCTTTCGCGAGGTTTTGTGTTGCAGAAGAGAGAGAGACACAGGTTCCTTGTCTTTGTATTGGAAACACATCTGTAAATTTGTCACATTCTACAGCAAGTGAACCAAAGGTAAATATTTAATGGCACTTGGAACTCTACTCTCGCTCTGTTGAAGGTTAAAACATGTTGGTGAAATGAAAAGTTTGGCTGAGACGAGATTCTCCTCCAAACACAAAAGAAGGGTGTAATTTCAAGCATTTTCCTCCTTGGACTTAATCATGAATATTAAGTATTGGTACCCAAGTGCCAGAGTAACAAACTAAAATAAAGACCACCCATCAACTTAATTCCAAAGGCTTATTTCATGTAATTCAAGCTCCAGTTATCTGAGAGTGAGTGATGCTATTCACAACTGCCCATAACAAAAGCCAAAGGGTTTATGGTAATTTGACCTTTTCATTTTTCACCCGTTTATTTTCAGATAGCTGGGAAAATATTTGATGACAAGTATTTGATGACATGATTTCTAAAGTATCTTGACTAATTTCTCAGTTAGGATCACCCCAAATGCCACTCACACTGAATCATGGGCCAAAGAGGCCATTATTCAGTGACGAAATTTAAGGAAAACATAATTTGAACCCAATAATCCACGATACTAATTCATAGAAGCAGTTGACTTTCTCTTACATTTGTAGTGTTTGCCACATCTTAAATCATACCTTTTATTTCCTTTTTATGTATTTTCATTCTATTCGGGCCCAAACACTCCAACCTTCTTCCACCGGCACCAACACTCAATCCTCCTCTCTTGACATTTTAAATGGAAATGAAAGATTCTATCCTTTGTCATTTCAGAGTCCAGGGTGCACTCCTCTTTCCTGTTGAAAACAAGAAACCACAGATGTCTCAGTCAATGATCTGTGATTAAAATAATTTCTGCAACGGAGACATCATGCCAAAAGCAAAAACACATTCTTAATGCATTGTTTGTCTGGAAAAATAAACTGCATTACAGGCAGGAATGTAGAGCAAGGTAATCATAGAAACCCAGAGGCATAATCCAGTTAAACTTCGTGACCTGCATCAAATGCTGACAATTCTAACTTCTCTGTTCCAAGAGAACTTTCTGGGACACATTTGCAACATTGCTAAGAAGTCCTGCCACCTAGTGGAAGAAGTAAATAAACGAGACCTCAGGTAACCTGCTAGATGGAGAGACCTTGAGAAAAATAGCTCCTCTAGCAAAAAGACTTCCCTTGAGAAATCATATTGGGTTAGCATTAGACCTGCTTTTCATAAAGTATCAAGATTCATCGAAATAGGTTGTTTCACTCTTCCCTGTTCAATGCATCACCTTCAAGACAGGTAAGACTTGAGGTCAAGCCCTCAGAACTATGGCTGGAATCCACAAATAGCTTATGGGAATCATTCTGTTAATCTGCTTTGGTTGACAGTTTTCAAAATGGATTCCACACAGTTAGGAAATAAACCAAATCCATTCCAGCTTTCCCTGGTGGAGGGCACTCAACTAGGCACCTAATCCTCCAAAAGCTCAGCAGGAGAACTCTTTATAAAAAGAATTTCTTTAGTTGGCTAAGGGAAAATATCCTGCCTGAACAGGAAGGTAGATCATTAGTGGCTGGACCTCACAGATAGCCACTAAGTTTCTGAGAAAACTTCCTGATGAGTCATGCTGAGAAGGAACTCTCCAGAAGGGCTTTGAGCAAAGTACTATTCTTGAGTAAGATGGACAATGCTTGCTTGGCCCAAATGATATCAACAGATGTGTTATGACAGCAATCAGTTCCTCAGTGACTTGAAGGAGGGAATTTGCCTCCCTACCTACCTGACCAAGGAAACGAGAGTCTGTGATGCACAAGATCAGAAACAGTGTGGGATTACTGTACATTGCAAATTGACATGTTTCTATGGTGCAAGGCCACTAAACACACTTGCCATTTGCCAAGGCCTATTTTAGATTCTTCTTTGTCCATGATTAAATGCAAATGTTATTAGGCAGGTGCCTACTAGTTCTCTCTAAAGGTCCAGGGATATTTTGAGAGAAATAACATTTGCTTCTGGTAAGAAAATTATGACTCAAGACTCCATTAGTTGTATCTTCAATTCTATCCTCTACAAACGATCTGCTGGCAAATACTTGTGGATAACTGATCTACCAGTGAACACTTGTGAGGTTTAAATTAATATGCATAAAACACTTTGGAATAAGTTATGAAAGACAATCCTACCACTCAATATTCAAGAATTATGTTCTGTGCCTTTATCCAAACTTGCCATTATTTGTTCGGTTTTTTAAACAAACACCATTGTTTATAGACTTCGATTTGATTTCACAAAGAATTTATTTCATAATTGAATACTGAAGTGCTTTTCATAATTTAATTATTAGCATTGCTACATTCAGGAAGAGCTTTTCCATCACTCTTACAGAAAAGAATTTTTTTTTTCAGTTTTAGAAACAAGAGAACCTATAGAACTGGTTCAAATAAAAGAACTACAGTATTTCCAAAGAAAGCAAAATACTTTTTGTAACAAGGACTAATTATTGTTTTAACATTTTATCAGTTATCTCTAAAGATTTTATAGCCACTCCCATGGATACACCATCTTCTTTCTGAAAAAAATTAAATAAGAAGCCAATAAAGGAACCTGAGACTTGCCCTACAAAAAATATTAAAGAGAGTCCTTCTGAGTGAAATGAAAGTGCACTAGACAGTAACTCAAATCTACATAAAGAAAAATGAGGGCTAGAAAAGGCAAATACATGGATAAGAAAAGTCTCTTGCTCTCTTTTAGCCACATGAGGACAGAGCAAGAAGGCAGCCATCTGTAGACTAGGAAGAAGGTCTTCACCCAAACCCAACCATGCCAGCACCTTGATCTCAAACTTCCCAGTTTCCAGAACAGTAGAAATGCATTTCTGCTATTTAAGCCATTCAGACCATGGTCTTCTATTATAGCAGCCTGAGCTAATAAGACAAAAAGTATATTTTATGTTAAGTGTATTTTACCACAACTTAGAAAAAAGAGTACGTATCCAAAAAAAATGTTAACATCTAAGAAAGAAAAGTGAAAGTAATATATGATTTACAAGTATTTTTATTGGTAAGAAGATGAGCCTCTTCTAGTTTGAAGTAACAAAACCCCCAAATATTTTAGCAAACAAAGGAAACTGATGGATTCACGCAACTATGGAGTCCAAGTTTAAGCCTGGATCCTGGGATGTACACTGTGTGCCATCTCTTGCTAACCTCCTCATGTGATTCCTTCAATCTCAAGACAGCTCTCCTGATCTGGGGCTAGAGTTAGCTCCTGGCAGCTTCTACTTGCATTCACTTTGCAGCTAGAAATCTCTGTGTCGAGAGAACCTCTTTGCTGACAAAGGTCCTGGAGAGAGCTCTCTGCTCTGGTTTGGGACTTGCGAGCCACATACTATAGCTGTGGGGATGAAACAATCTGATTGGCTAGCTCTGTGGGCCTACGTCCTGGGCCTACTGCTAGAGCTACTACTGGACCACCAGCAGCCCATGGACTAAGAAGGGGGAAGGCTTCCTCCAAAGAGAAGCTAGCGCACAGAAAGCATCCTTAGACTGTTACTTCTGTGCGCTGCCCATATCCCCTCGGCCCTGCTTTTTCAATGTAAGCCTCAATATTTGCTGTAAGCAGCTGCGATCCTTTGCCTGAGGTCTCTGGTTGCCTGAACAGAACAGGCAAGGCTATCAGAGAGGTGCAGCTTTCAACCAATGATGAATGGATTTGATGGGTAACTACTGAATCTGCCTCACTCTTTTTTTTTTTCCTCTTTTCTCTCACTGTCTCCTGGGTTTGCCTCTAGGAGAGTACATATCCTTCTCTTGCAATTATCACCCTTGCTTGCCTGTGTCCCCCATTTACCTTCCAACTCCTTAAAGGTGGGGACTGGAGTAAGTAAATATACGAAGAGACTTCAAAGTCACAAAGGTAATAAGAGATGAAGGTGGGATTTGAACCCACAGAGTCTGACTTCAACAACTGGGAGCTCAAAAATTGCTACCCCAAACCACCAGTGTATCTCCCATTGGCGCTCAGCCTCCTCTGGGCCCTCACATCCCTTCGGGAAGTCCCGAGTGCTCCTGTAGGCCCCTCCACTGGGGGATTCAGGCTCAGCTTCAGTGTTCATTCAGGTGGGCCCATTGGGCCTGGTGTGTCCTCTACAAGGTGAACTCCCAGCTGAGGCCCCCATGCTAATTCATGGAAGACTAATAACCCTTGAGTCATCCCTAGTGCATTTAGCCAGGACGTTTGTCACCATGTGCCTCCCATGCTTCCATGAGATGTTGAAAATAATTAACACATTCTGGGAAGATGACTCTGATGGGAGTCTTTTGTGTGAATGAACACCTTCAGAACACTTCCGCCCAGCTGGGAACCACAGGACAGGTGGCCTGAGTATTTTATTTGACTAGATTTTTTTTCTCTTTAAAGATTATGTTGGGGTGAATTGATTCAATAGTAACAAAACCTCCTGTCAGAGGAGATAAAAGCTGAATTGTAATTGGGTAAAAACGTGGTTATCGTGGGCCTACTCATCCCACAAACATTGACACTTCCAATGCTATTATAAACAAAGTGGGAAAGACTGGTCTCATTATAGGCAGGGAGTGCTGTCTATGCATTTCCCCCAAAGGACCTGTTACCACTGAGCTGTGGAGGGCCAGGCCCCCAGAGCAGCCCAGTCATCCACCAGAGTAATAATAGCCACCTGAACAATGATGATATTGATGGTGAACAACCATTGTTTATGCTGTACCAGGCATGGAGCTAAGCACTTGGATGTCGTAACCTAATTTTTTTCATCACGATAACTGCACTCTTTAATCCCATCTCCTCTTTGACCCGTTCTCCCACCCACCTCCCATCTGGTAACCATTCAGTTTGTTCTCCATAGTTAAGAGTCTCTTTCTTGGTTCAACTCTCCCTCTCTCTTTTCCCCCTCTCTCTCTCCCTCTCTCTTTTCTTCCGTTGCTCATTTGTTTGGTTTCTTAAATTCCACATATGAGCAAAGTCATACGGTATTTGTCTTTCTCTGACTGACTTCTTTCACTTAGCTTTATACGCTCTAGCTCCATCCATGTTGTTGCAGATGGCAAGATTTCATTCTTTTTATGGCTGAATAATATTCCATTGTATATATATACCACATCTTTATCCACTCATCTATTGATAGACAATTGGACTGCTTCCATAGTTCAGCAATTATAAATAATGCTGCAGTAAACACGGTGGGGGGGGGCATGTATTCCTTTGAATTAGTGTTTTTGTATTTGGGGAGTTAAATACCCAGTAGTGTGATTACTGGATTGTAAGGTAGTTCTATTTTTAATTTTTTTGAGGAACTTCCATACTGTCTTCCGGAGTGGCTGTACCAGTTTGCATTCCCACCAACAGTTCAAGAGGGTTCCTTTTTCTCCACATCCTCGCCAATAACTTGTTTCTTGTGTTCTTTATTTTAAGGAATTCCGATAGGTATGAGGTGATATCCCACTATAGTTTTGATTTGCATCTCCCTGATGATAAGTGATGCTGAGCATCTTTTCATGTGTCTATTGACAAGCTCTATGTCTTCTTTGGAGAAATGTCTGTTCGTCTTCTGCCGATTTTTTAATTGGATTATTTGTTTTTGGGGTGTTGAATTGTTTAAGTTCATTATATATTTTGGATACTGATGATACTGACTCTTTATATATTTCATATATATCTTTATGTATTTTAGATACTAATCCTTTATCACATATGTGATTTGCAAATGTCTTCTCCTTGTCATTAGGTTTGTTGATTGTTTCTTTCTCTGTGCAAAAACTTTTCATTTTGATGTAGTCCCAATAGTTTATTTTTGCTTTTATTTCCCTTGCCTCAGGAGACCTATCTAGAAAAAAAGTTGCTATGGCTGATGTCAGAGAAATTACTGCCTGTGCTCTCTTCAAGGATTTTTATGGTTTCAGGTTACACATTTAGGTCTTTAATCCATTTTGAATTTATTTTTGTGTATAGGGTAAGAAAGTGGTCCAGTTTCAATATTTTGCATGTCGCTGTCCAGTTTTCCCAACACCATTTATTTTCCTATTACAAATTCATTCCTCCTTTGTCAAAGATTAATTGACCATATAATTGTGGGTTTATTTATGGGTTTTCTGTTCTATTCCATCAATCTATATGTCTATTTTTACATCAGTACCATACTGTTTTAATTACTACCACTCTGTAATATAACTTGAAATCTGGAATTATGATGCTTTGTTTTTCTTTTCCAAGATTGCTTTGACTATTCGAGGTCTTTTGGGGCTCCATACAAATTTTAGGATTGTTTGTTCTAGTTCCGTGAAAAAATTATGTTGGTATTTTGATAGGGAGTGCATTAAATGTGTAGATTGCTTTGGGAAATATAGACATTTTAACAATATTTGTTCTTTCAACCTGTGACCATGGACATCTTTCCATTTCTTTGAATCATCTTGAATTTCTTTCATCTGTGTTTTACAGTTTTCAGAATATAGACCTTTCACCTCTTTGGTTAAGTTTATTCCTAGTTATTTTATTGTTTGCACCTGCCTCACTCTTTAGGAGCAACAGTTCTGAGGCATGTTCTACACCCTCTCCCAGAGCTCTCTGATGGGATTGAGCCCCAGTTGCCTACATTGGTAGCCTGCTTTTTAACCCAAGTTTTCTGTTTTACTTCTCTACTCCTCTACAATGATTTCCTGTTGTCACTTCCCAAAGAGCCCATATACACTTCAATCCCAGTCTATGGGTTTGATATTATGCAAACTCATATGAAGACAACATTTGTATCATGGAGGGTGAATTCACACTGCTGTCTCTCCATTTTATGTGAAGAAAATTTGTAGGAGTTATTTGGTATTATCTCTTCATTTTCTTTAAAACACTCAGTATCTGGTTAATACTCCACTTAAACTTGAAGAAAATATTTATTTATCCAGAAAAAGACATTAAATTGTATGTGGATATGTTTATTTGCTAGGGCTGCCACAACAAAGTACCACATGCCAGATGGCTTAAACAACAGAAATTTGTTACCTCACAGTTCTGGAGGCTAGAAGTCCAAGATCAAGGTGTCAGCACTGTTGGTTTCTTCTGAGGCCTTTCTCCTTAAGTAGTAGATGGCTGTCTTCTTTGTGTCGTCATATGATCTTCCCTTTTTGTGTATGTGTATCTGAATCTTGTCTTCTTATAAGAACACCAGATGTATTATATTAGGGCCTACCCTAATGTCCACATTTTAATTTAATTACTTAATAACTTCTCCAAATACAGTCACATTCTGAGATACTGGGGGTTAATACTTTAATATATGAAGTTAGGGGGCATTCAACCCATAACAGGAGGTATCTGTGTATTGTGTCATGTTTGTCTTTAGAGGCAATATGGATAGATGATTTCCCTGCCATCCTCTTCTCCACAGATTAGTATAACATGTATTACAAAATAGTGTCCCTTCTTTAAACTTTAAGGCTTAGCATTACAGAGTGGACCAAAAGAACTAAAGAGAAAAGATATTGAACAGCAAGAAGAAATCTGTGAGCTTCCTGAGTAACATGACTGGGTTTTTGATGAATAGTCATATTACAGTCTCAGTGGTGAAAAGCATTCTGCCCTGGTTTTGAGTCTCCACAAGAATCACTAGCCAGAAGCTCTGGTGGCCTTCACCTCATCACCCCTGGAGATTTGATATGACGGATTCATTTTGTATCTTGAGATTGTATTACACACTCATTCCTCTGTGACTTAAATGAGGACATTGAGGTCCAATGGATAATGTTAGGCTCTCTTCATCCTGTAGATGGATAGGGAAAATTATGATTGGCTCTGCATGATTGGAGAGTGTGATGATAGCATGATTTATGACCAGCAATGCCAATGTGGCTATTATTCAGTGTTATGTTATAAGTACACCAAGAAATACACTCATGCCACATCACAAGCCAGTGTCATCTGAGCAGCTTGATGATATTGTGACCCAGGACTCAACAAAGTATTTCATTAAAGAGACAGGTGGAATGTGAGACTTAAATGCAGTGATCAAAGAGGCAATGAAATTTGCTTCTTGCTGCCTAATACATGACCTATCAGTTACAAAGACCATCTCCACTCAACTCTGCACATTTTTATATTTTGCCAGAGCAGTGCCATCTTTCTTACCACTAGCTCTTCTCGGCTTCCTTTATGCACATATTTCATAGCTCAAAAAGCATGCTTAAATATGGATAGAGATACTTTGGTCAGAAAGTCAACCCAAGTTTGTTTGCTTCCAAATGCATGTCACCAGGCCACAGGGGTTTTTGGTTTGTTTTGTTTTTAATAGAACTTTCTCTACACTCCTGATCTTTCCAGATCTGTGGCAATCTGGGTCCTGTTTTCTCTTCCCCAGATGCACTTTCAGTTGTTGCCTTTTTTCAATTTCCAGATGTCATTGCTTATTCATTTTATTTCCAGCACATTTTATCCTTTCATGAACTTTTGCATAATTCTCTCCCATGACACCTTCCTGCCCTTCCTCCTCTCCATTCAGATGAATTCCAGAAACCTGCTGCAATTACATCAAATTTAGTTGGCTTTTCCATGCCCCAACTGAGTGTGGCCAGCTCTGAAAGTGAAAGGAATGATTGGTCTGCAGGGGGAACTCTCTTGAATGAGCTCCCAACTGATAGCCAAATGCTGCTGAGGTCTGAGGTCCGAGGTCCGGGCCGACTATTGTGTAAAAGTCTCTATAGAGAGGAAGAATGTTCACTGGGGCCATGAAGTCCAAATCGCAGTTTGTTTTAGAACTTTTAAAAAAAAGAATCTCTTTGTGCAAATATCAATCCAGTAAGCCAGAAATGTTTTTTAAATTATCTTGAACAATACAAAAATTGTAAAGAGGTTTTGACTTTCTATAATACTTCCTGCATTTGGCACTATTTGGAAATGAGATCTTTCACATAAATTAATCCTTTAGAAAGTTGAAACACGCCCTAAAGCCCCCAATTGTTACAAATATTAACCATTTTTACATAAATCTTTCTAGAATGTATTATATTTTAGGGTCTACTGATCATAGTCTAATGTTTTCCTAATAATTCACGGTCAAGGTTGTAAGTATCAGTAGCCATGCCCTGAGGTTGATGAGATGTTAGTCTGCTTTTCTTTACATCAAGATTTCTCAACTAGGCATTATTGTCATTGGATCTGGATAATCCTTTGTTGTGGGAGTATGGCCTGTGCACTTTGCCAGTGGTACCATCTCCTCAGTGGTAACAACCAATAATGTCTAAGAACAACAACGTGTACCACCATCACATATTCTCAACATTGTATGGGAAGTCCCCAAAAGAAGGGAAAGGTAAAAATATTGGAAAAGAGAAAAAGTACTATCTTTATTTGCAGAAGACATGACCATATATGTAAAAAAACTCGAAATAATCTGCAAACCATTAGAATTAGTAAGTGAATTTAGAGTGTCACTAATATCAAAATCAATATACAAAATAATTGTATTTCTGTAACCTAACAACAACAAAAAAAACAACAGGAAATTGAAATTTAAAAAAATACTGTATACAATCTCATAAAAAATAAAATAGCTAGAAATGAATCTAACCAAAGATTTATATGACCAGTATATACTGAAAACCACAAAATATTAAAGAGCAAGTAAAGAAGACCTAAATAAATTGAGTCATGGAACATGTTAATGGATTCGAAGAATTCAAGTTTATTAAGATTTGATTCTCCTCAAACTTATCTATAGATTCAATAAAATTCAAAACCAAATCCCAGGCAAGGATTTTTTTTTTTTTTTTTGGAAATTGACAAATGAGTCTAAAATTTACATGGAAATTTGAGAACTTAAAAAGACATGTTGAAGTAGAAGAAATTGGGAGAGTGGGGTGCCTGGGTGGCTCAGATGTTAAGCATCTGCCTTCAGCTCAGGTCATGATCCCAGGGTCCTGGGATCAAGCCCCGAATTGGTCTCCCTGCTCGGTGGGAAACCTGCTTCTCCCCTCACACTTCTTTGCTTCTGTTCCCTCTCTCCCTGTGTGTCTCTCTCTCTGTCAAATAAATAAATAAATAAAATCTTAAAAAGAAGAAGAAGAAGAAGAAATTGGGAGAAATAATACAAGACCTATTGTAAAGCTATTGTAATTACAAGAGTGGACCAGTGGAATAGAAAAAAGAATCATATTTAAACCAACGCATATATGATCAAATTTGTAAAATATGGACTAAATGGAATAGAATACAAAAAATTGTCACTGAAATTCTGTAATGAAAGAAACGATAATTTTAGTAAATGATATTAGAACAATTAGATATCCATGTGGAAAAAATAAATGAACCTTGATGCCTGCTTCATACCATACACTTAAAAACTAATTTGAGGCCATCAGGGACATAAATATAAAAAAGGTGAAAACATAAAAAATATTTTTGAAAAAAATAAGGAATATTTTCATGACCTCAGGCAGAAAAAGACTTCTTAAGCAAGAGGCAAAGGCACTAACCATAAAAGAAAATATTGTTAAATTGGATTTAATTCATCCTAAGAATTTATGTTCATCAAAAGACACCAATACAAGAGTGAAAAGACAGGTCACAGAGCAGGAGAATATATCTACAACACAAAATTCCAGGGAAGGACTCACATACAGAATATATGTTTAAAAAACAGTTTTAAATTGAATAAATGAAATGACAGATGTGTTATAAAAGAAGACATACAAGTGACCAATGAATGTATGGAAAGGGACCTCAAACTATTACTCATCAGGGAAAGCCCTTTTATTTTTTGTTGTTTCGTTTTTTTCCCATTGTTTAATTAAAACAGGAAAGAAAAACATACAGATTGCCCCTTCCACTAGCAGGTCTGATTCACTTCAGTGACTGAAAGAAGAGCAGGAAATAAAAGAGTAACAGATGTTCTGATGACCCGTCATTTCCACCATCTAAATTTTTTTTTAAACATATAATATATTATTTGCCCCAGGGGTATAGGTCTGTGAATCATCAGGCTTACACATTTCACAGCACTCACCATAGCACATGCCCTCCCCAATGTCCATAACCCAGCCACCCTATCCCTACCCCCACCCCCTAGCAACCCTCAGTTTGTTCTATGAGATTAAGAGTCTCTTATGGTTTGTCTCCCTCCAGATCCCATCTTGTTTCATTTTTCCCCTCCTTACTCCCCATAAGCCCCCCCCCCCGCCCTGCCTCTCAAATTCCTCATATCAGAGAGATCATATGATAATTGTAGGGAAAGCTATTTTAAACCACAAAGAGATACCATCACACATCAGCAGAATGAAAAAAACTGAAAAGACTGACAATACAAAGTGTTGACAAGAATGTTGGGCAACTGGATTGCTGGTAGAAGGGTAAATTGGCACAACCCCTTTGGAAAACTATTTGGCAGTATCTCTTAAAGCTAACTATCTACCCACTCCACAACTCAGCTGTTACACTTCTAAGTACATACCAAAAAGAAATAATAGTTATGCCCAGTTATAGGCGTATCTGTTCAATGTACTTAATGGAGGATGAGGCTTTGACTGTCTTTTTTCCCCCATGTCAAACATACAAGCACACACACTTTCTATCCTTAACATATTTTCTATATCATAGAATATCATGAGGCCTCAAATAGAAACATCTAAAAGACTCCCAAGGGGTAACAAATGTTTTAAAGCCTATACTTTGAGTATTGGCACTGAAACTCCAGAACATGAAGGATAATTAGAAAATCCTAAAAGCTACCAGAAAAACAGACCATAGAATAGAATAGAAGGAGAACCAAATTTATATCAGGCATTTCAAAAGCAATAGAGATGACTGTTTTGAAAATGGAGTGATATATTTAAAGATCTAAAGGGATCTACCTTTGAACATAAATTCTATATTTAGACAATTTAATGTTTAACAATAAAAAATAAAATATGAAAAGATATGTAAAGATGTTCTTGTTTACCAGCTGTAATGTTGCACAATTGCATGGACATGTAAATGGTTCTTCCTGGAGTTGCTCAGTGGACAACTTGTGAAGTGTGTCTGGAAACCCTGATCCATAGATCCTTGTTGAAAGAACCCTAAATTCAAGAGTAACCACCCAAAGAATGGACATTTTCTGAATCAACATAGTAAAATTATGAAACAACAAAAAAAACTTAATTGCTCCAAAAGAAGGAAAAAATAAAATAATTTTTAAGTGTGATTAATAGAAAACAAAATATCATGGAAGGGCTAGGAGAATTACCCTCCCACCGTAAATAACTAGAAAACTGGGCAAAATATATGAACCAACCCTTTTCAGACATTGGACAATAAGCAGCATTGGCCTGTGATCCCTGAGAAGAGTGAAGCAAGCAAGATGAGCCCTATGATTTTCTTGGCTTTCTGCCAGGTGGCAGCTTCTAGGCAGCTCAAGAAGAGCATTATACACAGCCCAGGACACTTATGGAGTTGAGAAGACTGAAATGAGGAGTCAGAGAAGGCAAAATGACTAGAATTTGTGGATCAGAGTGCCAGAGGTGAGAAAACTGTAAAAAGACAACTCAAAAGATCTGCAAAGGAGTCCTCTTTTGGCAGAGTGATCATCTCCACAACCATAGAATAAAAGTCCTTGAGGCTGGGAGCTAGGGTGAACCATCCGGATAATGGGGTTAAGAACAGTTCACGAGACTGGAGAGATGTCGTAATATGCAGAGCATTCAGTAGAGACCTCAGAAATTTCAGACTCTATGGGTGGGTTAACCTCCCTGCAGGGTAAAATTGCTCTAAACCCACCCTGGCAAAGCTTAAAAGAATCAAAAGGTTCAAATCGATCTGCATAATTTAACTGTGTGCTAGAACAAAGTAGGAAGGAATACAACAAAATCGGGAATATGAAATCTAATAAGAAATAAGAAATAGGCATCTAAAGAAGCATAAGAATGTCACATATATAATCTTTTATAGAAAAATCCATTGATAGAAGAGAACAGGAAATGATTAATGGGATAAAATTTTCAGACAATGATTTTAAAATACCAATTACTAATATTACATACTCAAAGGAAAAAATGAACATAATGAGAAGAATAAAAGACATAAAAATTATCCAAGTGGAATTTTTAGGGACAAAAAATATACATAAGATGGGATTAACAGAAGAAAAGATTAGTGAACATAAACCTATAGCAAGAGAAAAATACCCAAAGTAACACACAATGAAAAATAGGATTTTTAAAAAAATGAACAGAGCTTCAGTGACCTGTAGAACAATATCAAGCAGACTAATACACCAATACTTAGAGTATCAGTAGGAAAAAATATAGGGGCATGGAAAGGCAGAGAAAATATTTGAGGACAACTGAATGAATATTTTCTAATTTAATCAAAATTATTAACATAAAAGCCCAAGAAACTCAGCAAACATCAAACAAAGTGAACACCAAAAAAAAAAAGAAAACACAAACTACATCATAATAGTATTATTTAAAAACAGTTATAAAAAGAAAATTTTAAATAAAGCCAAACTTACAAAGAGAATTATAAATGACTTCTGGTCAGAAACTATATAGACTAGAAAACAGTGAAATGAGATATGTAAAGTACTATAAAACCAAAAATATCAATATAGAATTCTACAGCCAGCCAAAATATAATTCAAAAATGAAGGTAAAATAAAGACTTTGCAGACAAATAATAGCTCAGAAAATACATCATCAGCACACATGCACTAGAAGATGCTCTTCAAACAGAGAGACCTGATAGAAATTTGCAACTGCACAAAGGAGTAATCGACATCAGAAATGATAAATATCTAAGTAAATATGAAAGATACTTTCCTTGATTTTTTATTTCTTTAAAAGATCATTGACTTCTTACAGCAAAAATGGAAACAATGATATAGGGACTATCATCTCCATTTTATAGATGAGAAAACTGAAGCACAGAGTAGTTCCGAGGTGGAAGAATTTACATTTGAATCCAGATAATCTTCACATTTAGCTTCTACATTATACAGAATAATGTACAATAGAGAATATAATATATAACATACTATACAACATAATATATATAATATATAATTATTATACAATTATTATATATACTATATGTTGTATGTAGTATACTGGAATATATGGAAGTATACATAAATATTCTAATATACTATTGGAAATATAATAATATTATTATATGTTATCGAATAGTTCATTGTTAAATATAGCAATGGTCATCACTGATGAGAAGGAAAAGGATATAAGATTGAAAGTGTTGATCAAAAGGGACCTTACTTTCATTTATAATGTCTTAATTTTTTTAAATTTTATTTTAATTCCAGTATAGTTAACATATAGTGTTACAGCAGTTTCAGGTGTACAATATAGTGATTCAACAGTTCCATACAACTCCCAGTGCTCATCGCAATAAGTGAACTCCTTTTCCCTATCACCTATTTCACTCATCCCCACCACCTCCCCTCTGGTAACCATCAGTTTGTTCTCTATAGTTAAGAGTCTGTTTCTTGGTTTGTCTCTCTCTTTCTCTTTTTTTTTCTTTGCTCATTTGTTTTGTTTCTTAAATCCCATATATGAGTGAAATCATATGGTAATTTGTCTTTCTCTGACTGATTTATTTCACTTAGCATTATACTAACTCCAACCATGTCATTGCAAACAGCAAGATTTCATTCTTTTTTATGGCTGAATAATACTCCATCATGTGTGTGTGTGTGTGTGTGTGTGTGTGTGTGTGTGTGTATCTATATATCTATATCTATCTATCTATATATCTCACATCTTCTTTATCCATTCATCTATCAGTGGACACTTGGACTGCTTTAATAATTTGGCTATTGTAAATAATGCTGCAATAAACATAGGGGTCCATGTATCCCTTTTAATTAGTGTTTTTGTATTTTGGGAGCAAATACCCAGTAGTGCAATTATGGGATTGTAGGGTAATTCTATTTTTAACTTTTTAAGGAACTTCTATACTGTTTTTCATAATGTATTAATTTTTAAAATGAATGTATTCATGTAATACTTATGCAATCAAAAGATTTTTTTTAGATTTTATTTATTTATTTGAGAGAGAGAGAGAGAGAGAGAGAGAGCATGAGTGGGGGGAGGGGCAAAGGGAGAGGGAGAGAATCTCAAACAGATTCTGTGCTAAGCACAGAGCCTGACAGGAGGCTTGATCTCACAACCCTGAGATCATAACCTGAGCTGAAATCAAGAGTCAGAAGCTTAATGACTGAGCCATCTAAGCACCCCTGTAATCAAAAGATTTTAAAATGTAGATAGAGCATACACATAGCAGAAAAGGTTATGTATCAATAATGAGTAGAAAGAACAGAATACAATACAAGGAAAAGATTAGAATCAATAATAAATTCTTAGCTTGATAGCACTCCCACAAAATGGATGATTTAATATATTTTACGTACCCATAATCATGTGCAAAAAATGAAAATATTTTTGTATGTGTCCTTAGGAGGAGCATCTTAAATGAGAGCACCATTCTTATAAATAAACTTAAACCATAGAACAGATAATAGTAACTAGCATTTATATATTAGTCCACAGATGATTATGAGTTTGTGAATGTATTCTATCATTTAAACTGTTTATGAAAGATGGAGATTCATTCGATATTCAGAAAAACTGTAGTGAGCACCAACCAAGGTACCAGACAATATTATAAAAACTAGGAATATAGTATTTTTTTAAAAGATTTATTTATTCACTTGAGAGAGAAAGAGAGAGAGTGCACATAAATGGGGGGGGGGGGCAGAGGGAGAGTATCTCAAGCAGACTCCCCACTAGGCATGGAGCCTGACCTGTGGCTCAGTCTCATGACCCTAAGAACATGACCTGAGCTGAAATCAAGAGTCAGACCAACTGAGTCACCCAGGCATCCCAGGAATATACTATTTAATAAGGCATACACACAGCTCCTGCCCTCATGGAACTTGTAGTCCAAGGTAGAAGAGGAGACTTTAAATTAATCATTAAACACTGACCTCAATGTGAGACAGGAATCCATCAAAATCCTAAAGGAGAACATAGGCAGTAACCTCTTTGACATCAGCCACAGCAACTTCTTTCAAGGCACATCTCCAAAGGCAAAGGAAACAAAAGTGAAAATAAACTTTTGGGACTTCATCAAGATAAAAAGCTTCTGCACAGCAAAAGAAATAGTCAACAAAACAAAAAGGCAACCCACAGAATGAGAGGAGATATTTGCAAATGACACTACAGACAAAGGGCTGATATCCAAGATCTATAAAGAACTTCTCAAACTCAACACCCAAAAAGCAGATAATCAAGTCAAAAAATGGGCAGAACACATGAGCAGACACTTCTTCAAAGAAGACATACAAATGGCTAACAGACACATGAAAAAGTGTTCATCAGCATTAGCCATCAGAGAAATTCAAATAAAAAAAAAGCACATTGAGATGCCACCTTACACCAGTAAGAATGGCAGAAATCAAAAAAGCAAGAAACAACAAATGTTGGAGAAGTTGTGGAGAAAAGGGAACCCTCTTACGCTGTTAGTGGGAATGCAAATTGGTGCAGCCACTTTGGAAAACAGTGCAGAGGTTCCTCAAAAAATTAAAAATAGAGCTGCCCTATGAGTCAGCAATTGCATTACTGGGTATTTACTCCGAAGATACAGATGTAGTGAAAAGAAGGGCCACATGCACCCCAATGTTCATAGCAGCAATATCCACAATAGCTAAACTGTGGAAGGAGCCAAAATGCCCTTCAACAGAAGAATGGATAAAGAAGATGTGGTTCATATATATAATGGAATATTACTCAGCCATCAGAAAGGATGAATACCCAACTTTTGCATCAACATGGATGGGACTGGAGAAGATTATGCTAAGTGAAATAAGTCAAACAGAGAAAGTCAATTATTATATGGTTTCACTTATTTGTGGAACATAAGGAATAGCATGGAGGACATTAGGAGAAGGGAAAAATGAAGGGGGAGAAATCGGAGTGGGAGACAAACCATGAGAGACTATGGACTCCGGGAAACAAATGGAGAGTTTTAGAAGGGTGGGGGTGGGGAGATGGGTGAGCCCGGTGATGGGTATTAAGGAGGGCATGTACTGCATGGAGCACTCGGTGTTATATGCAAACAATGAATCATAGAACACTACATCAAAAACTAATGATGTACTGTATGGTCACTAACATAACACAATTAAAAAACTAATCAATCATTAAATGAATAGGCAAATGGAACAGAAGAGAAAGTTCAGAAACAAACCCACACTTGATTTATGATGAAATTAACACATGGCAAGGAAGGTCTTATCAATAAACTGGATATGAAAAAATATATTTATTTATTTATTTATTTTTATTTATAATTACGTATTTCATACCATACACAAAAATCACTTTTACACTGGTAGTAGACCTAAATGTTAAACAATAGGCTTCTAAGAAAAACTAAAACAGGAGAATATAGTTATGATTCTGAGATAGGCAACAATTTTTAAAATAAGATAGAAAAAATCCACAAAGAAAATACTGATAAATTAGACTTCATTAAAACCACGAACTTCAAAAAAAATTTAAAAAATAAAATAAAATAATAAAAAAATAAAATAAAATCATGAACTTCTGTTCTTAGAAGATACCCTCAGAAGTATGAAAGACAAGCTAAGGACAAGAGACAATATACAGGCTATATTAAAACACACACACACACAAAACCCCTAACATATCAATAAGAAAAAAAAAGCCCAAAGACAAACTGCCAATAAAAGGATATTCAACTTCATTAGTCATTAGCTGCTCATTATAAAACACAATAAAGATACCACTGTGCCCCTACACGAACGACTCAATAAAAAATACTGACAGTACCAAATGTTAGCATGAATGTAAAGCCACTAAGATTTTCATACATTTCTGGTAGGAGTTTAAATTAGTATAATGTCATTGGAAAATTGTTTGACGGTATCTACTAAAGTTGAACATATGTCCATCCTATGACCCAGCAATCCACTCCTATGTATATGTAGAATAGAAAAATATAAATCTTTCCAAAAAAAAGGCAAAACCAAAAACGGATAGAAGGACATAAGAATATTGATCATAGCAGTAGCATTCATAACAGTCAGAAACTGAAGCCGAAAATTGGTAACACCCAAAAGTCAATCAACCAGGGAACAAGTTGTGGTATACTCATTCAGAAGAATGGAAAAGAAAGATCATTGTCATATATACCATGAATTTCACAAACGTAATACTGAGCAAAAGAAGACCTCAAAAAATATTATTATATTTATTTATTCCATTTATGTAAAATTAAAGAAAATATGAAATTAATCTATGATGGCAAAAGTCAACATAATGGTTAGCTTGAAGGCAGCTGTTATTGGAAAAAGGCACAAGTGGATTTCTGATGTGCTGCTAACGTCCTATTTCTTGATCTGGATGAATGAACATGGGTGTGTTCATTTTGTAAAAATTCATCCTTATACACCCAGGGTTAGTACACATTTTTGTATAATGTATACTTCAATTAAAAAATCAAATAAAAAGAAAAATCAGTAAGTGTAAGTCTGATGAGAGTTTTAGAAAATATCAAGATGATATACAAGTACATCATGGAGTACAGATGAAGTGAGGGCAGGTGTCTTCAGGGACATGATATTTAAATTGAACTACAGGAATTAGCCAGGGAAGGATGTGTGGTATATGAGGAGTACAAATGGGGAGAATTCTCCAGGGAAGGAACAATTTGAACAAAATCCTGGAAGCATAAAAAAGCTGACTCATTCAAGACACCGACAGAAGAGTGACAAGAGCAAAGAGAGCTAGGGCAGGAGTGAGAAGAAGTGAGACTGGAGTTGCAGATAGAGTGGGGCCTTAAAAGCCACATTAAGAATTTTGGGGGTTTTGTTTGTTTGTTTTTAAATATTTTATTTATTTATTTGACAGAGAGAGAGAGTCAGCAAGAGAGGGAACACAAGCAGGGGTTGTGGGAGAAGGAGAAGCAGGCTTCCTGCTGAGCAGGGAGCCCAATGCGGGGCTCGATCCCAGGACCCTGGGATCATGACCTGAGCCGAAGGCAGACCTTTAACGACTGAGTCACCCAGGTGCCCCTCACATTATTCCATCTTATGAGCAACAGAAATGCATAGATGGACTTTTAGCACAGAGAGATATGACCTAGTTTATATTATGAGAAGATGGCTACCGTGTGGAGAGTTGATGAGAGGGAAGGGAGGCTGGAGTGGAGAGACAATTTAGGAGGCTGTTGTGGTAGCGCACTTGAGAAATGACAATGACATTAGTCTGAACAGAAGGAATAGAGATAAAGAAATGTAAGATACATAGTGATGGTTGGATGTCACATATGAAGGAAAGCCACAAGTCAGAGAGGTTTCCCAAGGATCCTCCCAAACAACTGGGTGGATAATGATGCCAATTACTGAAATAAGAAAACCTGGAGAGTGATTACATCAAGTCAAGAAGATGTGTTCCCTTTGGACATGTTGAGTTTAAGATCTGTACAGGTTTATCCAAGACAAGGTCTCAAGTAGGCTGCTGGATATATAGATCTGAAATTTAGGAGAGAGATCTGAATAGGTTCGCAATTCTACTTTTTATTGATAACAGAATGTGTGGCAGGATAATATTATACTATATTAACATATACTTTTTTTCCCCTCAGAATTGTACCCCATAACCGGCCTCCATTCAGGCAACAACACTTTACCATAAGACATTAATTGCATGAAGAGAACAAAAAAGTCAAATTCTAGACTTCCAAATGAAAGCTTTGAAGATCCCAAGGTCCAAACTTTGCATAATAAACAAGATTTGGAAGCATACAGAATCTGTCAATTAGTTTTTCTGCCCCAGGAAAGATAAAAGATTTGAGGGATGGGCTCGAAAAAGTTAGAGAAATGACAGACCTTGGACTTAGGTTATTTCTCTGATAAAGAACCCTATTCCAGGATGCCTGGGTGGCTCAGTAGGTTAAGCGTCTACCTTCAGCTCAGGTCATGATTCCAGGGTCCTGGGATCAAGCCCCACTTCAGGCTCCCTGCTCTGTGGGGAGTCTTCTCCCTCTGCCTCTGTCCCTCCCCCTGCTTGTGCTCAAGCGCACACACACACTCTCTCTCTCTGACAAATAATATCTTTAAAAAAAAACCCAAAAAACCCTATTCCTCACCCTCCACCTCTATGTACCCTGGGCTGAGTCTTAGGGGAAGAAGAGAAAATAACAGAAATCCCAGATATGTTAGAGGGTTAAATAGCAGAGGAAACCTCAGATCTCACTGATGTGGAGCCCAGGGAGGTAACACCTCCTTCAGAGTTGCCTCAGTGTGGCTCGGGATAGCAAGCAGACATGCTTGGAAAAATCACCGAAGTAGCTGAGAGAGAGAAGGCCTGAATTCTAGGGACCTTCTGGTCAACATGAGAAAAACATGACAATGATTTCGATGGACTTATGGTCAAAGAATAGATGGGGACAAGGATGTAGCAAAGAATCTTACAAGGATGCCACTCTCTTGAGCCTAATGTACTTAATGTATCAGTTTGCTCTTGTTAGAAAAAATGCTACATAACTACCCCAGAACTCAATGGTTTAAACCAATAAGCACATATTTCGTTTATGTGTTCGCTGGTCAGCTGAGAGCTCCCTAGCCTCGGCTGCTTTACGTAACCCAGGATAAGTTCTGCTCTACATGGCTCTCAGCCTTGTTCTAGAATAGTAGGCTAGTCCCGGCTTTTTTCTCTCACAGTGACAGTGAAGGCCCAAGAGTGAGTAAACCCAAGTCTACATATGTGTTTCCAGCCTTTGATCACGTGATGTTTGCCAATATCCCACTGACTAAAGCAGGTCCCAGAGTCAAGGGCTGCCGATATTCTTGTCCACAGTTGGAGGGCAATACAAAGTTACATGATCAGGGGATGGGTAAAGAATGAGGGCCATTAATTCTGTCTCTGCCACATCCAAACTTAACTGATGCCCTCAAAAGAGGGGGAAGAAAAACAATGATGGGACTGTAAAAAGATAAAAACCCATGATAAAAAAATAAAATCACATTTCACTTGATGCTTGCACATCTATAATTTTGATATTCCTATTTGTCACAGATTAGGAGTATAAACAAAATGCAGAGGAAGTCCAGCTTCTCATCCTGACATCAGAGTAACACCACAAATAAGGCAATATGTGATCGAGGTACAGAAAATGAGTAGGATTTCAAACAACTGAGGTTAAACAGAAGCACAGGATGAGGGAAATTATTTTTTCAATGGCAAATATTTCGTGGTGGCATAGAATGCAGTGACGCTCTTCAGACCAGACACCTGCAAACAATAGGAAGCCACAGAGGTTGTTACCTTTCTGTTTTTTCATTGCTTGGAAAGAAGGATGAGTGGAGAATGGCCTGTGTTCTGCAGGCAGGAAGTGTGCAAAAAAAGAATATGTGGGTCAAGGTGGGAGTAGGCATGGGAGGTCTGGCACGGGTAATTCACTCCCAAGTGAAAAGCAGACAGAGAGAAGACATAGGGGAAGCAGAGAGAGAGAAGCCGGTAAAGCTGGAAAAGGATTAGAGAAAATCACAGGAGGATCTATTTAACCCTAATTTCTGTGGTTTTTCTGATGAAGATGTGGTGTTAATGGTTTCAGAGTTAATCAGAGAGCCATGTGTCTTCAATCTCAGATATAAACCAGATGAAAACAGACGTCCCACTTAAGTGGTATTTTAGTGACACAAAGGCTGAAAGGGGGAAAAAAAGATTTGCATAGTAATGACTCGATCATTGCTTTAAAGCTGCGAGATATTTTCAGAGCCCTTAACAACCATCAAATCAGGAATTCAAACCACACCCTGGGAAGGCTGGGCTTCCTTTTGTTAAAAAGAAAAACTGAGGATCTCTGAGGTCAGTTACGCAGGCAGTGCAAATGGAAAGTCCTGACTCCCCTCTAACCACTGGAATATTTGCCATGAGGACCTACACCCACCTAGGACATTGTCAAAACCCCAAGAAAATACCATGACTAAGATCCATGTCTTTCTTTGAGTACTATTTCCACAGAAAGCTTCTTATGTCTCTTCCCTGACATTTCACAAAATAGAGCAAAAAGAGAGGAAAAAATATGCCTGAGAAAAGGCCAATGTGAGGAAGAATTTGATTTTGGCATTCCACTTAAAAGTTTCTATTTCCTTCCTCAACCCATGTGAGGCTTACTGTCAAACCAACACCATGAAGAGAATACAGCTTCTAGTTCTATAAAACACTATGCCATGAGCAAAAACACAGATTAGAGGGATAAATAATAACAATTGCTAATTAGTAAATTTCTACTATGTGCTAGACATGGTACTAGGAATTTTTAATGGTAAAACTCATAAGATCCTGACAATGATTTTATGAAGCTGGTACTTTCATCCCTCCCATTTAATAGATGGCAAAGCTGAGGCATAAAGAGGTTATGTAACTTCCCCTAGGTCAACAGGTCAACAAGAAAGTGGCAAAACCAAGATTCACTCCCAGCAGTCTGATTCCAAGGCTCATATGCTTAAGTACTATGTGTATGGACTCTTAAAGTACAATTGGAAATAGCACCACTCTTGCATTAAACTTGTCCAGAGACTAGGGAAAGAACACTTTCTAACTTATCTTATGAGACCAAAATAACCTTCACTCAGAACTCCACAAGAATGTTATAAAAAAGGAAAATTATAAGCCAATCTCTCCTGGGAAGATAGAAGCAAAACCTACTATACAAAATATTAGCGTCTGATTTCAGAGAATTCTTGTAAATAAATAAGAAAAAGACAACCTGATGGAAAAATGGGATTTCACAGAAGGTATCTAAGTAGTAAGTAAAAATATATTTTAAAGTGTTCAACATCATTAGCCATCAGGGAAGGGCAAATAAAAGTCATGACATGTCCACCAGAATTACTAAAATGAAGAAGAATGATAGTATCGGGAGTTAGTGAGGGTGTAAGATAAGAGGAACTCTCACACACCATTGATGAGAGCATAAATTGATACACTTTTGAGAAGAGTCTAGAAGCATTTGCCGAAAGTGAATCCTGATATTTGTGGCCCAGAAATTGTACTCTTACATTTATACTCAACAGAAATTCATATATGCACACCAAAAGACACAAATGGAAATGTTCATAGCATCTTTATTCATTTGGGAAACAACCTAAATATCTATTAATGGTGGAATGGATAAATAAATTGCTATATTTATACCATGAGGTGCTATACAGTAGTGAAAAGGACATATTGTTGTTCACAATAATTTGAATGAATCTCACAAATTATAATGTTGAACTAAAGAAGCCAGACACAAAGAGCACGTAAGTTATGATTCCATTTATATATTGTTTTTAAAACAGACAAAACAAATCTATGGTGATAGACGTCGGAACACTGCTTACGTCTGGGAGGAGGCCGTAGTGAGTGGTAACAGAAAAAGGAAGGTACCAGGAATGTTTCATTTCTTGACCTGGTCGTTGGTTATGTGAGAGCGTTCACTTGATGTTTCAGGTATAGTTTGAGAAGGAGCACTTTGGTGACAGATGTGGGCTAATCCAAGTTCATGGTATATGTTAAGTGAACATGGTTCAACCAGATGAGACAGTAAGCAGAAGTGACTTCAAAATCAACTATACTTTCATTGCTTCATTTATTGTCTAAAACACACCTGGAACAATGCTAAGTCCTGAGAGTAAAAAGATGAAAAGACAAACTTCCTATCAGCAAATTACTCACAACCTAACTGAAAGAGATGTATAAAAATAATCGATTTCAAACTATAGTGTGCAATCATGGAATTGTGCAAATTGTTTTGAGAGTTTAGGGAAGCCAGGGAAGGATTTCCAGCGGTGGCAAAACTTCAACCTCATAAGGGTTTTACAGGTGGAAGGGCCGAATGGAGGGTGGCAGAGCGAGAGGGTCTGGGAGAAGTATTTGGCTCAGAATTGACAGCATTTGCAAAAGAGAACACAGAGAGACGGTACTGTCAATTAAAGGAATGTTGGGTATTTAGGCATGACTAGAGCTTAAAATGCAAGATCAAGAATAGTGGTAGGTGAAGGTGGGCAGGTAAATCTTTTACTCCACGTTGGATTTTTATCCTGTGGCACATGGGAGCTACTGAAGAATTTTTACTTAATCCAGTGTGAAGGATAGATGGGAGGAAGGTAAGACTGGAGAATGGAAGATTAGGAAGGCGGGTTTTGCAGAAATTGAGATATATGTGTCAGGTTTTACCATAGTAATACACAATCCAAAATCTTAGCAGCTTACAACAACAAAAATTCATTTCCTCCAAAACCTTTGTATCTTACAACAACAAACATTTTGGGACACAGGATGAAGGAGCAATGGCTTCTCTGGGCCATGCTCTTCTATTGATAGATGACAGGAGTGGAGGGGAGGTGGGTAGAAATATGTAATATTCCCTAAAGCCCCTGCTCAGAACTAGCACACTGTCCCTCCTGCCCACACTACACTAGCCAAAGTCACATGGCTAACCTCCATGTCTACAGGACACAGTAGGATTCTTCACCCACAGGATGAGGAAGGGGACAGTAAATATTTGCTGAACATATTAACTCAATATGCAACACCAGGCAAAAGATTATGAACACCTAAACCAAGGTAGATGGAGTAGGAATGGACAAGAGGGGGTCAGGAAAGGCTGAGACCATAACCAGCGTCTGGGGTCCCCAGCTAGTTGGGATGGGCAGGAATGGACTGCCTCGTCCAGACACTAGGAAACTAAATAAGAAGCTTTAACTCAGGAAAGTGTCTGAGTTGGGTGGTCAGTGTAAATCAAGTCACTGATTTGAAAACATTAGGCCAAGACGAGAAATACAAGGATAAAGCTCTCAAAAGGAGCTAATGGAAGAGAAGATTGTAGAGAGGGGGAGGAGCAGAGTCAGTGACAATATTAAACTGATCTCAGTTCTGTGCCAATGGGCATCCTGGGAGCTCTCGAAAGGCAGTCCCAGAACAGAAAATGACAGAACTGAAGTAGGAGGAAAGGGAGAGAAATTCAGGATGACTCCCAGTTTTCTAGTCTAAGAGGCTGGAGGCCACTGGTGTTATCTGCTGATTCTGGAACACAAAGGGAGAGAGAAGACAGTAAGTTCAGTTGGGTTTGGTTTTTAGATTTGAGCCATCTAGGTGGACATACCTATGGGAGAGCTGAATATCAAGTGAGAAAGCTCCCTTGTGCCTTTCATCTGTTTTCACATCTGAAAACACCCTCTCTTACCTAGCCAGTCTTAAATGTTCTTGATTATTTACATTTCTGTGCTGCCTTTCTTTGAGCTGCTTGTATTTAAGATTTGCATGCCTCATTTAACACTGATCATTTGTGTTATACCCACCCCTACATACATACTAATCATGTGGCCTAAACTAAACTATAAATTCCCCGAGGACAAGACTATATATCGTTAATATCTGCTATGGAACTCAGCTTAATGATGGGCAAAAACCTAAAACTAAAATTTTTAGTTTTTTAAACCTAAAACTAAAAAAAAAATTAGAAAACTAAAAAATGAGTTAAAAAAAAACTAAAAAATGCACAATGATTAACTACCTCAGTGAAGAATAATAATCATTGACTATTATCCTAAGTGATGATGTGATATCATTGTAAAGATCATTTTAAAAGGTATCTCTTTTTATTTGGAGAGTGCATTTTACAAATTTTCTTTAAAATAGCACTTTTTTTTAAAACCTAGTTTCAACATTTAAGACAATTCTTATTTTTTAAGCATTTATCTCCTGGTGTGTATCTGCATGATTGTATCTTTGTTCAAGAAATATTGTTACAGGGGCACCTGGGTGGCTCAGTTGGTTAAGCATCTGCCTTCGTCTCAGGTCATGATCTCAATGTCCGGGGATCAAGCCCCAGGTCGGGCTCCCTGCTCGGTGGGGAGTCTGTTTCTTTCTCTTCCTCTGCCCTTCAGTTCACTTGTGCTCTCTCTCTCTCTTTCTCTCTCTCTCTCAAATAAATAAAATCTAAAAGAAAGAAAGGAAGGAAGGAAGGAAGGAAGGAAGGAAGGAAGGAAGGAAGGAAGGAAGGAAGGAAGGAAGGAAGGAAGAAAAGAAATACTGTTACCATTTTAACTTAGATGCATGTTGAGTGGCAGACAAAAAGTCAGCCTGGTGTAAAAATTAGGCCAAACAATCAACAGTATCAAAAGTTCACAATTTAGATGGTCAACTATTTTGTGGTTTCTTTCCAAAAAGACACCAATCAAAAGAGATAGTACATGCTGCAAATGTAAAAACACCAAGAAATGCTTAGTATATTGTAAAGACATGGTTATGACTCTTTACATCAAGTCACTGTTCAGTTTAAAGAAGAGAAACAGAGATACAGTTTGATAAGCTCACGTTAACACCACTTTTTGTTTTGGGGGCAAGGATACAACACAGGTCTCTGACTTCCAGACCAGAGCTCTAAGACCAACGAAGTATAAACTTCTAACTAGCTGCTGGATCCCAGGAGGGCAAGAATAAAAGATATAGTTGGGGCAGCTAAAATTAAAAGAAATGTTTTGAAATCTTTTAGTTCTTTTTTTTTTAAGGGTAGGCTTCAAAAAACTTAATTTTGTGAGGTATTCAACAGGGACCTGGAAAACTGCTCTTAGCATTTTAACATAAATTAAAAATCATTTAAGCAGACCTCTTTTCAGCTCTTGCCAACTGCACATTTATTTTTCTGGTCAAGGAGGCTTTGCTGTTGCAAATGAAGGGGAAACGAAGGCAATAGAACTTGGGCATATCAGTTTAAAAAAAAAAAAGGAAGTGAATGTGGATGTTGGATTAACTTCTCTCATATTCGCAATTCCATTTATCTGGTCAAGGAATTTGCCCCCCCCCCCCAAGATACTCTTGAAAACATTCTCTGAAAAATTAGGTTGCTGTGTAGAATCTGGAGTTGCTGCAAGCGTTTCTTAAAAGCTCATTAGCCCTCCAGAGAGCTATGAAAGTAAAACAGCTCCAGACCTAATGAGAGCTCAGTAAACAGGTTTCCACTGCACCTGTATTGGGAGAAGGGTGACCTCCAAGGAGCCTGGAAGCTTCGTTCCATTTTGGACAAGCGACCTCAAGAGTGGGGATGGGAAATGGGGAAATGAAGGATAAAAACCTTACTTGCTAATTCTAAACATATGTAGCCTGCACATTGGTGAGTTGAGGTTGGCAAAGGGTAAAGCAAAATCTCACTGAACTGCTTCCTCAGTGACAGCTATATTTGTTGATTTTTCCACTGGCACCCAGCTTTTGGAGGCTCCATTTTCCTAATTTGGGAACAACAGAGGGCAGTCGTTGCTCATGTCTGAATACAACGCTTGCCGTCCATGTTTTCATATAGAGAAGACCATCTTCTGTGAGCCTGCAAAACATCAGTCTCGCTCAGGCATAGAGTGGAGAAATTTATACACCCACAGTCTGGTGGGTTCAAAGTCACCACAGACTGTACCTCTCCCTTTCCTTCTTGGCTTCCTCTATTTCCCAAAGTACAACCAGCAGCTGAATAGAATATGGCGTAAGAGGTTTCTTCTCCACCCATTTCCCCCTATTAATAGAACATGGCAGAGAGAAAACTTTGTGACTGTCAACTCAACTGCTAACCTAATTAAAGATGGCAATCAATCAGGAGTCTGTTCCATCAGAAGAAGGAAGGGGGGCTGGGAAGGGACTTTACCAGTTACTTGTCATTGAACTTGATAATCATATGCACTAGGAAATTGCACATACCTAGGAACTGCAGAGAAGGCAGACTACCTCCTATCACAACTAATATAATCAATAAGCTCTTTTTCACTGTGCTTAAGCTAGGAGTGACCAGGAAGTAAAGCAAATTTGTGACTATTTTATTAACTCTTTATTATGGTTGAAGTACTTCCTATAACAAAACCTTATTCATTAAAAATAAGCTCTAAGGGAGTAAGTTCCCCACACTTCTCCCATTGAACTTTGCCCCAGTAGGTTGTAGGAGAACCCAACCTCCCAATTGTAGCCCCATTTAAAATATTATAAATTTTGTCCTCTTTGAAGGCACGGGGTGAAGGTATTGTCCAATTTCAGCAGTCTATACTTGAAGGGCATCATCCATACTCATTTCAGTATTTAGCACAATATCTACCAGAGTGTTTGTGGGTGTATTTCCATTTGTATCAGCAGATATTTATTGAGAATACACATTGTCCAAAATACTTTATTAGTATTACATGGGTTATAAATTAGTGGGTTATATTATATCAGTGGGTTATAAATTAGTGGGTTATAAATATAAATCAGTGGGTTATAAATTAGTGGGTCATAAATATGGGTTATATTATATTAGCATTACATGATTAAGCGATGACCCCTATTCCCAAGGTCTTCGTCCGGCAGAGGAAGGTGAGTAGAGATGAACAAATTGTACAGTAATGCCAGGTAAAGTAAGAGAAGTATCATGAGAGAAGTACCAAACATGAAGGAATTTTAAAGAAGGGAGAAAGCATCTCTTTTTGGAGGCCTGCAGAAAGTCTAGCTAGAGGAAATGGTGTTTGAGACAGCAGTGACAGATCCACAGGATTTCAACGGGCAGGGCTGACAAAAGGAAACAGCTTGGTAAGATGAGTAGAGAAAACAACTGGTCACACATTCTCCAGTTGTCCTGTTTGGCTGGGGAAGAGGAGATATCAAAAGAAAAGTGAGGGCTCGAGCTGGAAACGTAGATTCAACCAGGTGTGTTTTCTCCAGATGCAGGGTATGAATGCATTTAGTATTTTCTACTGGTCCTGGGTAACTACTCACAGCCCTTTCTATCCTCATCTGGCCAAATCTAGAAAGTTAAATATTCTATTTGTAAGACTCCTTTGCAGCTAACGTTTTATATATGACTTTGATTCTGGCAATGAGATATACTCTCATGAAATTCGGAAAGCAGAAAGGAGGATAGAAGCCAGTTTTGCACAATAGTCCCCGCTGATAAGATAGGAAATTGGGAGGACATTTCAGGGAAGCTTTCAGGAGTACAGTCTTCTGAGGTCAGGTAGGGATAGCTCCTCCAAAGTGCAGGATAAGTCACTGCACCTTGAATCCAGCCCTCCTCCATATGGTCTCAAATCCTCCAGCAGCCTACCAAGTGGAGGACTCAGGGGAGGAAGCAGAAACTTGTGAGGACCTCTCCAGCCTCTTCCTGAGTCCAGTTATCTATTATCCTATTGGCCAAGACAAATCTTATGGCCGAGTCAGAGTCAGGGTAGGAAGAAACTACAAAGTTACAAGTCAAGGTATATGGGTACATGCAGGCCATTAACTGGGGGCTATTTAAAACAATAATCTACTAAACTGAGTAAAAGTTAAAGCTGCCAGTTTTGAGTAGGGCCCACAGCAAGAGAAGATTCTGCCACTGGTCCAGACTGCAGTTCAGGCAGCTCTGGCTTGATGACCCAGGATAGCTGATCATATTTAAAATGTTTGCTAAAGGATGTAGACACAACATGAGTCCTCCAGCAAGCCCTGATAGGACAATCCTAAAGTTTCTGGAGCAAGCTATATCCTCTGCAATAAGTAAGCATTTCAAGGAATAATTCTGGCTTGTTACTGGGTCCTAGTAGTGACTAAATGCCCGCTCTTGAAATAGGGAGTGACCATAAGCTCTGAATTGTCAATCCAACCTGGTATTAACTGATCCCAGAACTATAACGTTGCAGATTTGAAGAGGCCATTGGGGACAAGCAGATACTGAAATTATGGAAGTGAGTGACTCAGATGCCCGTGACACCCACTCCTGCTATGCTGAACCTCTCCCCAAAAGAATAGCCTTTGCTTTATGAAGAGTTAGTTCCCTATAGCCAAGGGCTGCAGAAGGGAAAAAAATGTCAGGCTAGTCTATAGCTTTGCAAGATATGCCCGCACCGGCTAAAACTGACCTGCTGTACTTGAAATCCCCATCAGAACTAGCCTAGCAGGAGGACAATCAGAAAGAGAAAGATATTGAATGGGCAATACATCAAGCTGCGTACCCAGTTCTCCATGTTGCCTGAGAGGAGAGATTGAAAGAGGTGTGGGTCTATAGCAGTCCATAGGCAACAGAATGTGGTTTGGCCAGATGGTCATGGACAGAAAAGGAACAAAATTAGAGGACTGATCATGAGAGGGTCTAGAGAAAAGGCCTGTGCATAGACTCTTCAAAAATGGCAGAGAGCGGGGCATGCACTGGGGAGAAGCCCACCTAGTCAGTCAGGAGGAGAAAGCCTGTCCTGTGAATCTCAGTCAGCCTCTTTCCTCGCCTGCCCTAGAGCCTGCACAATGGGCACAGCAAACCCCTGGCCTTGACAGCAGAGATGGAAGTGATGTGCGGCTCAGCAACGTGGACTTCCTTTCCCCTGGGAAGATAAAGAACATGCAATACTAAATGCCTTGCCTCAAGGAAACATCAGAAAACTTTTTTTTTTTTTAATGTATGTGTGTGTGTGAATATATAAATACACACACACACACACACACATACACTTTCATTTATTCTCAGGGAAGTTTGAAAATATTACATCCATAAAATAAAACGTATATGGGTACATGCAGGCCATTAATTATCTAAAATTATTTTAGAAATAATTGGAAATTTGAGCAAAGTTATTGCTCTAAAGAATTCAATATAGGGGCGCCTGGGTGGCTCAGTGGGTTAAAGCCTCTGCCCTCAGCTCAGGTCATGATCTCAGGGTCCTGGGATCAAGCCCCACATTGGGCTCTCTGCTCAGCAGGGAGCCTGCTTGCTTCCCCCTCTCTCTCTCTGCCTGCCTCTCTACCTACTTGTGATCTCTCTCTGTCAAATAAATAAATAAAATCTTTAAAAAAAAAAAAGAATTCAATATAGAGACTGAATAGGGGAAATGGAAATAAATGAATATCGAATAGTTTAGTTGAAAGATTGAGAGGAAAGATTATACTCAAACACAGTACTATGGCACAGAAATATGTGAGTAGAAAAAATGGAGACACAGAGGACAGATGTAGGAGTTCTAACATATGTCTATTAGGAATTTCAGAAGAAACAGAATGGAAGTGATTATTTAAAAATAAAAGAAGGAAATGACCCAAAGTAAGAAATCCATAGATTTAAAAGTTTCAGAATGAATGAAGAAAAAATACCTAAGTACATCTTGGTGAAATTTCAGAACTCCAAGCATAAAGTACAAATCCTAAAAATGTCCAGAGTAGAATAAAGAGTTGTTCACAAATAAATGAAAATCAGATTAGTATTCACTTTCTCATCATCAACACTAGATGCTGGAAGACAATAGCAGGAAATCAGAAAGAAAAAGAAAAAAAATTCCTTTAAATATAAAGGAAACAATAAATCCAAATATATCATTAATCATAATATTAAAAGACAGCAAAACTCAGACTGCAGAGACAGGAGGCAGGAACCAGCTATGTGATGATTACAATAGATATTGTAAAAGAGAATGATGCAAAGGTGCTTGACTGGCTCAGTTGGTAGCACATGTGACTCTTGATCTCAGGGTTGTGAATTCAAGCCCCACACTGGGTATAGAGATTACTTAAAATAAAATCTTACCAAAAAAAAGGAAAACGATGCAGAAAGATTTACTGTAAAGAACTAGGAAGATATACTAAAAAATAATGCTCCAGTACTGATATTAATATCAGAAAAATAGGAAAAGATAGAATTAAGAAAAATATATCTATATTGGCATAAATTACATTGATACACTTGCAGAATCTACCAAATGATGCAAATACTGAACAAAACCTGCATTTTGGGGGTGGAGGGGAAAATCCTCAAAATATATGAACTAAGTATTAACTCAAGAAGCTAAAGAAAGAGCAAGACAGAGGGAGGGAGGGAGACAAAGAAAGAGAGGGAGAAGAAGGAGGAGAGAGGGAAGAAGGAGGACAATCAAATAAGCTAAAAGGTAAGTTAATAAGCATAAGAGTAGAAAACACAAATAAGTGGATGATTGATCAAATGAAAATCTAATTTTTTAATGAGTTCCTTTAAAAAGAGCAATTAAATAAATAGACTGTCAAATGTGACCATGGTTAAAAAAAAAAAAAAAAAAGAAAAAGAAGAAGAAGACTTAAACAATCAACATTAGAATTGAGAAAAAAAGATGTGGAACGTTTTTTTAAATTATAAGCAAATCAAATAGAACTTTATGTCAAACAAATTTGAAAATTATTTGAAATAGATTATTTTGTAGGAAAAACTAAGTAATGAAAATTGACTCAAAAAGTAACTGAAATCCTAAAAAACCAATAGCCATAGAGGAAATAAGAATGCTTAAAAGGGCACAATGCCCAGATACTCTTCTGGGCACACTGTATTAAACCTGCAAAGAATAGATAATCCCTATATTATTTACACAGTTAAAGAACATAGAGATGGAAAGTTTTCAGTTCCTTCTACAAATACAGCATAACACTGAATCTTAACCAGATAAAAATAGAGGGAAAAACCACCCACAAACAAAACAAGAAACCCATAGATAAATAGAGGCAAAAATCCCAAATAATATATTAAGAAATTCAACTCAAACCCTTCACAAAGAGAATTACTTCATGAACGAGTTAGTCTTTTTCACAAAAATGCCAGAATAGTTTAACATGAGAGTCTGTCTGCCTTTTAGTATAATTCACTACCCTAAGAGCTTAAAAGAGAAAAGTTATATGATTATCTTAGTACATGTGAAAAGGCATTTGCCAAACTGAGCAGTTATTCCTGATGAGAAAAGTATTCCTTAAGCAACTTGATAGAAGATACTCCCAGAAACCTGCATGATGTTTTCAATGAATCATAAAGAGCATTTCCATTAAAGTGAAGGGTTCCGCCATGCTCATAACTCTTCAGCAGAAACTATTCTGGTGGGACAAGGCAGCAAATCAGGAAACAGGAAGACATGTGATCCAGGAAACAGGTGACCTAACACAGCAGAAAGGCAAAGGAAAGCCCTAGAATTGGGGTGAAAGAAAATCCAGGCAGATGGACGTACAGCAGATCTAGGGCGTAAAGAGCAGGAGGCTGAGTGGCGAAAGGCACGATAATTCCAATAAAAAAGAAAAGCAAAGCAGAGGCAGAAACTGATAGAACACTGGTAGAATATGATGAGAAGAGATGTAGACTTCAGGCAGTTTTTGTATGAATTAGTAATAAGTACTAATAATAAGGGAGAGTTATTTAAGAAAAATAATCAGATTATATATAGTATACTATATGACTCACCTACAAGTAATATATATAGTCACAAATGTATGCTCTGAATATTGATTTAACCAAAATTGTGATGTAACCTGTCTGGGAGAATGGGGTGGTGGGAGGGGTCATTCATACAAGAAAGCTAATTCCTTATCTTCCATAATAGGAAGTCAGTAGGTAATATCTGAAATTTAAAAATAAAAAAGGCAGTAACATAAGCATATTATTTAGAAATATAAATGTGAAAACCGGAAGAAACAGCTGTAAGAATTGAAATGATGCTGCTGGGGAGTGGCAGGGGTAGAGAGGGACACAGCTAGGACTGCTGGGTTTTGTTGTAAGCTCATTCACTTATTTAAATACATGCATGTATCTGGGTGTTATACGCGAACAGTCAATCGTGGAACACTACATCAAAAACTAATGATGTTCTGTATGGTGACTAATATAACAAATAAATAAATAAATAAATAAATAAATAAATAAATGTATTACTTTGACAAAAATTTAAATATATTATGTTTTTAAATTTGAGTATAGCTGACACATGTTACATTAGTTTCAGGTGTACACACAGTGATTCAACAACTCTATACACTATGCATGTTCACAAGTGTAGTTAGCTACCACCTGTCGCCATGCAACACTATTACAATACCATTGACTATATCCCCTATGCTATACCTCTTATTCCCATAACTTTGTCATTCCATAACTGAAGTATCTCCCACTCCCCTTTACCCATTTCCCTCATCCCCCCAGCCCCTCCCCTTTGGCAACCATCAATCTATTCTCTGTCTGATTTATAGGTCTGATTCTGCCTTTTCTCTGTTTATTCACTTGCTTTGGTTTTTAGGTTCCACATATGAGTGAAATCATGTGGTATTTGTCTTTCTCTGTCTAACTTATTTCACTTGGTATAATACCCCCTAGGTCTACCCATATTGTTGCAAATGGCAAGATCTTATTTTTTTTATGGCTGTGTAATATTCGTGTGTGTGTGTGTGTGTGTGACCTCTAGATTTTTAGAAAGCAAGAATGACAATACCCAGTAAGGATGTGGGGAAATTTATATAGTCCTGGACACTACAAAGAGAGAATAAATTATTACAAGCTTTCCAGTGAGCATGTTGGAAGTAAGGATCAAAATTTCAAATGTTCCTATCACCTAGCCCAATAATCCTCCTCTGGCAAATTATTTTGAGGAAAGCCACAGGGCGGATATGCAAAGATTCACCTAAAAGGATATTCAAAGCTTCATTTTTTAAAATATTGGGACACTCTCGCTCTGCACATACATTAATAAGGGAATGATTAAGTAGATTATGTACTTCTATACACTGGAACACCTGCGGGCTTTAAAATAATTCTAGCAAGTAGTGGTTTTCAAATTATGCTTTTGGGAGTCTGTACTAGTTTTCCAGGGCTGCCCTAGCAAAGTACCAAAAACTGGGTGGCTTAGAGCCACAGAAATAGATTGTCTCATAGTTCTGTAGACTAGAAATCTTGGATCAAGGTGTCCAGAGGGTGAGTTCCTTCTGATGGCTGTGAGGGAGTATATCTTACATGGTTCTCTCCCAGCTTCTCGTGTCTGCTGGCAAGCTGTGGTGTTCCTCGGCTTGCAGAAACATCACCCTGATCTCTCCCTTCATCTCTGCGCAGTGTTCTCCCTGTGCGCATGTCTGTCTCTGTGATCAAATTTTCCTTTGTGATAAAGACATCAGCCATATTGGGTTAGGGCCCATCCTAATGGCCTCACCTTAACTTGATCATCTGCAAAGTCTATTTCTAGATAAGGTCACACTCACAGGTATCTGGGGTTAGGATTTCAACATCTTTTGCGAGTTACAGTTCAACACACAACAGAGTCTTAGGGTTTCTGAGGTGCCTCAAAAACCACTACCGAGGACCTATGGGTCTGAGCTGATGAGTTCTGGACTTCTCTTGTCCACTTTAAGTAGAAAAATTCCCTTCCTTATAAATTATCATTCTGAGAGTTCCTACGAAGGAAGTGTCCACTATTTTAAAGTATTTAAAAGCTACCAAGTAAAACTATATTTATTTATGTTTCCAGTATATTGCGAATAAAGAGAAGCAGTTTGTAAGCTTGTGAATGTGTTTCCAGTTCTGTAAAAATACAAAATCTCTATCTATACTCATATCGACAGTATGTATATTTCAATTGATATCATTTTTTACATAAATATTGACAGTGCTAAGAAGGCTACTGTTTTACAAGGATCTTCTTACTTTTCTGTTTTTTTCTAGTTTTTTCTTAAATGACATATCCTTATGATAATAAAAGATTTTAACTCTTTCTTAAAGAGAGGAAGAGGTCACTTATGACATTCAGTAAACACGTGTTGGTGAATTTATTGATACAGTTTTATCCATTTGTCTTAGCTTATAAGAATTTCAAACCAATATAATTTGGATGGCTAGTCAGTTCTCTCCAAAACATCAATCCTTGCCATTCAAATGCCACTGATAGAATTGAGTCTGCAAACCCAAGTGTCTTTCAGTGGATGAACACATAAGTAAAATATGGTATTTATAGAGAATGGAATATCATTCAGCCTTCAAAAGAAAGGAAATTCTGACACATGCTACAACATGGATGAATCTTGAAGACATGCTAAGTGAAATAAGCTGGTCACAAAAGGACACAACTACGTGATTCCATATGAGGTACTTAGAGTAGTCGAATTCATAGAAACAGAGAGCAGAGTGGTGGATGCCAGGGACTGAGGAGAAGGGGGAAGGGGAGTTATTGTTTAGGGTACAGACTTTTGGTTTTGCAAGATGAAAAGAGTTCTGGAGATAGATGGTGGTGATGGTTGCACAACCATACGAATGTACCTAATCCCATTGAACCGTACATTCAAAAATGGTTATAATGGTAAATTTTATGTTATGTACATTTTACCACAATGTAAACAATAAAAAAATGAATACAAAAAAATGAATCTGAAAACACTTCAAGGTAATGTGTACCTATATAAATTCATTTTTAATTTCATAGCCTCATTTATTTTTCTTTCATGAATCATAACCATAATCATGATTTTCATTATTTCTGCCTATCATCCTCAGATCATCTAGAAAGCCAGTTGTATGCTTTATTCTAAATATGGTTTTCCATTTCATCATAAAAACAGCAGCATGAATATTTTTTGGTGAAAATCACTCAGAAGAACCCTGAGAAAGTCCTTATTTGGAATATTTAGATGGTTTTGCCTAAACTCCACATTCCCTCCCTGGCCCAGGGCAACCTCTCTCCCCAGCCCACCACCCTCCACCTCCCACACCCCAAAATGCCACAAAAAGATTGAACGAGATAATCAGAAAAACCACCCAAGAAAAGAAAAAGGGAGAATCAGTTACATGTTCAACAAGTCAGGGAACAAGAAAACTCAAATCTGTTCCAGTTCTCCAGTTTCACCTTCCAGGCAAGGAACTGTGGATGTTCGTGCGGCGCCCTTCAAAGCCTAAATTCACAGCCTCTCCACGCGGGAGGTTACCATCATCTGAAGAAAAACAACCACTACCAGAAAAGCTCTTCTTTGTTTTCATTCTTTGCAGTCCTTCAGGAAACTCTTGATAATGTGAAATGTTATTACTGCAAATGTTGGCCCAGGCAAGTTTACTCTAGAGTCTGACTATCACTGACTGTTCACAAAATAAAATCATTTTTAAAGCCTGTGAGGAGAGCCAAGTGCAAACCACAAATCAGAAAACCACCAAGGCGGGCTGGCCTTGCTGCCAGAGTTTAATGTGATCTAATGGGAGGACAACAAGATGTGAGAATTTGATTTTACGATGCTCCATGTAACATTTGGCAATACAAAGGGGCTGGGCCCAACTTCCCGATCCTTAAGCAAACATTTGAAGTAATGTTTTACTTTCTCATCAGTTTTAATTCTATCAACCAGGGTGTAGAGATTCAGCCTGCCCTCTTCATTCTAAAAGTGCTCTCTGCTTTGGGTGGTTATACATTTGTTTAATATCAATTCATCTAAGATGAAGATGGGCAGGTGGGGAAGGGGCCAGGAAAATCGGATGAAGCTATTTCATGGCAGTACGTCAACTGGATTGCAGCTCTCTTCTGCATTTGTGATTTATTCCATGGGTGGGAGGGCAGGGATAGGGCTAACTGAAGCAACATTCTTTCACAAGCAAAAGTTAATCTCAGGGAGAGAGACAGATCTGGGCTGGATCGGGTTGCCCAGTCTCACACCAAATGGGATTGAAACTCAAGTGTAGCTCTATTTCCCATCACTTGCTAAAGAAAGAGAAAAAAAGAAAAAAGAAATAAAATGGTAGCAACACCAAAACTCTTCACGTATGGCAAACTAACTGATGACATTATGGAACAAAGAAAGGCAGTCAGGAAATCCCAGAGAAGGGCATATGAACAATGGAAAACAAATCAGTCACCTTTCAGGCCACCTTTGTTTCTATAGTCAGGATCATAATGAGAATCAGATCTCTTTTCCTCTTCTTACCGAATAATGCATTCTTGACAACACCAAAATCTTCCTCACGTTGTCATTGTACAGCAGTTACAAAGTCGAGCCAATGAAGAAATGCGAAACCCCCAGAGTCAAGTTTCTTAAAGCAATAGTTTGCTAAGTGAAGTCGTATCTCAGAATGCAGGCGGTAATATTAGAACTTCTATTTCTAGTGACTCTTTATCTAAACAATAAGAAAGAAAGCGAGCCTCATTAATAGTTAAAATAAGAATGACACCAGGTATCCTCGCTCAGTACAGATGTAGATGATCACATACCACCTGTGGACTGTGAGTCTTCCTGGAAGAAAGCTGGGGTCAACAGTGCTAAGGGTGTGACAGGTGTTGTATCATTTCAGGTAGGACGGGCTGCAGCAATAACTAGACCAAACGTGAAATGGCTCAACACCGTAGAAGTTGATTTCTTGCTCAGGTAACAGTTTGGGTGGTCAAATCAGCAGGGTAGCCCAAGGGATATGGGCACTTCCGCCAACTTCTGCTCATGGGCAGCATGGCCATCTGCATTTCTTCCAGCAGAAGGATAGGATGGGACATGGAGAATCAGTCTTAGGAGGTTCTGAATAGGCTCAGCCTAGAGGAAGCGCACATCATTTTAGCTCACCATTGGCTAGAACTTAGTCTTATAAGCACACCTAACCACAAAGGAGGCCACGAAATGGAACCTGATTCCGGGCCCAAGAAGAGGAAAATGGATCATGGGGACCAGCCAGCAGTCTCTACCACAGGCACCCTCAGCCATTCAGATGTCACAGTACGTCCCAGTCTACATGTTTCCCTTATGCAGATTGAACTGTTGTAATGAAATTTAATCTCACAAGATGAACAGGTGGCTTAAAAATATTCCTACCAAGGAGTCACGAATTAAAGATAATACTTATAATCCAAGCTAAAGACAATAACAAGACAGTGTCAGAGCTAAAGCCTCATATTTTTACCTCTCTTTTGGCCACAGTGTAAGGCTTTTTAAAAAAGACAGTGCTTACGTCGGCAGCACAGACACTTTAAAAAATTATTACATTAGTTCTGGAAAGAAGTAAATTAAACATTTTCAAAAAAATTAAGTTTATTTAAAATGCACATTTACATCCATTTTTTTATAATAACGAACCTCACTCTTTCCGTATCATTGTTAATAGGAATGTGAACATATCAGAATTAGCAAAAAAATTAAGGAACCATAAAATAAACTGCAGACAAGCTTCTATAATTTTATGTTACACTTTAAAGTAGTACTATACTCAACATATTATTTTGAAAAGTTTTCTTAACCTTGTTGATAGATGTCTAGAAGCTTCTTTTGAGATTCATTTAATAACAAAATATAAAAACCACACAACACTGGGTTCTCCTCATTTTTTCTTTCCCCTGTATTAAAATGGCAAGATAATATATGTGAAACAATCTGGCAACAAATAAAGGTATATTCCTTTGTCAACAGTGAAAAAATTGCTAAAATTTTAAGAAATAAGAATTAAAGTATGTTGTGCAATGTTCGGGTTTTATTTATTTACTTTTAAAGCTTTTATGTATTTATTTGTCAGCGAGAAAGGGAGAGAGAGATGGAGAGCAAGCACAAGCAGAGGGAGCAGCAGGCAGAGGGAGAAGCAGACTCCCTGTATAGCAAGAAGCCCGATGCGGGGCTTGATCCCAGGACCCTGGGATCATGACCTGAGCCGAAGGCAGCTGCTTAACAGACTAAGCCACTCAGGCATCCTAGGGTTTGATTTATAAATGAATTAAAGTACAAGTGTTTCCACATATCTCAGCTTATAGTACTTGCTAGATCCTTTTTCAATATACAATGATTTGTGTGTAGGTATATATATATATATATATATAATGTATCTTCTCAACAGTCATTCAACCAATATTTATTAAGCATCTACTCTTATCTTTATGGAGTTTTCACTGAAGTGTCAATAGTAAATTTTTTTTATTTTTTTAAGATTATATTTATTTATTTGGCAGAATGAGAGAGCACAAGCAGAGGGAGCAGTGGAGGGAGAGGGAGAAGCAGGCTCCCCGCTGAGCAGGGAGCCTGACACGGGGCTCAATCCCAGGACTCTGAGATCATGACCTGAGCCGAAGGCAGACATTTAACCAACTGAGCCACCCAGGCACCCATGAAGTGTCAATAGTAAATTTAGCAAAAACAATATTTTAAGAGAAACTTGTACTGTGTAAGTGTGGCCACTGATGGGACAGTTTGACTCAAAAGTTTTAATAGGTTTCTGGGATAAGTTTACTGAGGTAGCACAAGTGAAATATATTTATTTGTTCCATCCTTCATAGGTAAGCTCTGCAAGAAAATGCTATAAATTATCATGGATGTGGTTACTTTTATAAAAACTAGACTTTTAAAATATAGAAGAGTCAACTGTCTCACACTCATTAGGATGGCTATTATCAAAAAACAGACAATAAGTATTGAAGAGGATATGGAGAAATTGGAACTCTTGTGCATTGTTTGTGGGAATATAAAATGGAGCAGCCACTATGGAAAACAATGGCAGTTCCTCAAAATTTAAAAATAGAGTTACTACATGACCCAGAAATTCCACTTATGAGTATATACTCAAAATATTTGAAAGCAGTGTCTTTTTTTTTTTAAGATTTATTTAATGAGGGTGGAGGGGCAGAGGGAGAAAGAGAATCCCAAGCTAACAACAACATTGTTGTACAATAATGTAAATGTACTTAACATTAGTGAAATATGCACTTAAAAATGGGTAATATGGTAAATTTTGTATTATGTATTTTATTACAATTTAAATCGTTTTAAATATAAAGGGGTCTTGGGGCGCCTGGGTGGCTCAGTTGGTTAAGTGTCTGCCCTTGGCTCAGATCATGAACCCAGGGTCCTGCGCTCGAGCCGCACATCAGGCTCCTTGCTTGGCAAGGAGTCTGCTTCTTCGTCCCCCTCTGCTGCTTCCCCTGCTTGTGTTCTCACTCACTTTCTCTCTCAAATAAATAAATAAAAACCTTCAAAAAAAAAATAGAGGGGTCTTTACAATATCTTGTTGTGAGATATGGTGGACCCATGAAAATATTTTCTACCACTCAGAAGTTTGATGTTTTTTTTAAAGGACAAAGAACACATACACACATAATCTGCTTCCGAAGTCAGGATGATATTTTACAATAGCTTAAAAAAAAAAAAACAAAAAAAAAAACCTGTTCTTTAAAGGAACTCAAGCTATAATGAGAACATTTTGAAACAGTTTCAATGATTTAGAATCTAATTAGTAAAACAATAACAATATAGTAACTTCCAATTAGCCTGTAAGAACAATTGATTGACATTAAGAAAGATGAATTTTTTTAATGCACATTTCAATAAGTCTTTGCATAATTGAAAAATAGGAGGACAATAAGTATCATGATTTAGTAAGCCCAGACAATGATGAATTCTTTTCATTTGGATCTACAAATATTTATAAAGCATCTTTTTAAGATAGTCAAAAATTCAAAACTGAGCCAGATTTTGGATGCACTACATGACAAAGTTTTAAACCGTGAGTTAGAAAAAATAATGAAGCATATTAAATCACATATCCTTCACTAGGACAGCAAAAAGGGGGTTGTGGTACCACAAATAAAACCAAGTAAAGTAATTTTTTAAAAATATTTTTCATCTCATTTAAGCCTATGTTAATTTCTATTCTATATATGTTTTATAATGCGCATATCAGTAAATAGTATATGCATGTAATTCATGAATAAATTAATTTTGTTCATACATAAAATTGTTTTTAGTGATATAGATATAAAATTTAGTATATGTGTTGCCAGAGCAAGCACTGATCTGGATATAAGAGTGAGAGAACATTGTTCTATAAATGCTGGGAAACCAGTTAGGAAGAAATTACTCTTTGTTTAAAAAGCAAATGGTCTAAAGTTGATGCAGAAGACCAAGATTGGATATGAGAAAGACTTTACAGTCTTTACTGTAAAGACTTTACTTTACAGTAAAGGCAAGGAGACACAAAATAAATTCTCGTCCATCAGAATGACGTAGGTATTATTCTTCCTTAGAGCAGTAGATCGATTCATTTATTCATAGGAATATCATGTAGCTTTTTTCTTCTTTTTATCAAATGTGGTCCATGAAAGAATTCAAAGTATATATCTGCAGTCAAGAGTAACACTTTAATAGTGAAATAATACTGTATATGTAGATTTTCCTATATAATATTTAATATACTTCTGCTTTCATAAATAGGGTTCTCAAATCTGTTTTGGAACGTGCTGGGACATATGTAGGAAAATAATTACATAAATAAACACTATATTATTTTCTTTTGATCTGACCTCTCCCTTCACATAAACACACCACAGAGGGAAAATTTTTTTGCTTATATCACAAAACAGTTGAGGCACTTGGGTGGCTCAGTGCGTTAAGTGTCTGCCTTCCTCTCAGGACATGATCCCAGGGTCCTGGGATGGAGCCCACATCCAGCTCCCTGCTCAGCAGGGAGTTTGCTTCTCCCTCTGCCCTTGTCCCTGCTCATGCTTGCACTTACATCCATTTTCTCTCTCTCTTTCTCTGAAATAAACAAAATCTTTAAAAAGTCACATCTTTTCCACTATTTAGAATGCCTTACCTCACTTCTTCCATCTTATCTGAGTTTTCTCTGTACTTTGGGTACATTTCCACCAACTTTTATTCAACAACTTTTTGAAACTACTACTGTATTACATATTACTACGGTAGATGACTTGCAAAAATGGCCCTGCTTCCTATGCCTAGTAGCTCTTTGCAATGTGGATTGCTGTTCACCTCATCAGGGAGTAGAGTCTATTTTCCCACCTTTTGCATGTGGACTACCTTTGGGGCTTTCTTCAGCCAATGAAATGTAGCAGAGGCGATAGTGTGTCTTGCCTACTTGTACTATGTCACTTAGGACTCTGACTACCCCCATAGAACAAGGCAAGGCTAGATGACATTCCACATGGAAGACAGCTGAGATGCTCCAGATGATGGCTCACAAACACCCTGAAGCAGAGCTACCTGACCTACACGTGGCTGACAACACATGCTTGTGGAGATCGAGCTAAGAGCAAAAGAGCCACCCAACTGAACTCAGATGAAGGTGGCAACTCACAGAATTATATGCTAATGAATAGCTATTGCTTTAAGCAACTAAGTTCTGGGGTGGTTTGCTGGGCAGTATTATGAGGTAATAGGTATCAATACAACTACCTGTGAGCTATAATAAAGAGATGGAAACTGGTCATTTATGCCCTTCAGGGACTTCTCTTCTTAGACAAGATTTTTTAATTTGGGGCCCACTGAAGAATTTAAAGAGATCTTAACTTCTCTGAAATGATATGTGATATCTGGCATGGATCCTCAGGCGTTTTTCTTTTGTGGGGAAAGTGGAGCTCAGAGTTTTCATCAGTTTCTCCAAGGAGATGGTCCCCTCCCAGAAGGTTAATACAGTGCAGTCATGGAAGCTATTGACTCATTTATAAAAAATTATAATATAATGCATCAGATCCAATAATGGAAGCATGTGCCAGGCAGTATGGCAATAGAGAAGGAAACTTTTAAGTCTCCTGAGTAATTCAGAGACTTTCTCTGTGAAATTATTCTTCCCAAGTGTGAGAAGGAACCCCGCAGACAGAAAGAGCCTTTCAGGCTGTGGAATGGCAGGTCCAACAACATGGAAATGTTAAAAATCCTTGATTTATTTAAAAAAAAAAGCAAATAGGTGCAGCTGGAGGGGCAGATACATAGTTAAGGGTAAGGAGAACACTGAAGTCAAGATGGAAAGGGCTTGTATTCCAAGCTAGGAAATTTGAATGTTATAACTGTAGGGATCTACCCCTACAGGTTTTGAGCAAGAAAAAAACATAGTAAGAACTGCATCTTGAAGAAGTCTCTGGTGGCAGAGAAGAGAATGGCTTCCCTGGAGAAAAAAACCAGTGCAAGCTGGCTATCATACAGGCAGGGAAACGATGGACATCTGAATTTGGGCCATGGCATGGGATGTAAAGGAGAGAGGTTAGAAGGTAAAATCCCCTGGAACCTACTGATTGATTATGTATGCAGATGAGAAAACAATCCGGGATAACACTTCTTGATTGCACGAATAGGAATGGTGATAACATTCACTGAGGAGAGACTACCAAGGAAATATACCAGAGAGAGATATTTTAAATCCCATCTTGGACATGAGAGATGTATGTGGCAGGCTTACAGCTCATGAAAAAGGTGAAGAATGAAGATTTTGGATTTATTAACCGTAATTTCTGAGTTACAGAATTTGAGGAGTTGACTTTGGGGAAGTTCAGCATGTTGGAGAAAATTGAGGGTGGTCTATATGTTCCAACCATGAAAATATCGAGGTCCATCTTAGGAATGCAAACCTTGGTCAGAGGGTGCTTAAAGAATCACAGGCTCTTCCTCAGTACATGGAACAAGAGTGGTGTTCTTCCTAGCCAAGTCCTGTGAGCCCAAGCTGGGGTCGAGGTCAGTGTTTTGTCACTGGGAATGCAAATGCAGGTGAGTCTCCACTCCATGCCTTCGACATCCTATACACACTTCATGCAGACCAGCGTCATCATGATCAATGCTACTTGAACCAACACTTCCTCAGAGCAGGAAGGATAACAGTGGAGAGACCAAAGATAACTCCAAAAGCTACCCAAGTGGGATCAGCTAGCACCGATAGCTATCAAGACGTATCTGATTTGAAGTTCTAGGCATAAATCCTATGGGAATGGATGAGGTCAACCAGAAGACAGGGAGAAAAGCAGTTTTGGACTGAGCCAACAAATGAGTTTTGTTTGCCCTACACAGTGTTTTTAAAAACAGTGTTATCTGATGACACTTAAAAATTTGGAAATTTCATCAAAAAAAAAAATCAATTTCCTGCTTCTTTTGAAATATTAGAAGACATTGCAACACTGGTCTCATGCTTCCACTTGGTAATAATTAGAGGGACCCGAGAAGCAATGGCTACCTTTACAATGACCGTAAGTCCTTCCATTAGCTACCACTTTCAACATTTTCCCTAATCTCATTTACCTGCATGCTTCCTGTAGGCATCTGAATGTGTGACCCTCTGGGTAAAATCAGAGTAGAGGCCTAGAAAGTGGAATAATTTGCCTCCAGCTGCAGCTGCTTATAACCCACTATCTCTTCCCTATTAAAAGTAAGTTCTTTGAGATCAAACCTTATGCTTCATTCTCCTTTTTATTCCCACACCACTCTGCCATGGGCAGATAATAGGTATTCCCCCAAGCATTTTCTGAAGCTTTTTGTTTGTTGGTTTTTTATTTTTCTTTTGGCTAAGGATAAGTAAGTGTTTGGATAGAACTGCACTTTTTAAAATCTGAATTTGATGTCAGTTTACTCAATGGCATGTTCATAGTTCATTCCCCCTATTCACTGTCATTACCTTAAATGTCTGCTCTGATCAGAGTAAGAAAACAGCAACAGCTTATGACATGTCTAATTCACTTAAAGTCAGAGGGTCTTATGGAATCTTTATTACCTCTTGCTAGAGTAGCAAGAAATTGCACATCCAGAGACAAATAATATAGGGAATTCTGTGTTATGTAAAAAAAAATAATAAAAGCTCAAAAAATACCATTCTTCACTTAGATAGAGAATAGGAAAGGACTGTGATCATGTGTTTATGATTGGAACAGTGAAGGAGGGATAAAAAAGAGAAATTTCCATTCTCAAAGAGAAAAAAAATTAAAAATAAAACAAAATACTACCTCAGGGCTAGAATCTGTTGTATCAGAATCTCACAAAGTTTCACTGGCTTTGTAATATGTGTTTGTTGCATTTTGGAAATACTAAAAATTGTATGATCAGGTCACAGAAATGCCAAAGCCACCTATTGACACACTCTCAATCAATTGCATTTTAATAATTCTCACCCTTCTTCTGCTAACCGAAGAAAGCAAGAAATAAGCTCGTATTAGAAAGAGGATACAACAAATCTGATATGAAAGTGAAGAGATCAATCAGAAAACTTACTGCCAAAAATTTCCTCCCATATTCATGGTTCCCTCATACAAAAGGTAATAAAAATAAATTTTATTTAATCACATTAGCTCATTAATCACATGAAGCCTCAGCTGTTGACCTTCCACCTTTCCCAATAAGGCTGAGAAAGTCAATAAATTGATAAATAAAATGAAGTCGCTCTCAGAATTTAAAAAGGACAACAACCTTCTTTAATGATTAAGAATACTGTACACTTGAGAGTCAAATCAATTTCTCAAAAATTTCTTTTAAAAAAATCAGGAATGTTAGCTGTACCAAACAAATGGGATTTTTTGCAGTCTCTTTAAAAGAGAGAGATTTTAATGAGCTTCCCTGTTCACCTTGATTAAATCAGAATTTTAGAGAAAGTAACCTAGCAGAACTTCAGAAATGTGAAGTTCAAGTTCAACTAATGAAGGGACAAAGACTTTAATTTTCGCTGAATGGTCCTCCCATTTCTGTGTCAGCTTCACACTCTATTAGATCCTCCGGAACAAAAGGCTCAGACCCTCCCACTGGGAATCTTTAGCTGGAGCCCTGGGCACTATTGTTGATTTTATCCTAAAGGGCTTGGGAACACATTTTATGAACATGAAAATAGAGAGCAAATAAGTGTGAGAAACATTCAGTGAAAGAAGGTCAATGGAAAGAGCTCACATGCTGTCAAGGCCCCACTGGATTTCTTTTAAAATGATGTAGGTAGATGCATTTCTGGTTGGTGTGTTTAGTCTGATAGAGGTTTGAAAATGATATTCATTTGTCTCTTCCTTCGCCTGTGAAAATAATCACAATTTCTCAGGGAAGAATCTCCTGCTGGGTTACCAACTGCTGGCCTCATCCTCTCATACAACCAAATACCTTATTTTTCAGCCTGAGATTCAAGGATGCTTTCTTTGGACAAATCAACGTTGGCTACATGTACAGAAATTCTCCTTCCTAGGGTTACCCAATGCAAGTGAAACACTGGCATTCCATGACACCTGCAAACCATTTCTCCCCTCCTGACTGGATTTGGCACAGAAGCATGGAATCGGAACTAGGAAGCCAGGGACCTACGTGCAGGACGAATGCTATTTCATGAGGTCTTCGATGTTGTTGTTTCCCTTTCAAATAAAAATGAAATAACACCAAGATGAATTTTGCACATGCTAAAATACGAAAGAGAGGACATGATTTCTTGACCTTCCAATATATGTGAAACACATTTTTAACTGGAACAAACAACCCGAAAATGTATTATATTCACAAATGGTATCTGAATGAAGCAGTTGCTTCTGGGACTGTGAGAGACACTCCATCTACTAATACAGAGCTGCCAGAAATGGATATTAAAAACCCAAAAGCTCTCTCAGTTTAAGTAAAAAAAAAAAAAAAGTCCCCTACAAATCCTATCCCTAAATCAAAAGATGAAAATCATCCAGCTTTAGTATGCAGACCTTTCCAACTAACCATATGAATAATTCAGCCTAAGAAAGCCACTATTATCCAGCATGGAATCTCTAATATGCAACAGAAAGTTTTCTCAGGCTCTCAGAGGAGTTCCAAGATTGCGTTTTCATGACAAATGATGGTTATGACTAACTAAAATTCTACCACAAAATTTAAAGTTGACAGTAGGCTAGAAATCTATTCAGTCAGCAAGCATTCAGTAACTATGAGCCAGCTGGAAAAGACACACCCAATAAAAATCCATATCTGTTCCATCATCTATTCAGGATGTATTTATTAAGGGCCTACCACATACTCAGCACCGTGCTGGGAGCTGGGGTGTGAGCAAGATAGACACAGTGCTCTTCTCATGTAGAGTAAAAATGGTCTCACTCTAATACTGGGCTTGCCAAACTATAAATGGTAGTGACATCTCAGATTGATGAAGGAGCTATTATCATTGCTGTCAGAATGGGAGAACTCTTATTCCAGTCCTCTCAAAGGCCAAACTTCTGATGGGGTTGCAAAGAACAAATATGCTTAACACACTTCTCTGAGTAAAAAAAAAATTACATAGAGTTTGCCATAAACCGAATGTTTGTGTCCCCCAAAATGCATATGTTGAAACCCTATCTTCCAGGGTGGTGGTATTAGGAGGTGGGGCCTCTGGGGGATGATGAGGGTTAGATGAGGTCATGAGGACTGAGTCCCCATGAATGGGATTAGCACTCTTTTAGGAGTCACAAGAGCTTCCATCCTCTGCTCTCCACCACGCACGAGTACAACGAGAAGTCAGCAATCTGCAACCCAAAAGAGGGTTCTCACCAGAACCCTTCCATTTTGCCACCCAGTCTGTGGTATTTTTATTATAGAAATCCAAACAAACTAAAATTTGTTGCGAACTTTTTGTTTTGTTTTCTTCTTATTGCCATTGTTGTGTCCTCTGTGTCCTCTCTCTATAGGTCCAGTTGTGAGTGGATTGGAGTGGGATTAAATATACTAACCACACAACACTAACTCTTATTTAGATCCTCTGGCACTGAGCTGATCCAGACAGACGTGACCGTTGTCATCACTACCATCATTGTCACCATCACCGGAGTCATCAAGGGGCCTGCAATGCCTACCCTAGCAATTCTACGTATTATATCCACAAGATGAGTGTTAGTGTTACCCAAATGGCACAAGGGACTTGGTCAGAGAACTTAGCTCAATATATATCTGCATATATTGAATAACTAATGGATTAGGTATTTTAGAAATTGCACCCAGGCTGGCAAGTGCAGATGGGCTGGAACTGTATGAAAATGCAATAAAAATCTAATAAAACATGTGAGCAAACTCACACATCTGTGGACAGATGGGAGGCCTTATGCAATACAGGTCATTGCCACAGCAACCTCTAAACCCCCCCACCCCCCCAACCCCATTCACCCCCCCATCCCACTCCCATCCCCCGCTACTGCTGCTGGGCCAAGGTTGAGTGTAAAGGGCCTCTGTGAGTTTTCCTTCTCTGTCAGCATTCAGAGAAATCATTTTTAACCTCTCTAAAATGAGTTATTAAAATAGAAAGTCTTTGACCCACACCCATAAAAATGATGCTCAAAATACCTCAAATCTTTGACCTAAGACCCAAAGTCTCACTGTTTATATTTGTTTGTTTTTTGAAAACGTAACATTTCCATGAACACACTTTGCCAGTTTTCCTCTCTGACAAATGTACTAGATGGTAATGTTTGAGGTGGGCTCCTCAATGTAGCTTTGGGGAATAATTTCAGAAGTAGTTGAACAATCAGCTATACAAACCACAAAACAGAATGAGGGATAGGCTTGGAATTTCTAAAAGGCTATGTGAATATTATGTGAATATTATGAAATTAATACTCAGAAATCCTCATTTGAAAGAGAATTTAATATATGTGTGGGTGTGTATAAATTTTATTGAATTCCAGAGTAATTAGAATTTCCTCTTTCCATCTACTGACTAATCTTCAACTTGATATTCTAAAATGGCTTTCTTCCACAGATAGAAATTATATCTTCTCCAGTTTTATATATTTAAGGCACATAAATCTGGAAAGTGGGGGTTAAGGGGAAGAAGCGAATCTACTTTGTACCATCTCAGTGAAGAGCTATCGAAGAGAACTTAGAGAAGTCTAGAAATGGAACATTACGTGCTTTTGGATCAGCTCTACCTGGATTCAGCTCTATCATTTTTTTGGTCACGCAACCTAAGACACGTTCTTTAATCTTTATTACTCAATTTCTTCATCTATAAAATGAAGATAATATTAATACCTATCTCCTAAAATAGATGAGTTTTAAATGAATTACTCTATACATAAAGCACTTAAAATTGTGCCTAGTACACGCTAAGTATTCCATAAATGTTAGTAATGATTATTGCTGTTGTGTTTTAGACGATGGTGCAAAAAACAAAAATTCAACTAAGTAATTATTGTACAATTATCAGAATTCTGAGTCCAAGCAGCAATGCCAGTGAAACTCAGTGACCTCAAAGTGCTTAGTAAATGTGCCATGAGTCAGTTCTTAGAAATTTTCATTAGAAGCTGGATCACTTATCACATACTTATTGTTCAGTCTCTTAGCCTCTTTTGGCCTCTCAGTGCCAAAAAGCTGCCAAAATGAGGACTAGCACTGAAAAAAGGTATGTGCCTAGTCTTCCAGTATTAAATGCTAAGAACAAGAACTGCAAAGTGGAGCTTCACTATCAAATTCATAGGTTTGAGAGATGATTTTCCCCAGATCAGGTCCCACAGAATTTCATAGATGGAATCAGAACTTTGTATTATAATTCATAGAATATTTCATTATAAAACCTTTCTCTGTAAGGAATATTAAAATGAATTCTGGCATACTCATCTCACCAGCCTTAAAAACAATAAAGCATTCCCAGTACACTCAGGGCATGTTCAGCAACTACTGTGCAGAAAGCACTGTACTTCTTAAAATGGAATGTGAATGATTCCCTTGGAGGTTAGCACATTGTATTCTAGGCGAAGGGTGTCCATGGGACTGAGCTATGCAGCAACAAACCTGGACAGAATCCCACAACTCTAGTCACTGCTACTTCCATGTATAATTCAGGAGACACCATCCTCAATTTGGTGTTGATTATTCCCATTTTGATACTTTTATTGCATATGTATCTATTTGTATCGATTTCCTCTGCTTTGGGCTTTATATGAACAGTATCACTCTTACGAATCATTCTGTAACTTGCTTTTCATAAACTTAATCTATTATACTTGGAAGAGATATTCCTATTGATCCGTGTAGCTCTGCTTCATTCATTTCAAATGTCAAATAGCATTTCATTATGTGAATAACCAGTTTAATTATTTACTGATTCTCCTTTTGCTGAACAGTGAGGGTTTTTTTCTTTCCACTCTTTTTTTGGATGAGAACATTGTCAATATTCAATAAATGTTATTTTAATAATATAGCTATTATTATAGCTATATTAATAAATATATAATATAGCTATATTATATATAGCTATATATAGCTATATAATAAATAATATAGCTATTATTACACGTCTTGTTTTGCATTCAATACATTGGTGACCAATATCTATACCATGATCCTTCTTGGGTATCCTTCTGTAAATCGGTGTCTAAAAAGCTAAAAACTACATTTATCAGCCCCCCTTACAGCAAGAGATTTAGGTTTGGCTAATCCAAGGCAATCATGAAAGGTTTTCAGCATGGCAGTAAGATAGCCACTAAATGCCTGCCATTTCTACTGCTGCTGTTGTTTGCATGGTCATAGAGGTACCGGATTTTTCTACACAGAGATGGCAGGGGTCCTAGTGTGCAGTCATCTTGTGAGGCTTGAGGGACATAGTGTATCCGTTCTGTCAGTGTGACTCGTTGCAGACCTGCTGTGGGCTTGGAACTGGCAGCAAGTAATTCCTGATGACATGATAGTTTCCTGTTTGTGGCAGCTTCCTGCTCAGGGTAGTGGGTGGTTTGGTTCAATGGCTGGCAGCTTTCTCATCATAAAAGAGCTGACCTCAGCAGTCGGTTTTGTAGTGTGACTGGGTGTCATACCTGAAAGCTCAACCAATAGTCTATTTTTTCATATGATTCATGATTTCATTGAATCCCTCTCATTAGAGATGGATTTACTATGAAGCTTAAGCTTCAGAGATCCTCATTGCATGGGACCCATGGCTGGTATGTGTTTTTATAAAAATTGCAGAAGCAAGATACTTTAACTACTCTAAATTAAGGTTATTATCTCTTCCCCCTCAAACTTCCCCTCAGTTGCATTTGTTTCTAGGGTTGATGGAGTGGCCTTAGGCATTTTGGGGATCCAATTAAGGAGAAATTGAGGTGGGTATATACTTAGAATGGGTTAAAAGACATACTTTTGTGACAGAAGGAGACAGATCTGGAGATCATACTGCAGTCAGAAAGTATCCTACATGCTACCACCATAAGAGTGAGTAGTGGAGGAAGAATAAAGTTTAAAGTTGACAGAGCTGGGAGAATATTTGTAGAAAACTTCCAAATTTTATAGTTTACATAAGAAAGAGATTTGACAAGGGTTTTTCCCAATTTTGACAATATTCTAAAAACATACATGGCATCATCAATAATGAGTTGTAAAAATGAAAGAAATTTTCTAAACTATCGATAATAAAACAAAATTACAAGTTACAGCAAAGGAAAGACTAAATTGTCTTTTTATTCTCTCTGTAAAAGTGATACTATAAAATTATCATCAAGTAAAGAGGCAATCAAAGAGCGTATAAGGCAAAAAAATGTAGAAAAAATACTGTAAAGGTACATTAAGTATTTGATAAAAATATTATTTTACTTTCTGGATTTTGTGATCTTTGTGGTAAATGTCAGCTTTTTAGAGTTTGTAATTTGTGGCAATTTCTTTTCTAATTATGAATAAACTTTGAATTTCATTCCTAATTTTGTATTCGTGATGCTGTATTTTTTTCCTAAAGAAGCTGCCAAATTCTGTATTAAATTCACGTCCCCAAAGAACTAGATCCTTCCCTGTCAGTCATAAATCAATTGCTTAAACTAGCTAAAATGGATTCTGTACCCTGCAGTGGAATTCTAAAAGATTCGGTCATTAGTATCAGGTATGGTTGCATGCAAACGAATTTCAAAGAAATGGACTGCTGGAAATGGTTCTCTCACCTGGGTGGGTTTGAAAGCTATGATAACTGCAATAGCAACAGATGATGAGTTATGTTTGCCAAGAATAAAATACCTATCAAATGGAAGGCTTGGCAGAACAGCTGGCTGCTACAAACCCCTCTGGTGAGAATGAGGAATAAAAGAAATGTGGGGTGTGCTGCCGAATTCTAACTGCACTAGAGAGTTAATGAGGAGGAGGAGGAGGGCAAGCTCCAAATTTTAAATTCTTAATTCAGTGCACAGAGAATCAGAGAACCTCTTATAAGTGCCCTAAAATAATGGTCCTTAAACTATGCCATGGATAAGCATCCCCTGAAAGGCTTGTTGAAGTACAGACTGCTGGATCCCAAATCCCTAGAGTTTCTGATTTAGTGGATCTAAGGTGGAGCCTGAGAACTCGAATTTTTGACAAGTTTCAAAGTGATGATAATACTGTTGGTCCAGGAACCACTGAGAACCACTGCCGTGAATGAACACCTTACCTCTTGTACCTGCAGGACACATATAACTAAAAATCAGATGCAACAGGTTGCCAAAATACAACTTAGGTTAAATTCAGCCTCACTTGACCTCTTACAGAAAAATACGTTAGTTAGGAGAGAGTGGGACACTATGAATTGGAATGGGACATTTGAATGGATTTAGTTGTCTGAGGATCTGAACATACAAGCCCCGCTGAGCTCTCCCATCTAGCAAATGTCACCCTCCCACCTCTGTCAGAGAAATCTGTCATGTTTAAAGACCCAATCTGACTGCACCTGCAGTAATTACCTTGCAAGAAATGCTAATTCTTCTTATGGTTCACTCTTCTAGTCCTCATTCACTCTAGTCAAGGAGTCAGATCCCATGTAAGTCCAAAGTTTGATTAAGGAGGAGAAAGTTTAGATAACGTAATAGTGCTAAGATTTTGCTAAACTGTGTTAATAAAAATCTGGAGATTTGTGGGAATGAATTCTGAGAACGATCATTCAGGCTGAATTTATCAACATGGATGCATTTACTAGAGAATCTGGATTCAGTATTTCAGTTTGCAGAGTTGGAAATAATCTAAAGTGTTTGCTCAATTAGTTAACTGAAACTGAACTCAATGGTAGCCTACACTAAATAAAGTTAAGCACTAAGAATTCCTTGAGAGAAGGCAGAGACTTTGGGAGAAAGGAATGTTGAGGAAAATTTAACATGCATGACTCTCTTACCCACCCATTAGCTGTGAGCCCTGAAGGGGCTCAGAGGACCCTCACTTTACCAAAACATTGAAAACCACTGTGGTGTCATTCTTTTGCAGGCTACAGATCAAGATAGCAGATGTTTTCCCAGAAATAGAATACTGAATTTAATAAGGATGAGGCCATTTCAGAGCAACAGAAACCATGTGGCAGTAAATAATTACCTGAGATCAAAGAAATAGACCTATTGAATAGAAAGCAGGGCTCCAGGGATAGTCAGAATGGCTTGATATATTTTATATTATCTCCCACCAAAACCAAAAAACTTCTTCAGCTGATAAATGGTGACCTGATTTGAACAAAAATGATAGACAATCAAGGTTGCTCACCCATTCCCGGGTTTGAGCACCAGATCCCCACAACTGAAGAAGCCAGGAATACCCAAGGAAGAAAGCCAAGACACTGCTGCAAGTCCATACTATTACTATTTCACCTGGCTGTCCTTTTCACATTTAACAGTGTAATTGTACCCTCAAAAAAGGGAACTACCCATATCTATACTTAAAGAATTATCACACGCTGGCTCTGAGTAAATGTCAATTCCTGGGGCCCCATATTGCCACTGTGGCCAACTATTAAGAAGGGGGATTTACAGAGGGGGAAACGAAACATGAGAGACTGTGGACTCTGAGAAACAAACTGAGGGTTTTGGAGGGGAGGGAGATAGGGGATGGGTGACCTTGGTGGTGGGTATTGAGGAGGGCACGTATCGCATGGAGCACTGGGTGTGGTGCATGAACAATGAAATCTTGGAACGCTGAAAAAATAAAATAAAATTTAAAAAATAAATTTAAAAAATGAAATGTAATTATCGAAAAAAAAAAGAAGGGAGATTTATTGGTGTCAGGTGACAAATGGAATTTTGATCCAAGTCCATCTCACAAGGGGCCCAGCATGTTCTTGAAGACATTCTGTAGTTATTTCCCTATTCCTGTATGCAGGCTTGAAAAAAATGACAACTAGGGGCACCTGGCTTGCTCAGTCAGAAGAGCAAATGACTTTTGATTTCAGGGTTTTGAGTTTGAGCCCCACATTGGGTATATAGATTACTTAAATAAAACTTAAAAAAAGAATAAAATGACAACTAGAAGAATTCTCACAATAGCTTCTTGACCTGTGGACTGATGGCTATTATATATGTAGGAAAATCAAGAGTAAGCTTCTGGAATTACCACTCCTTACCACAATAGAAAACAAAAGGTAATACCAAATCTCTAGGAGGAATCACAGAGATTAGTACTACCATCAAATATTTGAAAGATATAAGGATGATGATTCTTATCACATCTCCCTTTAACTCTCTTATTTAGGTCGTGCAGAAGACATTCTTGGAGAACAATAGTGGCTTATCACAAACTGGCTTAGTCAGTTTGGGCTGCTATAACAAAATATCATAGTCTGGGTGGCTTAACAACATTTATTTCTCACAGTTCTGGAAGCTGGGAATTCCAAGGTCAAGGTAACCATGGATTCAGGGTCTAATGAGAGCCCTTTTCCTGGTTTATAGAGAGCTGCCTTCTTGCTGGATCCTCACACTAGGGGAGAGACCTGTAGTCACTTAGGGCATTAATCCCATTATGAGGCTCCACCCTTATGACCTCATCTAAACCTAACTACCTCTCAAAAGCCCCATTTCCTAATACCATTAAAATGGGGGTTACTGTTTCATTACACGAATATTGGGGGGATACAACCATTCAGTCCATAAGGCAAGCTTAATTTGGGAATGACTCTGTTAAGCACTTGATTAGCAGCTATACATCTAGCAACTCTCTATCCCTATCTCAGTAAGCAGAAAACAACAGAAGCCCTTCAGTTGCACATGGATAGGCATTACCATCTTGTCTCAAGGCTAATTAACTCTCCAGCTCTAGTCACAGAGTCCTTTATCATCTTATTTTCCCTAGGAGGTCACACTGGTGATTACATTGATGACATCAGACTGATAGGACCTGGTGAGCAAGGAGTGGCAGTCACCCTGAATTTCTTAAGAGAGATGTATGCCAGAAAATAAGATGTATATAGAGATAAACCTCATAAAGATTCAAAGGCCTGACAACTTAGTTCATATGTCACTGGATATCAAGATAGAATTGTAAACTGAAATAAAGAAGGAATGAACCACTACCAGAATTACATGCGAGGACTGATGGGACTTTAGTTTCCCCCAATTAGGGTAGAGATGAGCAAGTTCTTTTTTGTATGAGTTACAGAAAAAATAAGTTAAGCTTTCGTCTTGCTGTTGTTTGAAAATCTAAGTCAAGGAAGAAGGGCATGTTGGTGTGTTGAATAACCACAGAGGTACAATGCAGTATATTACAGATTGAGATTCACACATGCAGACACTAGACAGATAAAAACAATCCCCCTTTACTTTTACAATTAGGTTCTGGAAGCCATTTAGATTCTACCAATCGGATGAACTCTAAATTTGGGAAGTAGAAGCAAGGCAGAGCCCACATTTCTGCTATTTCTGTGCTCCTACTGGCAAGTGTGATCATGGACTGTGTGTCGGCCAAGTCCCAGTGGCTAGTCATGAGCTTTGTAGGTGTCAAGAGCCAGAGCAAGTTATCTGTTTTGGTGATGTGATCATCGCAGGCATGGCATTGATCTGGATCCAGCAGTGACAGCAGCAGCTTTCTGATCATGGTAGTTTCCTGACTATGACAGTTACCTGCTATGACAACTAATTGAACCTGGCAGCGGCAATCTGGTTCTGGAACCAGCAGTTTCCTGATCGCAGAGGAGCAGTAGCTCCTTTGTCGACCCAGTTCTGTGATCTTGGGGAGTCATTCCTGGGAGCACAACCTAGAGTTTTCAGCCCTCTCAATAATTCTAAAGCCATTAAACTACTTCTAAAAAATGTCTTCCTGCTTAATGAGCTAGAATAGATTCTGCTCCACAAAGATGAACCCAGATTGGTACAGAAAGCATGCATGAAAGTTTCCCCAGGGTATATGCCCAGGAGTGTAATTGTTGGGTCATGGTATAAACATTTTTAGCTTTACTAGATATCGTCAAAATTTTCTGGAAACTGCTGTGCCAATTCATATACCCATAAGAAAATTCCACCAAAATTTGCTATTGTGACACTTCTAATTTTCGTTAAATGGATGGGTACAAAAATGGCTCTCATTTTAATTTTCAATTCCCTGATTAATGATTTTTCATATGTTAATTGGTAATTCAGTTTTTTTTTTTAGTGAATTGCCTGGTAATATGGTTTGTTCATTTTTCTGTTGAATTGCTTATCAATATTGATTTATGAATTCTTTATATCTTATGCACACTATATCTTTGCAGTTGCAAATATCTTCTATCTAGTAGCATGCCTTTTCATCTTACTAAGGTTATTTTTGCTATACAAAAAATTTTTACACTAATGTAGTTAAATACATCAAGCTTTTGTTTCATCGTCCATGCTTTTTGTGTCTTAGGTAAGAAATCTGTTCTTACATGTCATAAAGATATTTTCCTATGTCTTCTTTTAAAAATTTTGAACTTTTTCATTTTTACCTCTGTAATAAATCTGGAATTTATCTTTGTAGGTATATGAGGTAGCAATGTGATTTTATGTTTTTTCATATGGATAGCCAATTCTTTCAGAACTGTTAAGTAGTTTGTCCTTATGGCACTAATTGTAATGTTACCTCTGTCCTATTCCAGGCTTCTCCATATGCACACATCTTTTTCTGGGTCTTATAGTCAGTTTCACTGCTTATTTTTTTAAGCTTGCGGCAGTACCACAGACTTAATTTTTATAAGTCTTGACATCTGGTAGAGTAAATTTCACAGCATTTCTGTTAAAAATTGTTTTGGCTATTCTGGGAAGGCAAAGGCTATATTTGTGGACTACAAGAAATGAAGTTAGCCAATACAGATAGATTAGGGTGTATCATGTGGCTCACACTTTTAAACAGATAAAATACTGCATTCTGGACACTATCAATATGTTTTCCCTTAACTGAATTTATTATCTTAAATTTTTGACCTTCAACTCCAGTAACCTTTCTGTTCATGCTGGCTAACAAGCAATAATTACACATAATTCATCAAGTAGATCAGTGGATCCTAAAACCCATTTTTTAAACTTGTGCTTTAATGACCATACTATTCAGCCACAAAGAAGAAATTGTATTACAATATGATACTTTCAAACTGTTTATCTCTGGGCCTACTACTTTCTGTCAACACTAAAAGAAGCGAACATGTATTATTTGTGCATATCCAGTTCATCTTTCAATTTGCCCTACCCCCAAGTAACCTATTTTGACAGTCTGCTTTTCATTTAAATTTAAGAATGATCCCCCTTAATACAAAGCACTCCATAGAGCTGACTCGTTTAGTTCTCACAACATGCATATGAAATAGTATATAATAAGAAATATAGATTTAGATTCTAGGGAAGGAAGATGGCAATGGAGTAGGAGGACCCTAAGCTTGGCTCGTCCCACAAATACAACTCGATAATTATCAAATCATCCTAAATACCCCAGAACTTGATCTGAAGACTGGCAGAACAAACTCCACAACTACAGGTAGAGAAGAAGCCACATCAAAGAAGGCAGGAAGTGTGGAGATGAGATGTGGAGAAACGGATCATGGTTACAGCAGTAGGGAGGGAGTTATGGTCACAGAGAAGGGTGAGAGACAGACTGACACATGGGAGAGCACACAAGAAAAATGAATGTCCATAGCAATTGGCTTGGAAAGCGAGAAGGCCTGAATTTCCTGAGTTCTTGCAACCAAAAGGCCTTAACGCCTGGAGTTTTAAAGGTCACCATGCTTGGCTCTGGGGGAGCTTGGATGGTACTAAGGTTACTCTTGGAGAACACACAGGGCAAACATCCAATGGACATACAGCATGGAAACAGTGATCTGAGGAGTGCCTGGGGCACACAGTGGGGAGGTTATTTGTTCTTCTTGGATGATGTCCCAGAGAGGCAGTTTTCACAGAGAGACCATTCCAGGAACAAAGGAACTGGCTGATGCCATTTCCCTCCCCCGCCCATCAGCATAAACACAGAGTCACCTACAGAAACCAGCACAACTGCTACCTAACTTGCTTACATCAAGCCCTGCCCCCTATGCTCTGGTGGAACTGCCTTTCCTAGTTATAGCTGCTTCAGTCCCAGCTTGGTGGGCTCCCTCCCTCAGAAGGCCAGCCCAAACTCCTGCCAACACCATGTCTCTCAACCAGGGAGTTTTGCAAGGCCTTGGTTCTGGTACAGTGGCAATAGGTCTCATTTCGTGAGCAGACCAGAGCACACCCAGTTAAAATGAGCCACATTCAAGACATTTTCCACAACAGGCAAAGAGGGCCTCTGCAGACTGCTGGCCTAAAGAATAAAGAGGCCAAAATGCAACAGCAGAGTTCACACAGCACACAAGGGAGACACTCTCAGAAGCACCAGGCCCTGGGGAACAGGGGACACTATACTGCAGAGTACTACAGAACCTCTTCTTCATAAAGCCATTACTCTCAAGGACAGGAGACATAGCTGAATTTCCTAATGCAGAGAAAGAGGACAGAGATGTAGACAAAATGAGAAGACAGAGGAATTTGTCCTGAATGAAAGAACAGGACAAGGCCACAGCCAGAGATCTAAGTGAAACAGATATAAGTAACATGCTTCATGGAGATTTTAAAAGCAATAATCATAAGGATACTCGCTGACTGGAGAAAAGAGTAAAGGGCATCAGTGAGATTATTAACACAGAGATAAGAAATTACATAGCAAAGACAAAGGGATTAATAAATGAAATGAGAAACATGCTTGAAGGAATGAACAAACAGCAGGCTGGAAAAAGCAGAGGAACAAATCAATCACCTGGAAGACAGAGTAATGGAAAGTAAATCAAGCTGAACAAAAGAGAGAAAAAAGAATTATGCAAAATAAGAATAAACTTAAGGAACTCAGTGACACCATCAAACATAATAACATTTGTATTATAGGAGTTCCAGAGGAAGGAGAGAGAAAAAGGAGGGCAGAGAATTTATTTGAAGAAATAATAGCTGAAAACTTCCTTAATCTGGGGAAGGAAAAGATATCCAGATCCAGGAGGCACAGAGTACCCCCAACAAAATCAACAAAAGCAGAACCACACCAAGACATATTTGTAATTAAAATAGCAAAATATAGTGACAAAAAATACTAAAAGAAGCAAGACAGAAGAAGACAGTTGCATATAAAGGAAACTCCATAATGCTATCAGCAGATTTTTCAGCAGAAACTTTCCAAGTCAGAATAAAGTGGCATGATATATTCAAAGTGCTGAAAGGGAAAAATCTGCATTGAAGAATACTCTATCCAGCAAGGCTATTATTCAGAATAGAAGGAGCGATAAAGAGATTCCCAGATGAACAAAAACTAAAGTAACTCATGAACACTAAACCAGTTCTACAAGAAATATTAAAAGGGACTCTTTGAGTGGAAAGGAAGGGCCAAAAACAACAGTATGAAGGTATGAAACACAAAAGCAGTAAAAATTCATATTTTTGTAAAAAATCAATCAAGGAATTCACAAGATAAAAGGATATAAAATATGACACCTTATACCTAAAACATGGGAAGGAGAGGAGTAAAGAATGGGTTCAAACTTAAACAACTATCAACTTAATATAGACTGCTATAGGCAGAAGATATTATATACTACTGTAATGGTAACCACAAATCAAAAACCACTAATAAATATGCAAAGAATAAAAAGAAAGAAGTCAAATATATATCACTAAAGAAAACCAGCAAGCCATGAGAGAAAGACAAGAAAGTATCAGAGAAAGTCTTCAGAAACAACCACAAAACAAGTACTAAAATGTCAATAAATACAAATCAGTAATTACTTTGAATGTAAATGAACTAAACACTCCAATCAAAAGACACAAGGTGACAGAATAGATAAAAAAAAAAAAAGACCCATCTATATGCTGCCTCTAAGAGACCATTTTTAGACCTAAAGACAATGCAGATGGAAAGTGAGAAGACTGAGAAACATTTATCATGCAAAGGGATGTCAAAAGGAAACCAGAGCAGCAATATTTATGTGGACAAAATACACTTTAAAACAAAGATTGTAACAAGAGACAAAGAACACTATATAATAATAAAGGGGGCAATCCAACAAGAAGATATAACAACTGGAAATATTTATGCACCCAACATGGGAGCACCCAAATACATAAAATAGTTAATAACAAACATAAGGGAACTAATCAATAATAATACAACAATAGTAGGGGACTTTAACACTCCACTTACATCAATGGACAGATCATCTAAACAGAAAATCAACAAGGAAACAATGACTTTGAATGACACACTGGACCAGATGGATTTAACAGATATATTCAGAACATTCCATTTTAAAACAGCAGAATACACATTCTTTTCAAGTGCACATGGAACATTCTCTACAACAGATCACATTAGGCCACAAAACAAGGCTCAACAAATTTGAAAAGATCAAAGTCATACTATGTATCTTTTTTGACCACAATGCTATGAAACTAGAAGTCAACCACAAGAAAAAATCTGGAAGGACCATAAATTCACACAGATTTAATAACATGTTACTAAACAATGAATGGGTCAACCGAGAAATAAAAAAAGAAACTAAAAAGTACATAGAAAAAAATAAATATGAAAACACAATGGTTCAAAACCTTCAGAAGCTGCAAAAACAGTTCTAAGAGGGAAATCTATAGAAATACAGGCCTATCTCAAGTAGCAAGAAAAAAATCTCAAATAGACAATCTAACCATACACCTAAAGGAGCTAGAAAAATAACAAAAAACAAAACCTAAAACCAGCAGAAGGAAGGAAATATTAAAGATTAGAACAGAAATAAATGATACAGAAACTAAAACCAAAACCAAAACCAAAACAAAACAAAGCAAAAAACAATAGAGTAGATCAATGAAACTAGGATCTGGTTCTTTGAAAAAAATCAACAAAATTGACGAACTTCTAGTCAGACTTACCAAGAAAAAAAAGAGAAAGGACCCAAATAAATAAAAATCACAAATGAGAGAGGAGAAATAACAACCAACACCACAGAAATACAAACAATTGTAAGAGAATATTATGAAAAACTATACATCAGCAAATTGGACAACATAGAAGAAAGGAATAAATTCCTAGGCACATGTAAACTATCAAAATTGAAACAGGAAGAAACAAAAAATTTGAACAGACTGATAACCAGAAAAGAAATTGAATCAGTAATCAAAAAATTCTCAACAAACAGAAGTCCAGGACCAGTTGGCTTCACAAGTGAATTCTACCAAATATTTATTTATTTATTTATTTATTTATTTATTTATTTATTTATTTATTTATAGAGGGAGAGAGAGAGAGGAGGGGCAGAAGGAGAGGTGGAGTGAGAGAATCTTGAGTAGGCTCCATGCCCAATGCTGAATCCAACTCAGGGCTCAATCTCACAACCCTGAGATCATGATCTGAGCCGAAATCAAGAGTCGGACACTTAACTGACTGAGCTACCCAGGCATCCCTCTACCAAACATTTAAAGAAGAGTTAATACCTATTCTCAGACTATTCCAAAATATTGAAAAAGAGGGAAAACTTCCAAATTCATTCTACAAGTTCCAAATTCATTCATTTACCCTGATAAAAAACAAGATATGGACATCACAAGAAAAGAGAACTACAGGCCAATATGTATGATGAACATAGATGCAAAAATCTTCAACAAAATACTAGCAAACTTAATCAAATGAAAGATTAAAAAAAAATTATTCACCACAATCATGTGAGATTTATTCCTGTGTTGCAAGGGTGGTTCAATATTTGCGAATCGATCAACATGATACATCATATTGGTAAGAGAAAGTATAAGAACCATATGATCATTTCAATAGATACAGAAAAGTCCTCCCAGGGAGGATGATGTGGGGTACTGCAGTCTCCCATTACCTCACTGGTTCCATCTCCTGTCTTCCTCTCTTCCTTGTCCCCTTTCTGCCTGGCTCAATGACAACCAAAACACTGCCTCACTTACTAAGAGTCACCCTGCCCAGCCTCCATCCTCACTGTCTCACCGTATCAGTCATCACAGTATTTTCCTAGCAAAAACAGCTTTTTAAAAGAGGAATTCTGGTGCATAACATTATCTTCATATTATTACATGCAAATTTCAAAAGTGAGACAGGGAAATGGAAGGGACTCCATGAAAGACTGCTTTTTTGCTCCTTTTCCTGTTTCTATTCTTGCTAGGACTTGCACCCCTACCCTACATGTGGCTTATAGAACAGATAATGTATGTCCTCCCGGTAAAGGTCAAGGAGTTAATGATTTCTTTGGAGTCTTCCAGCACAATAGATAACATCTAAGGAGTGACCAGGTGGGGTCATCATGTCATGAACATTTTCCAAGACCACTGACTCACCAAGACCCCCGGCTCCAGCGCATAAGTGACTTAGGAAAAAACACTCATCTTTGTTCCTGGATGCCTAAGAAGATATGTGCACCAGATCATAATCTTCAATAAAAACCCCAGGGCTCAAGCGAAGACAAGACTCACTCTTCTTTCCTTTCCAAGTCTCCCACATGCTTTGCCTGCATCTGCACTCTCTAATAAACTCTGCTCTCACTTCCTCTTGGATAACGTTTGATTGCTATCCTGTACGAAGCCATAGACCCTCTTGGCTGGTCCCGTGGGACCCCTCCAGCCAGCCTGTATCGGCTGCTATTATCAGTGTCATTAATTTTTTTAAGATTTTATTTATTTATTTGAGAGAGAGAGCACAAGCAGGAGGAGCAGCAGAGGGAGAAGAAGCAGCAGGCTCCCCTCTGACCAGGGAGCCCAACTCGGGGCTCCTGAGCAGGAGGCAGAGGCTTAATGGGCTGAGCCACCCAGGCACCCCTATCAGTGTTATTATTATTTGTTGGTGCAGACATACTATTTCTCAGTATGTAGAAAAACATGCCTTTAACCTTTTATTTAGATTTTCCTGAAAGCAGAACCATCCCCTATCAAAGTCTCTCTGATCCAAACCAAAGGATGACAACAGTATTAGTTAGCTGTGTTGCTTAAGCAACGAATCTCAGTTCATAACAGCTTATAAAACAGTAGCACTTCACCTGGACTTCAGGTCCACCACAGCTGTTTTTGACAATGTGCAGTCCGTGGCTCTGTTCTGTGAGACTTCACGTTCTAGAACATACACTAAAGAAGGAGCCCCTGTGTGGGGCATGCCATTCTCACTGCAGATGGAAAAGAGGGCCAGAGTCAAACACACCATGGCTCTCACACCTCCTGCTCAAACTTGACATATATGATGCCCACTCACCTCTTATTGGCCATAGAAGTCCCACTGCTAAGCTCAGTGTCAATGAGACAAAGTGGAGAGATGGAATATACAAGTGAATAAGGACCAGACCTATGCAATAAGACTTGACCCATAACCTGGACAGCAACCAGCCCAGGAAGCCAAACCACATCTGTAGCAATTGGCCCCAAATGGTCAGGACTTGGTCAATGACCGCCAGAAATTTTTGCCCATGCTTCCAACTAAGGATCAACCAGAGAAAGCCAAATATGCTTTCAAACCAATCACATAACAGTCCCCACTTCCAGTTAGATCTGCCTCCAGCTTCCCCATGCCAACAACATCCAATCAGCATACCTGAAGCCTTCCCTTTCTTTCACTATAAAATCACTCTTCTACTCCCCTGCCTGCCTTTGAATCTCTGCCAAATGCTAGTGATGGAGGCTGACTGCCTTGCTATATAGCAAACTCTGAATAAATAGCCTCTGTTTATTCTCAGTTGGGTGGTCTTTGCTTGTTTCCACAAAATACACCCCTCCCATGGTGGGAGGGTCAGGTGGGGAGGGTTACTGCAAATCATATGGCAATGGGTGAGTATGAATAATCCTCTTTGAGGGAAGGGGAGAATAAATAAAGGGGGGATAATACACAATCTGCCACAGTTTACTCTCTGGATCATTGCTTTCATCCTCTTCACGTGCAAAATTTCGTGTAATTATGAAAGCACATCTGAAGTCTAGGATCTCCTGATAGTCTCTCCTTCACATCTGGGTATGTCTACTCTTTCTTCAGATATATATGGACTAAAACACAAGTTATATGGTTAAGATATAATAGTAGCTCAGGAATAAGATAACAGTAACAAATACTCTTCAGAAAGGGGAAGAATGAAAGATGCATAGCAGTAACATGCCAATAGCAAATCTTTTTTTAATACTTTATTTAAATTCAGTTTAGTTAACATATGCTGTATTATTAGTTTCAGAGGTAGAATTCAGTGATTCGTCAGTTGCATATAACACTCAGTGCTCGTTACATCACATGCCCTCCTTAATGCCCATCACTCAGTTACCCCATCCCCCCACTGCTCTCCCCTCCAGCAATCCTCAGTTTGTTCTTTATTTTTAAGAGTTTCTTATACTTGGCCTCCCTCTCTGTTTTTTGTCTTATTTTATTTTTCCTTCCTTTCCCTTATGGTCATCTGTTTTGCTTCTTAAATTCCACATATGAGTGAAATCAATGGTATTTGTCTTTCTCTGACTTATTTCACTTAGCATAATACCCTCTAGTTCCATCCACGTTATTGCAAATGGCAAGATTTCATTCTTTTGATGGCTGAGTGATATTCCATTTTATATATATATATATATATATATATATATATATATATATATATATATAAATGTCCACAATAGCAATGTCCGCAATAGCCAAAATATGGAGAGAGCCCAGATGTCCATTGACAGATGAATGGATAAAGATGTGGTATATATATACCAATAGCAATTCTAAAACCCCCTGGGAAAATGTTGCAAAGGTCTCCTCTGTGGGGCGGAAATGCTCCCAGATTTGGCTCTAGTTATACTTCCTGGAAATAATTCTTCAGTCCATTTTTCTCTATGGCTCTTGATTCTACCTTCTAAGAGACTCTACCATTTTCATTATCCTCCTTGACTACATCTAAAGAGGCCACTGAATAATATGTCCTACCTCATAGCTGAGCATTGTTAAAGAAAAAATTATTCTGACACTTGTTAAGACAGTAAGGAAGACTTCCGCATTATTGTAATACGTGCCAAGACTATCACAATAGGGAGGTAAATTAGGATCAATTCCGAACACAGCAAACACAAGTGGGAATTTATAGTCAGTGAGCAGAATGAGGGGGTAGATGGAAAATTACTAGGAGGAGCACATGAAGGGTAGCTGTTAAACCAACTTAGCAGGATTCTTGCTGAAGGCAAGCCAGGGTAACCAGATATCAAGGGCGGAAGTAATTCTAGAATGGTATGGGCGGAGGAGGGAGTGGTGGAGGGGGGAACCAGTTGAAAAGAGAGCTCTTAAGGGTCAGCATTTTCCTCAGCTTGCTTTCTACCTATAGATATGCAGGAACCCAAAAGTTTGCTTTTACTTCTTGCAGTCATGGTCTTTGACAATCTCTCTCTCTCTCTCTCTCTCTCTCTCTCTCACACACACACACACACACACACACACAGAGCTGTTGGCTTTGTACCTATTTGATTTCAGTTAGGTCCATGTAACAATAGCCACTACAATTTTTTTAAGCCCCTTCTCCCCCATAAGCAGTTTGAGCTTATTGGTCTTTTATCCGATAGACAGGCCTTTATCACTTTTCTCTGAGCCATCTCTTTTTTCCTGTCCAGCTAAAAGGATTTATTTGGGAGGGAGGGAGACACCTTAATACATTTAGAGATTTTAAGAAGGGGTGTGGTAGCCATGCGCCTTGATTTATTCTTCTGCCCACGACTGAAATTTAATTGGCCTCTATTGCCGAAAGCATTTCTAAATTTTATCTTTTATTGGTAGATAAGAAAAACAGTTACATATTTCCACCCCGCAGCTCTCAACACTTCTAAATTCTCTTTCCTCTCATCCCTGCTTGACCAATGCCTTGCTGAGTTCATTTCTTCCTTATAGTTGCCAAATACACCTAATAACCACCACAGCACCTTAGTGACATTCAGTTTCATCTTAACCTAAAGTCACAAGTACATTATTTTATCTGCCTTCAAATTATTAGGGACAGCCTTTATAGCAAATATTTACCACTCCATATCATAGATTGCCCTTTTTTCCCTGTCTTTAAAATTTCCCATCACACATTGGCCAGAAACTAATGCCATATCTGTTAGAATTTTTGTTATACAGCATTTCACTCCTGGTACCGGTCAGTTTCGCTATAATAACAAATGATCCCCTGAATCTCTGTGGCTTATAAAATAAAGGTTTGTTTATTCAGCACTTGTGTTACATGTAGACTGAGGGTGGGTTGTGACTCTATTCTACATGGCTTCTAATTCTCAGACCCAGACTGGAGAAACAGCCCCTATTTGGGACATGCTCTCCTCATTGCACATGGAAGTCAGTGTTAGAGCCAACCACTTAATGGCATTTATCACATCTGCTCAAATAGGACTGGCCACAGAAGTCCAGTGGTGAAACCCAATATCAATGGGACAAGAAAGAATACTCTTTGATGGGTGAGAACTGCAGGGTAAAAATGTATAATCTTCTCACAAGGAACAGGAAGCAAATAATTAAAGAAATCATAAAATCAACCACATTGGTCAAGAACAGAATTATTGGAGGAAGATCTTTTTCTCTCTTGATCTTGACAAGCAAGAGAATTAATAAATGAGTCAACAATCCCCACTAAAACTTTGATAAGAAGAAAAAGAAAAAACAGACTATGTGCGTGATTTCTTTTTGCTCTTGATTGCTTTGTTTTCACTCCCTCTCTAGTCATACATAAAATGTAATATGTCATACAGAATAAAAGAAAAAACAGTCCCCATTGATTTTGCTCACTTTCCATTTCTAAGACCGCTGAGACCAGGGACATGGGGTGTCAATAGAAGGAGACGATTAAAGATTCCACCTTTTAGGGATAGAGATCTATTCCTCCCTCCAATAGCTTACTAACTTTGACCAACAGAATAGGCCAGTTCCTAGAAGAGCACGCAAATTATAAGGCCACATCTAGTCTTTAATAATAAAATTTCTCAAAGTACCAGAATAATCTGCTAAGATCAGTAGCTAAATGCCCAAATAAATGCACTCTATGCTATTCTTTTTGTATAGTCCAATTTCAGGAGCAGAGACTCAATCTTCTTGAACAGGGCAGCTGCTAACTTACATGTGCTTTTGTGCTAAAGATGAAAAAGGTGTCTCCCCTTGGTGGACAAATTAGGAAAATACTATTAAAAAAAAAAGTTCCCTTCCCTCCCTACATGTGAATTAGTAAAAGATGCTCCCTGAAGGAGAGCATATGGCTTAAAGAAAGTAGCTTTGTGGAATGGCAATTTGCTCCCAGCAAATGTAGTCGCTAGCCAAGGTTTCAGCTTGGCAAGTGCAATGTGGCTTTGACTGAAGCCCCCACTCACCTCTTGGACCAGGTGCCTTTGTTCAGTGCACAAAAACACAATTATGAGTGACAGCTTTGCATTTGACATTAAGCATGGGATGCAAAAATCTCATGTAAAACTTATCCAAAGGAATATTTTTCCCCAATAAATTCATTCTCAGCTTCTGCAGACTAGCGTTGAGTAGTTTAATTAAACTCTACACTGACGTGAGCCAGTCACTAGCATCCATTCTCTATTGAGAAAGGAGCCTTAGGTAACTTAGTGGTTTGAGTACAATAAGACCTTTCTCTTCTCTGTAGGTAATATGTCATGTTCAGTGCCCTCTAATGGAGTTATTTATACACTTCCTTAATGGAGAAAAAAGCTGGTGAGGTGGGGTTTTTAGGTTTTCTTTTTTTCTCTTGCTCTTTCATTACCGTTTTGCATTTTATTCTCCTTTCTGGTTCAATCTTCCACGTTCAGATTTTTACCTTGTCTTGCCAATCGCCAGTAACAGTATACTTGAAAATGTTCACAGGATTTTCTCCAGACACCTGCTGTCAAGAACCACATGTAGGAGACTTGTACAGTAAATGGCCTCTCATTAGAGAGATTTGCCATATGCTATTATAAAGAAGTCATTCTTCAACCCCTTTGCTTCACACAGCATCATACTCAGCAGTGCAAATGTAAGGATTATTTAATGTTTCACAACACTCACAAATGGAGTTTTAACAAAAAATGATCAACAAACTAAGACTATTTACTTTTGGGAGAAGCCAGTGTCAAAGCATTGCAGCAGCCTGAACTGTAATGTGAGTTCTAATTTTTCACATTTGTACAGTATCCATTCTGGCAATGTGTGTGTTCAAAGTGCAGAAAGAGTGGCCGGTGACTTGTTTTTCTTAAAATATATCTACTCACAGTAGAAGCAGTCATGAATAATCTAGGACCACTCATCAGAAGCCACACAAAGTACATAAAATAGAAAATAAAAACAAATAAATCAATGCTTTAAAAACCTGCTCAGTTCTAATTTGCTCAGTGCAATTTGAAAGTTAACTTTAAAAAAAAAAGTTAACTTTTTAAGTAACACTTTTTTGAAAAACTTTGTGAAAATTAAAGAAATTCATCTGTTCACCTAGTTGAGGAGAATCAATGTGGTTGGTTATTTCCATGGAACCAAACTGAGTTTATATAGTTTTAATAAGATGGTTATAAATTTTCATTGCATTGTGATCTTCTTAGGGATTCCAAAAGCAACTATCCAGAGATGACTGCTCTCCAAGTGTTGTCCTTCTCAACTTTATGTAGTGTCAAGATAAAAAGAAGGATGTTCTCAGTTACAAGTAATGGATATAAGTCAAATTGGCCAGAATACTAACAAACAAACTACTTCACGTAATAAAAAGTCCAGAAGTAGGGAGGGCTATGAGATGGCTAAGTCAGTGGCTAACAATGTTATCAGTTCTATCCTTCTCTCCACTGAGGTTGGCTTTATTCTCAGGCTGGTTACAAGATGACTTTGGCAGTTCCAGAGCTCGTATCTTGATAAAATACAGATGACAGATTTTTCTCTGCTACAGATCTCTCTTAGGAGCAAGAAAATGTGTCCTAGAAGCTCTCTTCGAAGCTTCTACATCTCATTCCTAAGTCACCACTGGTAAAAGTAATGAGATTATCCTTAAATAAACCAACCCTAGTGTCGGAGAGCTGAGGAGAGGTCAGTTAGCCTTAGGTACATGACTCTATGTTGTTGGGGGGCTTGGGAGGGGGCAACACTTTCACAAAATTGGGTTTCTGGTAGAAAAGAAGAAAGAGAAAATGGATTCTAAATGAGGGACCAGTATAATCCTCTCTGATAGCTAAATCTGGAAGTGCATCTGACCCTTAAACAACAAGGGCTTGCACTAATCGGGTCCATTAATACATGGATTTTTTTTTCAATGAATGCAGTATAGTACCATAAATCTATTTTCTCTTCCTAATGATTTTCTTACCAACATTTTCTTTACTCCAGTGGTATTGTAAGAATATAGCATATAATACATATACAAAATATGTGTTAACTAACTATATACTTCCAGCCAACAGTAGGCTTTTAGTAGTTAAATTTTGGGGAAATCAAAAGTTACACAGGGATTTTCAACTGTACAGGTGGTCAGTACCCCTAACCCCAACATTATTCAAGGGTTGACTATAGTTTAATAAATTTTAGTACCTCAGGGTGCCTGGGTGGCTCAGTGGGTGAAGTGTCTGCCTTCAGCTTGGGTCATGATTTCAGGGTACTGGGATTGGCCCCAAGTCGGGCTCCCTGCTCAGTGGGGAGTCTGCTTCTCCCTCTGTCTCTGCTCCTCTCCCTGCTCATGCTCTCTCTCAAATAAATAAATAAAATCTTTAAAAATAAATAAATAAATTTTAGTGTCTCCAAACTACTACTGAAATCCTGATTGTAAAAACAGAAAGCTCTTTGTTCTTAAGAGATTGTCCAGTTTCTTCATGAGGTTTAATATTAAAAAGGAAAGGAAAGGAAAAAGAAAAGAAAAACCTTATATATTCTTAGAGATGTATTTACTGATCCTTTTCAACCTCAAAATTAAGAAATTTCACACTCACTATCTTTAAAGTAGATATTTTGGGCTCCTTTTAATTGCTGGATACTCACCACAGAGAAAGCTGAATGGATTTATGGTCAATATGAAAACTTGCTGAGAGGCTAAAAAATTATGGATCTTCCCAAAAGATATGGGAAACATTTCCAGTTTATTGTGATCTATGATTTTTTCTGATGTTACAACTACTGATCCACATATTTGGGGATTCTCTAAGCTTTTTAAATATTCTCTAAGTATTCTCTAAGCTTTTAAAATAGTCTAATATCTTGCTACTCAAAATATATTCCTTGGACCAGCAGCAGCAGCATCATGTGAGAGCTTGCTTGAAATGCAAAATCTCAGGCCCACCTCAAACCTCCAGAAGTTGCATTTTAACAAGATTTCCAAAAGATTAATATGCACATTAAAGTTTGAGAAGCACTATTACAAGATCAAGCACTACTACAAGTTACTCCCAAGGCTCCTGGTACCTGGAGGATACTATACCTAATATGAAATCCAGCAACTACAGTGTAGTATAACCCACATCATGTTAGCTTGGAACTTGAGGAACCAAGAAATTAATATCATGGGCTCAAAAAATAAAATTCTTGCTCATTGCTTATCTCTGCTCCATTAATCTAAATATCAAGATTTCATTTAAACTCATTCATCTGTGTATATAAAGGATGCCAGAAAAATGTCTGATACCTTCTTCTGATCACATTAAAACAGTTTGGATATTTAGACATGGGTTTCATGGTACACAGTGGGAAGACGAAAGATCAGAACTTGCTTGGAGTCATTTAGATAAATGCTGGCACTATTTCCACCAAGTACAGACTGAGGGCAATATGGAGGCCAACACATGGCAGGTGCCCAGTAAATACCCCCATGTTAATTTTTTTAAGTGATAATAAGGCTAAAGTTACAAACTGAAGTTTGTTTCTATGGTTTGATCATTTAGACAAGTACAGTATGTTCAGAGGCTTATCTACCCCACATTTAGCACACTCCCCTTCTTGGCATTTCTCTCATTTCCTCGAAAAGCCTTTTCTGGAGAAACTTCAGATCAGAAGCCAAAGAAAATTCAGCTCAATTTGCCCTGCTCCCCATAGACCTCCCAATGACTGAAGGCTTTCATTCCCTTCTCTCCCACATTAATTCTGGCTGTGCGTTAGTCACCATCAGTGTTTCCCTAGGTTTCATGATGAGAAAGCAGTGAATTTGCTGGGCTAGTCTAGACTGTGTTAGCAGGCTGCTGCTTTATTTTCATGGGTATTTGTTTTGCTTTCTTTGTTGTTGTAGTTGTTTTTGCATAAGACTGACAAAAAATACTACCAAAGATGTATAAAGGTACAGTCAAATCTACAAATGCAAGATCTATAAATATATAGTCTCCAACACCTTTGTTCCCCCTTGTTTGCCCTTTACTTATTCTTTGTCAACTTATCTTCCTACACCCATGGCTTTTACAATATTTCATTTTTCTACTACAGTCAGTCCTATCCCTACTGCCTCTCCTCTGAACAGATGACCTTGCCTTCTGCTTCACAGAAAATTTTGAGGCCTTGCGGTAAGAACTTTTTTGGCTTCTCCCCCAACTCCAATTTCTATACATCCTTATCTTAACTTCTTTCTCCAGTCTCTTCGTATTGCATTTCCAGTTTCAGACTTATCCCTTCACCTCTATGTCCAATCCCTTCTATAGTAGGTTGAATGGCAGTCCCTAAAAATATATGTCCATGGCTTACTCCCTGGAACAGTGAATATTACCTTATTTGGAAAAAAGAGTTTTGGAGGATGTGATTAAGGATCTTGAGCTGAGGAGATCATCCTGGATTATCCAGGTGGGTCCTAAACTCAATAACAAGTGTACTTGTCAGAGTCAAGTGTACTTGAAACAGACAGAAGAGAAGACAAAAACACATGGGGGAAAAGTGGATGTGACGATGGTGACAAAGATTGCAGTGATGAAGTCACAAGTCAAGAAATGCCAAGGACAGCCAGCAGCCATCGGAAGCTAGAAAAGGCAAGGTAGGGTCTTCCCAACGCTCCAGGCTCCAGAGAGAGGTGGCCCTGCTGACACTTTGATTTCAGATTTCTGACTTCCAGAACTGTGGGGGAAAAAAAATTCTAATGTTTTAAGCCACTAAGTTCTTGGTCATTCGTTACAGCAACCATAGGAAACTAATATACCTACCCTGCCAGAGAAAGATCTTGCCATTATCAATTAGCTCTTCTTTCTCCTACACTTTCATTCCTTCTACTGCCTCTTTTCCCTTAGCCATACAACCTTGCAATGTTCTCCTGTCTTAAAAAATATTTTATTCATTTGTTTTTACTTTGTACCTCTTTCTGTTTCCTTTTCAGGTAAACACTTCAAAAATAGCCTGCATGCTTTATTCCCTCTCCATTCGCTCCCTCTCACATTTCATACTGCTACAGTCAAACTGCTCTACCTACTGCTCCAGTGAGATGCTCTTGCAAAGGTCACCGGTGTTCTCAAAATTGCTAAAGCCAGTGAACTCTTGTCAACTTTCATCTTATTTGACCTCATTGCTGTATTTGATATTACTGCCTCCTCTCTTCTGGGAATGTATCCTTTTCTTAAGTTCTAAGGTGTAACTCTCTCCTAATTCCCTTTCTCCCCTGCCCCACATCTTCATAAACTCCCTGTTGTTCCTGTTTTCCTAGTCATGTAAACATTGCTATTACCCTGGTTCTTTCTACTCCTGGCCTTCCCTCTCCTTTATTGGCTCTCTGAAGAAACTCATCTTCTTCTATGGCTCTACCTACCACACATATGGATGAAAACCAAATCAATTTTTTGATATGATCCCTTCCCTGAAATTCTAAGTACATACAGCCGACTGCTTACTGGTTCTATGTTAAGGAGTATCCACCTTAACACCTCAAACTTAATATTCCCAAAATGAAACTCATTGATTCCACTATCAGAAACTGGTGAAAATGGGAGTCATTCGTAGGAGGCAATTCTTTACGGCACTTTCTGCTACACATCTCAGACCATCTTTTCAAGGATGTTCTATAGCAAACAATCTTGGGAGACAATGGCAGTGTTTCTGTCTGGGTCAGGAAAATAAAGATATGTTTCCTGACCAGGAAGATAAAGATAATTTTTCTGTTGTGGACCAAGAGTGGGCAGCTTTGCTAGCAGCCCCTTACAAGATTGGGAGGTTCCTTTGCACAGATTTCCTCAGCTCTGACAGACAACAGTATGCTTAGCATTCACTGGGTCTACTCCACATTGTCTACATGACTTGGGGGATAAGAAGAACTGGTGCTGTGCCATAAGTAAGCAACTGTCTAAATCTCTTTGGCTCATTGTTTCCTTATCAACTGCATTTACAGATGTGTGGCTACTGAGCCTAACAGTGCCAGTAGTCACCACCACTTAGAGGTTGCTTGGCCATATGACAGCTATATGCTGTCAGACAGGAAGGGAGAGAGGAAATGGCCAAAAGATTGCATAAAAAGTTTGGCATTGGGTTAGTAAAGGCTGGAGCTGGAGACATTTGGGCAAAGTAAAAGACAAAGGATCTCAACTGAAGGCTGGCAAAGAGCAGAGGTAGCAAATCCTAGACACTTTCAGGTACTTCACTTGCCGAGGAAGTCACAAGTTCTCTATCTGAAAATCCACAGAGGCCTGACTCTTGTGCATCCATCTTGCTTCCTGCTGCCACAGCTCAGCAGCTCAGGCTCTTGCTGTTGAATAAGTGTGCCACTTGTGCTAGGCATAAGGAAACACCCAGGATCAATCAACAAATAAACAAAAGAGATCTTCCTCTTGCATTAAGTTAAGGCACTATTTGCCATCTCTCAAGTCAAAAACTCAGAATCATTTTAAACTCTTCTCTTCCCTTTATCTTCTCTCCTAAACTTCCCTATCAAATTGATAACCAAGTTCTGTCAATTCCCTTTCTATAACATCTCTCATTTATGTTCCTTCATCTTCATCCCACTTTTATGGCTTTCATTCAAGCTCTCATCACTTTACACTTGGATTCTTGTTACAGTCCCCTAACCCATCTCTTTGCCTCAAGCCTTGCTTTCTCCAATTCATTATCCACTGAGCTGCTAAAACTCTTGGGGATTCCTGACTGTCTACTAAGATAAACTCCACGTTGAAATATGGCATATAAGGCCCAACGCAATCTGGCTTCTACCTCTTCCTCTAACCTTCTCTCTCTCCCCTCCTATTGCATGCCCAAGTACCAGTTATGTTGAAACATTTCCAAAATCCAAGCCCTTTCATACCTCCATGGCTTTGCTCATGCTGCTTCCTCTAAAATGCCCTTTCTTCTTCTCCTGCTGAATATTTTATTTTATTTTTTTAAAGATTTTATTTATTTATTTGACAGAGAGGGAGAGATCACAAGTAGGCAGAGAGGCAGACAGAGAGAGGGGGGAAGCAGGCTCCTTGCTGAGCAGAGAGCCCGATGTGGGGCTCGATCCCAGGACCCTGAGATCATGCCCTGAGCTGAAGGCAGAGGCCTTAACCCACTGAGACACCAAGGCACCCCACCTGCTGAACATTTTACTCGACTTCAGAATATTCTTCAAATACGACCTCTTCTGTGAAGTTTTCTTGATCCTGTTTCCCCTGTGCATTGGGGCTCTAACTGTATTCTGTACACAGTCCAATCATAGTACTGATAGATTTTATTATACTTATGAGTTTCCATGTTAATCCTTCCTACTAAATTGTTAGATAACTGAAGAAAGAATCTGCCTTCTTCATCTCTAACACCTTGCACAGTGCTGAACACAGAGTGAACACTCAAAAAGAAAAAAAAAAAGCTTGCTAAATATGTTAATGAATGAGTGGATGAAGAACGTGAATCTGCGAATCCTGTTTTCTACCTTAAAGCCATGCTGCGGGTGCCAGAGAGGAACAGAATGAACACGACACCTCTTCCTATTCCTCCGGTTTTACACAATGGCAAGTAATTTAAAATACTTTAAATTAAAATAAGCAAGGGCTTATTACAAATCCTAGTGTAAACACAGAATTAATACTGAAGGTAAAATGTTCAAAGAAAGTTCAAACATGATTTGGAACATTTTGAACTAAGGCGTAGACTTCCCCAGGGCAGACGAATTTAGTGTTCATGTTCTCTACCACTCAGGGTGATTTAGTAGAAAAGTGTCAGAAGTTATGTTAGAGTATAATATTTATTATAAGTAATAAAATGGAACTCACAATATAGATATTACTAGCTACGATGAAGGGAGTCTTCATAAGAGGTATGTATCACCTAAGGCAAAAGTACAGGAAGCTCTGGTTCTATATCCAAAATAGATTCCAAGATAATTCTTTCCCCAAAAAACTCAACAAACAAATAAACAAACAGAAAAACAAGATTCACAATAGAGTTCTTTTAAATATCAAACTCTGTGACATTTAAAATATAGCTCAAATTAGAAACATATGATTCTCCCAACTTTTCATAAATATGAACATTTTTATATTCCAGGGTTTCAGATCAAGTTTAGAGTCAGTTATGACAATTCAGAGACCTAAGTTTGTATTGGGCTTTGCCTGCACTCTTGCTTCTAAGCTGTAGGTAACATCACACAAACTAAGGAAAAAGTTGAGCCCCATAGTTTCTATATCTCCTGAGTTGAGATAAAGATAAGGTAAATTTTAAATGTAGTTGACTCTGGAGGCACCTGGGTGGCTCAGTCGATTAAGCATCTGCCTTCAGGCTTAGGTCATGGTCCCAGGATCCTGGGATCCATCAAGGCTTGCACTGGGCTCCCTGCTCAGCAGCAAGCCTGCTTCTCTCTCTCCCTCTGCCTCTTCCCCAGCTTGAGCTCTCTCTCGCTCGCTCGCTCGCTCTCTCCTTCAAATAAAGAAAATAAAATCTTTTAAAACTAAATAAAATAAAAATAAAAATAGTTGACTGTATTTAGGGAACCTGGGTGGCTCAGTAGGTTAAGCTTCCGATTCTTGATTTAGGCTCAGGTCATGATCTCAGGGTTGTGAGATGGAGCCCCGTGTAGAGCCCGCTTAAGAGTCTCTCTCTCTCCCTCTGTCCCTTCCCTCAGCCCCCATTTACACGCTCTATCTCTCTCTCTCAAATATATATATACACACATATATATACATATACACTTGACTGTATTTGTATGGCACGAAATGCTTTTTTTTTTTTGGCACAAAATGCTTTTAAGAAAAAAATTATCAAGAGACTACATCAAAATAAAAAGTGTTAGCACAGCAAAGGAAACCATTAGCAAAACAAAAAGGCAACCTACTGAGTGGGAGAGGATATTAACAAGTGATACATCCAATAAGGGCTTAATATGCAAGATATATAAAGAATTTATACAACTCGACACCAAAAAAAAAAAAAATCCAATTAAAAAATGGGCAGAGGATCTGAGAAGACATTTTTCCAAAGAAGACATACAGATGACCAACAGACACATGAAAAGATGCTCAACATCACTCATCATCAGGGACACGCAAATCAAAATCACAATGAGATATCACCTTATACTTGTTATAATGGCAAAAATCAAAAAAGACAAGAAATAATAAGCATTGCTAAGGATGTGGAGAAAAAGTGACCTTCATGCACTGTTGGTGGAAATGTAAATTGGTATAGCCACTATGGAAAATAGAATGTTTTCCTCAAAAAAAATTAAAAATAGAACCACCATATGATCCAACAATTCTACTACTGGGTATTTACCCAAAGAAAACAAAAACCACTAATTTAAAAGCCACTATATTTATTGCAGCATTATTTATAATAGCTAAGATATGGAAACAACGTAAATGCCCATCGATGAATAAATGCATAAGGAAGATATAGTGTATATATAGACACGCAGGCACACAAAGGAATATTTCTCAGCCATAAAAAAGAATGAGACTGTGCCATTTGAGACAACATAGAAGGACCCAGAGGGTATTACACTAAGTGAAATAAGTCAGACTGAGAAAGATAAATACCATATGGTTTCACTCATGAGTTAAAAAAAACAAAGCAGAATCAGATCTAGAAATACAGAGAACAAACTGATGACTGACAGAGGGGAGGAAGTGGGGAATGGGCAAAATGGGTGAAGGGGAATGGGAAATACAGTTTTCCAGCTATGGAATGAATAAGTCATGGGAATAAAAGCACTGCATAAGAAATATAGTCAATGATATTGAATAGCGATGTCACAGGACAGAAGGTAGCTGTACATATAGTGAATATAGCATAATATATAAACTTGTTGATTCACTGTGTTATACCTTGGAAACTAATGTAACATTGTGCATCAACTATACTCAAATAAAAAAGAAAAGAAAAAGAAAGAAAGAAAGAGGAAGGAAGAAAGAAAGAGAGAGGGAGGAAGGAAGGAAGGGAGGAAGGAAGGGAAAGAAAAGGGGGAAAGGGAGGGAGGAAGGAAAAATGATCAAAGTTCATCTACTATAGGAACTTTTTTTAAAAATTCTCTTTACTAAAGAAAAAAAATTGTCAAAACAAGTTTAACTATATTACACCAATTACAGATCATCTTCCTGCCACCTTAGAATCCATTTAGAGACACATTTATGTGGTGCATATTTTATGTGTGTGTGTCACTAATTATATATATGTACAAAATAACTGCTGTTTTATGACACGTCTTGAACCACTAGTAAATAACAAAGTGGCCACAAGAGTTAGAAAACAAAAGCAATTCAAAAACAGAGGGTGGAGGCAGCTGAAAATTTGTAAGTTGCTCAAAAGACCATCTTGGGTTGATGCAAGAGGAAAATCTGAGAACATTTTCTTTAAAAAAAATAATAATAATAAAAGGAAACAGAGCATGCAACTTCAGAGCTCAACTCGTGCCTAATCTCTTTGTGTGGGATTTTTTCATTCCAACATGTACCTCCCAGGACAAGCATGGCAGAAATCCCTAAATCATGTCCATCTTCTGAGGATAATATGTAATAAACACAGCCTTCCTTAACATGTGGGTCAGGGCAAAACACAGTGTGTATCTCCCATCCTGCCAATCCAAAATGTTTATACAGATACTATCTAGTGAACACGAACACTAATGGCCACCTTGCTGGGGACAAAAAAGGATGCAGATGTAACAAAAGAACATGTGACTTAGGGAATATGGAAGCAGTAAAGAGACTCTCATAACTGCTTGTGAATTGTATGGACTTTATGTGTGGCTCGTTTTCTTTTTCACTGGGTGGTAGGCACCACCTCCTTTGTCCACTCCGATTACCTCCCTAAGGAAGTTCTGATGCCTGGTTCTCACAGCATCAGCATTTGAGCCCGCCAAATTACCAAGTCCCTGTTTTAGCAACATCAGAAATTACGGCGTGTGTAGGACACCTCAGATTTCTGTTCCTATTCCATTCTACATCGTTGGGTGACAAAACCTACTATAATCTGACTGTTGCATACAGAGAAGACAATGTCGTCTTTGAAAAAGAGTATTTAAATCTCTAGAACATCAATCTTTTGTAGATTGCTTTACCTCCTTTTTGTCTTTTTATATGCATTTCAAAGCAATTTCAGAGCAATAAAGCAAGCAGGCATTATTACTATTACGTTCTACCTTAGAGAAAAGACAAAGAACTCCATTCCTAGCCTCTAGGTGTTTATAGCAGCCATGCGGTACTCTTCTGGAAATCCTCTCCATGCGGCATGTATTTGAAGCTGTAAGGTGCAAGTGCTGGAGAAAACCCAGCTCTTTTCTCAGTGAAATGACCTGTTACTCTGTCAAAAGAAAGGTGTTTCTCCGAGACCACCATTACACCTGCTATGCTTTACTGAAATTCAAACCTCCCACACCCCCAGACCCCCGTCTCTCAACTGCTCACATTTGGGAGCTGGCTAGCAAAACCACAGTTGGGTAGGGTGTGGGGGAAGGGTTAAAATATGGTTCCTGGATAAACAACTCTTGCAAATGTCTATGCTATTATGTGTATAACTAAATTTGGGTCTAACTATATGGTGAAAGTATCCAAACACTTGTGCTTTAATTGATACATGCAAAAAAAAAAATTTTTTTAAAGATATTTGTCAAGGCATTTTGTTTTTGACATTAGTGAAATGCAGCCTAACAGTGTTCTTACTGTGGTCCTGCCCGAAAGTGATCACTTTTCTGTACTTTTCCTATGACAAATTTATTTTCCCTATATGCTTTTGTTGGCTAGCAGCTCTGGCATGACTTGACTGACAATGAGCCAGAAGATCTGAGTTTGGGGAAAATGCACAGCTCTCAAGCCTTGGCACATGATAGATAAGTGTAGAGCAAATACTACACATTCAAGCAAAGCCTTGTGTGTTGGCCTCATCAGCTCACCAAACGACACCACACACATCAGATAAAAATGACATACCCTACAACCTTGGGAACAAAAATTCAGTAAAAAAAAAATTAGTTTTTCAATGTTAAAACAATTAAAGCATTGCTAAAGCTCTCATTAGCTACGTTAGCTAAGCAGTTGGTCATATGTTATAAGTTTTATTTAGTTCACATAATTGTTGTCCTAAACGAGATTTGAGAAGGTCCTCCTCTGATGATTTATCTTTCCTCTATAAAGTGGGAGGGGAGGCTGTCAGCTCACAGTTAGGATGCAACTGGCAAGCATTGAAAGAAATTATCCTAAGCCATGGACAATGAAAGTATTTTAACAGCAAATTCTTCAAAGAAGAACATATTTGTAATCTGCAGTAGCAATCTAATTGGGATATTAACATTTGAAATTGATCTTTTAATACTCTAGCATTTAATCACAAATAGTGCACAAAAGACTTAAGTACTACGTAATAGGTGATATCAAGTTATGTCAGAATATATCTAGAAAAGAGACCTAAAGATTCTTAGTTCAATGGACAAAAGTGGGCATTGGCACATATGCGTGCACACACACTACAAAATGCATTCAATAGGTGAATGGGTCTGATATCTGGCATGTGATTAAGTCTATCAATAAACCAATGGGGCAACAATTTGTAAAACTTTTCCGGGCCACAGTTGTCTGAGAATTGCTAAACACTAAAAGTTCTTCCCAGAAAAACATGCATACACACCAATAATATGCAAAATTTCAGAGGCTTCACAAATCATCATAAAACTTGTTGCATCGGTTAGCTATTACTGACTGCATCACAAACCAATCCAAATGTAATAGCATAAACAACACTATTTATCTGAAGATTCCTTGGGTCAACAATTTAGGCTAGATTCAGCTCAGCAGTTCTTCTGGTCTTGTCTGGGTTCTCTCCCCCAACCTTTGGCGAGCCATAGGTCAATTATGGGTGTTGTTTATGCTTCTGGGTGCTGGGTCCTGGAGGCCAGGATACCCCGGCTCAGTTCCATGTGGTCTATCATCTTCAAGCAACTTGTCTGGACTTATCCTCATGGTGGAGATAGGTGTCCAAGAGAGAGAGTTGAAATGCTCAAGGTCTCCTAAGGCCAAATCTCATAACTGGTACTATGCCTCATTCTTTTGACTAAAGCAAGTCACAAGGCTAGCCCAGATTCAATGGGCTGGAAACAGACTCTACCTCTTAATGTAAGCTGTTATAAAATTATATTGCAAAGGGTACAATTATAGGGAGGGATAGAGAATCAGGGACAATTTTTCCATCAACTTACCATACCTATCATGAACCTAGGTTAATAATTTTTGCAATGAAAATGAAGTAATAGGGTTTAAGAGAAAAAGCAGGAGTTTATTTTTACTGTGATATATAAATGCAGAAATCTGCTTGACATTCCAGAAAGTGTCCTTATGTCAAGTCCAGAGCCAACAGAATAATTTTTTCCTAGTGGCAAGCAAGAAATCTCCAATGCTTTTCTTTTCTGAAAGATAATATGTTAGGAAATAAATATGCTCCAAATAACTTCAAGTTCTCATTTTGTATTAAAATAGGACATCATGATTGCACATATATTTAGTGTGGGTGAATGTTAGCAATACTGATGGGCAAGCTGAGGCAAGTGACACTGAATATTCTAAATGTCTGTGTCAATTTTTATGTCCAACTCTATTAAGTGATAGCGGATTTCAAGTCTGTCCTTGGGGATTCTATAGTAAACAGCACTAACATTTCCCACTAAACCAGAATCTTAGAAAACACTATTTCCATAAAGCACAGAAAAACTTTAGGATGACAAAAATTCTAAACAGGAAATATTGAACTCATAATGTGCCCTGAGAGACTTTGCAGCACATGCTTATGATACCAAGGAGAATTTCTTTAGATGGCAAATTGTATCTTCCCAATGCAAATTCTAGAAATATCTACCATATCATCATTGAAATGGAAAAGAAGTATCACAGTTTTTTGACAATAAGAAGGATCATTTGAAAGAATATAATTGGAATGTTTTATATATTATTTTTTAATTTAAATTCAATTAGCCAACTTATAGTACATCATTAGTTTCAGATGTAGTGTTCAATAATTTGTCAGTTTCGTATAATGCCCAGTGCTCATCATTACATGTGCCCTCCTTAATGCCCATTACCCAACTACCATATGTAGAACATAAGAAACAGGGAAGAGGACAGTAGAGGAAAGGAGAGAAAACAAAACGGGGTATTTTATATATTATTGATAAGCTACACCCAGAGTCAATTCAATGCATCATGCTTCATTATTGACAGGTTCCTTGATTTACTACAAACCCTCTGGAAGTCTTTATTTTTACCCCTTTCCTTATCTGCAAAGTGTGTGATAGTAATTGCTGCTTATTTTGAGGTAGTAATCAATATCTTGGTTTAATTTTTTCATATTACCAAATAAAGATGACTAATAAATAGTCTTTGCTTTCAACTTACAATAAAACTGACACAAAAATGATCTGCCCATCTGTAAGCAGACATGAGGATTATTTTTGTCTTGTGATCTAATGCTTTATCCTCTTAGACAACAGTGAACATGACCTAATCCAGAATATAATTATATATAAGATACGGTAGGACGAAGGCAGGAGTTCTAAAGTACAAACAACAATAACAACAATGAAGGAAAAATAAATCAGAAAAGAAAAAAAAGACCTAGGAAGAAAGGAGGCTGGAACTATTACAAATAAATGAGAGGGAGCACTAATTTGCTTGGAATTTAAACAGTGGTTACATAGTGGCTGCCTTCTTTTTTCACTAGGTATGACTTAATTTGAAATATTGGTATAAAATAGCATAATGTGGTATTGAAAGCATAAGGAAATATGAGAATAAATTAATGCCAGCTTGACAGTAGAGTCATTATGCGAGGTAACAGCTTTTTTTTTTTTTTTTTGCTAAAACTCCATTAGAAAAACTACCTATGTCTCCATTAAGAAATGTTCACTCAAAAAATGATGCTGCAATTTTTAGATATTCCCATTACCAGTATAAATCTGGGAAGAATAAACAAATAGTCATGAGCTATGGACACTTACTGTTTTTATATAAATCATGGGTGGTCTTCTAGTATATTCAGTGTCTTCTACTTGATTTTGTTCTGGTCATAGAGAACTTTCCATCTAGACTGAACCATTTGAGTTTCCCCAATCATGCCTTCTTTCATTCCACTCCTTTCACCTGGAACATCTCTCCCACTTTTCCCTAGAATAATTCCTACTCCACCTTTAATCCTGAGTTTAGATATCACTCTGAGAAGCACTCTCTGGCACTATGTTTTCTTGATATTCCTATAATGGTGTGCTCCTTTTATCACTACATTTGGCGTATTATAATATAAATAAGTGTTCACTTTTCTTCCTCTACTCTACTCCCCAAATCAGTTTTCCTGCTACTTGAAAGCAAGGTCCATGTGACCATGTGAAAAATAAACTTTGAGGGACTTAATTAATATTCTTCTACCAAAGAGATATAATCTCTCCTGATGTTGATATGGCATTTTGATTGTTTTACAAAACAAAGTTAAAGACATTTAGAAAAAGAGGTTTTGAGTCATGTGTGTATTAAACAAGTGAATGACTGGGGCGTCTGGGTGGCTCAGTGGGTTAAGCCTCTGCCTTTGGCACAGGTCATGATCTCAGGACCCTGGGATCAAGCCCCATATCGGGCTCTCTGCTCAGCGGGGAGCCTGCTTCCTCCTCTCTCTCTGCCTACTTGTGATCTCTCTCTCTCTGTCAAATAAATAAATAAAATCTTAAAAAAAACAAAACAAAACACAGAGGTTTCATTCAAAGGGCAACTATCAGTGATATATTATCAATTTGGAGAAAACTTCCACACTGTGTTTCACAGGTATAAACCCTATGTTTCTTATCATTACTAATGTTCAGAATAAACGAATTAAAAATATGCAGTTGCTTGTACTCTGTTAAAAATTAATTTAGAGACACCTGGATGGCTCAGTTGGTAAAGCAGCTAACTCTTGATTTTGGCTCAAGTCATGTTTTCAGTGTCCTGGGATCAAGCCCTGCATAGGGCTCCATGATCAGTGGGGAGTCTGCTTGTCCCTCTGCCACTACTCCCCCATGCCACTACCCCCTGTGCTCTCTCTCTTTCTCAGATAAATAAAATCTTTAAAGATTAATTTAAATGACTGATGAAATGGGGAAATTTCCTATAAAATGAGATAAAAAAAGAAGATACAAAATTGTATATTTTTAAACCAAAATAAATAATACATATGCAGAATAAAGTATAATTGACAGATAAGCCTTAAGTATAAAAGAAAACAACTGGAACATAAGGGGCTAGATTTGACCATGAGCAGAATGGGTTAGTAACCTAATGCCCTAAACCAGTCATTCTCAACCAGGGATGATTGTGCCCCACTAGACACATTTGGCAACATCTGGAGACATTCTTCACTGTCATGATTAGGAAGGGTGCTACCAGCTTCTAGTGGATAGAAGCCAGGGATATATTACACATCTTACACAAAACAAAAGTTCACCACCACCACAACAAAAAATTATCTGGTCCAAATTTTCAATATGTTTAAGTTGAGAAATTTAAAAATTGTATGATGCAAGAATGTATTAAAATAAATGATAGGCATTTAAAGCTTCCCCTTAACAATATTCTGTACCAAATCCTTATTAGAACATTGTATCCTATTTAGGGTATTACCCTTTGGAAAATGTAGGTTGTGAATGATTAAAAATAGACTACTATATAATTGACCATGTCTTACACTTCTGCTTATGCAAGGAACATTATGTTATTACTCTGTCTCCCACCTATCTAGAAGATGTGGAAATAATTCATGCCTGTTTTGAAGCTGCATTCCATGTCTTAGGTTAGCATCAAGAAAGCTAAGATTCCTGGATAAAAAAAATACAACTATACTGTCTGATAAACAGACTAAAAAAGAAATCTGAATAAAATTTAAATTGAATGTTCTGGAAAATTAAGGCAGTTCTCAATCGTGTGTGAAAAGAAAATCTCTAAAAGTTAAAACACATAGAAAAATATAAAAATACACCAAAAATACAAATACCACAGAACTCTAAATGAATGAGCCAAAAATCTTACATTACCAACATCAAACTATCCCAAAGGCTCAACATGTTTTAATAATATGCATTTTATAGCTAGAAATGTGGTAAAAATGAAGAATGAGTGATTCCAAATCAAAATAAACAAATCTTCAAGTCACTGTAGAGTAGACAACGGTTAGAAAAGGGATAAGGTGCTGGAAATGAAGTTAGAAGAGATCATTTTTAAAAAGTGGGAAATGACAAGCAAGTTTTTGTGGTGAGAAGAGTTTATTTTCGTGAAGCCACATTGAACAAAATGACACAGTGGAACCATTTTGTGTGGTCCCGTTCATATTTCCATTGGATGGGCACTGTGCTGATTCCACCATATGATTTTCAGCCAAATATGACAAAATGTGACTTTAAGCAAAAATATGTATAAAATATTGTTTATTATTTAAATTTCAAAACAAGTATTACATTCAGAATAAGAACCACATACTAGTTAAGCATTATAAAACACACCCTAAGTATGTATGGTCATAGCTTTAGTCTAAACATTTTCTAAATGTTCTTTGATGAGATAGTTGAATTTATAATATTATTTAATTCATTCAACTGCTCAGTATGACAAATACACTAAATTTCACTTTGATAATACATCATCCAACAACTAAAAGGGCATAATTTGCATTATTGTAACATAATGTGATTTGGAAATGGAGAAAAATGTGAGAGGTCTTCAGACAAGTCTTTTTACCGCCTAGCCAGTAGTTTCAACATCTTGGCCAGCAAATCTTCTCCCAGAAATACCAACACAAAATTAAGGATCCTTCTTAGAGTTTCCCTCTCTAGGCAGTAGGAAGAAGCAAGACTCTATTGTGTCAACTGTTGAATAATCAGGAATTAACCACAGTCAGCATCTTTGTATATCAATGCCTTTCTCACTTCTGAAAATTTCTCTGCATTTTCCCTTCATATGTGAGAATTACCATTCTTTCTGTCCCTCTCATCTCCTCTTCTACACCTTCTCATGAAGCAAATATTATACCTCATTTTAATTTTTAAATTAAAATCAGATTAATTTTAAATTAAAATCCATGTTTTTAAAATCCCTCTTTCCATACTTTTTTTCATTTTTTATTTTCTGCATGCTTGCTATGTTCTCAGATCTTTTAGTTTACTATTCTTTCTTCAGTTGTGCCTAACATAACATAAACTTCTGTTTAACCTATCCATTGTGTTTTGTATGTCCAATGACTACATTTTTCATTTCTAAAAGTTCTCTTTAGTTATTTTTCAAATTTACCTTTTCTTCATTGATAGCATTTAATATTGTTTTATTTCTTCTTTTATGCCCTTAATTATTTTAATTTCTTGTAAAATATTAGTTGATGATTCTTTTTTTTTTTTTCTCACCATTTAAATCATGGGAGAACAACATTCCAGCTGATGAGTGGATTGTGCTGATATGGGACCTTACCCTCTCACTTCAAATACATACCTATGCTGAATAAAATAGCACAAACAAAACTAAATAGTTGAGTTATATATTAACTAAAATGCTAAAAATGAAGAAGAAACTTAAAGAAGGGTGTATGGGTTGACTTATGTCCTTCTCTAAATTCATATATTGAAGTCTTAACCCCAGTACCTCAGAATATGGTCTGATTTGGAAATAGGTTCACTGCAGATGTAATTAGTTAAGTTAGGATAAAGTAATCCTAGAGTAGGGTGGGACCCTAATCCAACACGACTGATATCTAAGAAGGAGAACTTTAGACACAAACACATGCAGAAAAACACCATGTGAAAGGGAAGGTAGAGATTGGGGGGATGCACCTACACACCAAGGAACACCAAAGGTTGCCAGCAAAACACCAAAAACTAGGTGAGAGGCACGAAATAGATTCTAATAGCCCTCAGAAGGATGCAACTCTGCTGACACCTTGATATCTGACTTCTAACCCGCAAAACAGTGAGATAATTTTTGTTGTTTTAGCCATGCAGTCTTTTATATTGTTACAGGGACCCCAGAAAACTAATACAAGGGGTAAGCTGAAGCCAAAGATATGGGGCTTATTGGGTAATCAGGGCCAGTGATGAGCCTTACCACGAGCTAGGGTTTTAAGCTGGGAAATGAAGGGAACTCAAAGATAGATCCTGTTCCCCAGCAAGGTAAAACTGAGCTAGCTGTGTAAGGCCAGGAATCTAGGAGGGCTTCTTTGTAAGTAAAAATAGAATAGAGAAATTCTATTTACTGAGCTAGAGAAATAGAAATGTATCTTCCTAGAGCCTTGGGCAGAAAAAGAGTACATGTAAGATCTTACCATCTATGAACAGAGATAATTTTACTACTTCCTTTCAAATTTGGATGCCTTTCATTCTTTTTCCTGCTTAGTTGCTCTGGCTGGGACTTCTATTAGTATGTTGAATAGAAGTGGTAAAAGCAGGCATGTTTGCTTTGTTCTCAGTCTTAAAGGAAAAGTAGTCAGCCTTTCACCACTGAGAATGAGGTTCGCTGTGAGTTTTTCGTATATTATTTATACTATGTTGAGGTAGTTTCCTTCTGTTCCTAGTTTGTTGAGAGTTTTTATCATGAAAGGGTGTTGAGTTTTGTCAAATGCCTTTTCTGCCTCAATTGAGATGATCATAATTTTTTTTCCCTTTATTCTGTTAATGTTGCATATTATATTGGCTGGTTTTCATATGTTAAATCATCTTTGGATGATTCATAATTCATTCCAAGAATAAATCCCACTTGGTCATGGTGTATAATCCTTCCAATACACTGTTTGAATTCAGTTTGCTAGTATTTTGTTGACAATTTTTGCATCAATATTCATAAGAGAAACTGGTCTATAATTTTTTTTTTCCTGTCATTTTCTTTTCTGTGTGTGTGTTGTTGTTTTTCCTGCAGTTTGTTTACCTGGCTTTGTTATCAGTGTAATGCTGGCCTTACAGAATGAGTTAGGAAGTGTTTCTTCCTCTGTAATATTTGGGGAAATTTGAGAAGAACTGGTGTAAGTTCTTCTTTAAATATTTGGTAGAATTCACCAGGGAAGCCACCAAGTCCAGAGCTTTTCTTGTTAGGATATCTTTGATTACAGATTCAACTTCATTACTAGTTGTAGGTTTATTCAGATTTTCTAATTCTTCATTATTTAGTCTTGATAGGTTTTGTGTTTCTAAGAATTTGTCCATTCCGTCTAAGTTATCCAATTTGTTGGGATACAATCATTCATAGTACTCTCTTACAATCCTTTCAGTTCTATAGAATCAGTAGTAATGTCCCCACTTTCATTTTTATTTTAGTAATTTGAATCTTCTCTCTCTTATCTTCTTTGTCAATCTAGTTAAAGTTTGTCAATATTGTTAATTATTTTGAGGAACAATTTTTGGTTTCACTGATTTTCTCTATTGCTTTTCTATTCTCTATTTCACTTATCTCTGCTCTAATTTTTATTATTTCCTTCCTTCTACTAACTTTCAGTTTAGTTTGCTCTTTTTTTAGTTCCTTAAGTTGTAAAAGTTGTTGATTTGGGATCTTCTTTGTTTTTTGGTATGGGTATTTACATTCATAAATTCTCCATTAGCACCGCTTTCACTGCATCCAATAAGTTTTGGCATGTTGTCATTGTCAAATTGGCATTTGTCTCTGTCTTAGTCTGCTTGTGATGCCATAACAAAATGTCATAGATTGGGTAGCTTAACAGAAATTTATTTTTGTCACAGTTCTGGATACTGGAAGTCAAAGATCAAAGTACCAGGAGAGTTGGTGTCTGATAAGAACTTGCCCCTTGAGTTGCAGACTGTCTCTGTCTCACCATGTGCTCACATAAACTCTTCTTGTGCATGTGGGGGGGAGAGGTGGTGGCAGACAGAGCTCTCTGGTGTCTCTTCTAACAAGGACACTAATCCTATTGGATCAGGGTCCCACCCTTATTACCTCCTTTAACCTTAATTGCTTCCTTAAAGGTCCCATCTCCAAATGCTGCCACACTGGGAGTTAGGGTTTCAACATACGAATTTTGGGGAGAAACATTCAGTCTATAATATTTTGCTCCTGGCCCAGGTTGCACCATCAACATTTTGCTTAGAAATCTCTTCAGCTAAATATCCAATTTCATTGTTCACAAATTCTATTTTCCACAAAATACTAGAACACAATTTAGCCAACTTCTTTGCCACTTTATAACAAGGATCACCTTTCTTCCAGTTTACAATAACCTATTCTTCATTTCCATCTGAGACCTCCCGAAAGTAATCTTTAACCTCCATATTTCTACGAACATTCTGTTCATGATTATTTTTTTTTAAATGGAGGCTTTCTCTCCAGCTCTCCTCCTTTCTTAAGAGACCCTACCAGAACCACCATTGAAATCCATATTTCTACCAATAGTATCTTTATGGAAATCTAGGATTTTAAAGCATATATCCCCCAAATCCTCCAGCCTTCACCCAGTACCCATTTCCAAAGCCACTTCCATATCCTTAGGTATTTGTTACCGCAGCATGCCTACTTCATGGTACCAGATGTGTCTGCTCAGGCTGCTGTAACAAAATACCATAGACTGTGTGGCTCAAACAACAGAAATTAATTTTCTCACTGTCCTGGAGGCTGAAATTGTCAAGGTCCAGCAGGGTTCAGTTTCCTGGCTTCAGTTCTCTTCCTGGCTTACAGATGCTCACCTTCTCAGTATGTCTTCACATGAGTGAGTACGGAGAGAAAGAGAGAGTCCTTTCTGGTATTTCTTCTTCTAAGGAGACTAATCCTGGTAGATTAGGGCCAAAAGCTTTTTACCCCATTTAACCTTAATTCCTTCCTTAAGGGTCTCATCTCCAAATATAGCCATACTGGGGGTTAAGTTTTCTAAATATGAATTTTAGGGGGACACAAACATGCAGTCTATAATAGTCTCTGTTTTCTAATTCTCTTGTGATTTTTTTCTTTGAGGTTGACCACTGGTTGTTTAATTTTCACAAATTTGTGAATTTTCCAGTTTCCTTCTGTTATCGATTTCTAACATCATCTTGTTGTGGTCAAAGAAGATACTTTGTATGATATCTATATTTTAAAATCATTTTAAATTTAAAGTTCATGACCTAACATATGTCTATCCCAGAGACCATTCCATGTTCACTTGAGAAGAATGTGTATTCTGTTGTTATTGAGTAGAGCATCCTATATATGCCTATTAGATCTAGTTGGTTTATTGTGTTGTTCGAGTCCTCTAATTTCTCACTTATCTTCTGTCTGGTTGTTCTATCCATTATTGAGAGTTGAGGATTAAAGTCTCCAACTATTACCGTAGAAATCTCTCTCTCTCCCTTCAATTCTGTCAATTTTTGCTTTATATATTTTGATGGCCTATTATCAGATGCACAAATGTTTATAATGGTTTTATCTTTACATATTAAGCCTTTTATTAATATATAATGTCCTCCTTTGTGTTTTGTGACCTTTTTTGATTTAAAGTCTATTTTGTCTGATATTAGCATAGCTACCTCTGCTGTCTTTTGGTTACTATTTGAATGGAATACCTTTTTCCATCCTTCCACTTTCAACCAATTTGTGTCTTTGGATTTAAAGTAAGTCTCTTGTAGACAGCATATAGTTGGATCTATTTTGTTTTGGTTTTGAGAGAGAGAGAGTGCAAGTTGGAGGGATGCAGAGGAGAGGGAGAGAGAGAATCCCAAGCAGGCTCCACATTTAGCACAGAGTCCAATTCCAGCCTTGATCTCATGACCCTGAGATCATGACCTGAGCCAAAAATCAAGGGTTGGATAGTTAACTGACTGAGCCACCCAAGGGGCTCCTGGATCTATTTTTTAATCCATTCTACCAATATCTGTCTTTTTATTGGAAAGTTTAATCTATTTACATTTAAAGTGATTGTTGATAAGGGGGCACTTACTTCTGTCATTCTGCTGTTTATTTTCTATATGCCTTATAGATTTCTTATCATTCATTTGTTGTATATGGTCTTTTTTCTATTTAGTTGATCTTGGGGGATTGAAATGTTTTAATACCCTTCTAATTTTCTTTTATGTATATCCTACAACTATTTTCCTTGTGGTTACCATGGAGATTACATTTAACATCCCAAAGTTTTAACACTGTAATTTGAATTTATAACAGATTAACTCTAAAAAGACACAAAAGCTCTGCCTTTTATAGCTCTATCCCCACCCCTTCAGTTAATGATGTCACAAAATTATGTCTTCATACATTGTATGTCCAAGAACTTAAACTAATAATTGTTTTTAAAAAATGCACTAGTCTCTTGAAATTATCTAGAAAACAAAATGTGGAGTTACAAGTAAAAGTTACAGTAACACAAGCTTTTAGACCAATAAATTTAAAAAATGTATCAGTCTCACATAAGTCATGTGGAAAATAAAAAGTGAAGTTATAGCCTACTGAGAACTTTATTTCTTCATACAGGTACAATTTATTATCTAACCTCCTTTCATTTCAATCTTCAGGGCTCCTTTTAAGATTTCTTACAGGGCAGGTCTAGTGGTAAAGAACTCTCCCAGATTTTGTTTACTTAGGAACGTCTGAATTTCTCCCTTACTTCTGAGAAACAGTTTTGTTGGATAGAAGATTCTTGGTTGACAAATTCTTTCTTTTAAGAATATATTGACCCACTGCCTTCTGGCATCCAAAGTGTCTGGTGATAAATCTGCATATAATCTTATTGAAGATCTCTTGTGTGTGACCATTTGCTTTCCTCCTGCTGCTCTCAAGATTATCTGTCTTTGACTTTTTGGCAATTTGATTATAATGTGTCAGTGTGGATCTCTTTGATCATCCTACTTGGAATTCATTGAGCTTCTTGGATGTTTATCTTCATGTCTTTCATTTTTGAGGTTTTCAGCCATTATTTCTTCAAACGATCTCTCCTTCCCTCTCTCTTTTCTTTCTAGGACTCCCACAATGAGTAAGTTGGTCCACTTGATGGTGTCCCACAGGTTTCTTAGGTTCTCTTCACTTTTGTCTTTTTTTCCCCCGTTCTTCACACTCAGTAATTTCAACTGTCCTATCTTCAAATTTGCTGAATCTTTCTTCTGCCTGTTCAAATCTGTCTTTGAATCCCTCTAGTGAATTTTCTACTTAGTTATTATACTTTTCAACTATAGAATTTCTTTTTTTCTTTTCTTTTTTTTTTTACTTTATTTATTTGACAGAGAAAGAGAGAGCACAAGCAGAGGGAGAAGGAGAGGGGGAAGCAGGTTCACTGCTAAGCAGGGAGCCCAATGTGGGACTCGATCCCAGGACCCTGGGATCATGACCTAAGACAAAGGCAGATGCCTAAATGAGCCCCCAGATGCTTTCAATCATAGAATTTCTTTTTGGCTTCTTTTTTGGTTTTCTATCTCTTCAGTGATATTTCCATTTTGTTCATACATTTTTCCTGGACTTTTTCCACATCATCCTTTAATTCTTTGAACATCATTATGATAGTTGTTTTATCTAGTAGGCCTGCCTTCCAGTCTTCCTCAAGAATAATTTCTATTTGTATATTATTTGTATAATTTCTATTTGTATATTTCTATTTGTATATATTCTTTCCTTTGAATGGGGAGTACTGCTTTGTTTCTTTATATGCCTTGAGGTATTTTTGTTGAGAAACAGACATTTGGATCTAATAATGTAGTATCTCTTGAGATCAGATTCTCTTCTTCAAGGGTTTGCTGTTTTTTTGTTTTGTTTTGTTTTGTTTTGATCCTTGTAGGTTAGCTCCTTGCTGAGGATCACCCTGAGATATAAACAAGGTCTTTTCAGGTCTTTTCTGAGCCTGTACCTCTCCCTGGCATGTGCAATGACTTTCTAATTTCCTCTGGATATGCAGCTGCTTTTGAATGTCCTAGTCTTTAATGCAAAGGGGAAAAAGATTAAAAATAAAAAAAGGCAGATCAATGAAAGGGGGTGCCAGCTCATCAATCCCCTAGAAGCCACTCAAGCCACGGGGTAGAGGCTTACAACAATGGAGGGGGCTGGTGCAACAATGGCTGGCCACTTCTGAGTCTGTACTTCCATAACTAGAAGCAGCAATCAGAACTCAATATCAGATCTTTAATATTTAATGGAAAGGGTCCTTAATGCACATCCTGGCTCCTGCAAGTTTCACATAAGCTGCTCTAGGATCATGTGCATAGCTGTCTGTCTTGGCCTGAGGAGTGGAAGATGGGGGAGCTACCACTGTGCTAAGAGTAGAAATTGATTGAAATGAACTGTCCACACCTTCCTTTGGAAGCTGCAAGCCTTCAATAGACTCCAAGGATCCAAAATAGTTACATAAGATAGATTCTGCAGTGTGATTATTGCCTAGGTAAAAAGAGATTTCCAGTGCTTCCTACTCCATCTTCCCAGAATCCTCTTCTCCAGCTAAATATTTTTAAGAAATAGAGCCTGAAAATATAACATTGCTGTGAACTGAAGTGTTTTCTTTCTTTTGCAGTAAAAAAAAGAAAGAAAGAAAAAGAAAAAGTTAACATAACCACCTGTTTCTACTTGGAAGAAATTCTAGAGTGCAAACGCATTTTATATAGAATACTGCCTTATGACATCATTAAAAAACCATGGTCTGACATCACATGATTCGTATAACATACAAATATTATTCTTTTTTTAAATATTATTCTAAATGACGACAAGATTTTGTGATTCAAGATGTGGAATGAAACGAGAGAAATGATATCTTTAAGTAAGAGAAACTTAGATGCATGTGAAATCTGGACTCAGACAGCTGAATTCATGCTATATCTTGGAACACAAATGAAATGCAATTCCTTCCTACCTTCTTTCCTTCCCTCTTTCCTTCCTTCCTTCCTTCCTTCCTTCCTTCCTTCCTTCCTTCCTTCCTTAAACAAAGTTATTGTATACCATCATTACCCAAGCACTGTCTTAGACACTAAATATATAACAATGAACAAAAAGACAAAGTCTCTTCTTAATAGAGTTTACGTTTAGACAGACAAAAAAATAGTAGATACAACAAATAAATTATACGTTACATTCAAAGATGATAAGTGCTATGGAAAAAATATAAAGTGGGAAAAGGGAATGAGGAGTGTCAGATTGGGTAAAAGTGCTGCTATTTCTTCTGTAGTGTTTAGGGAAACTCTCTCTGTAGTAAATAATCTAATATACTTGAATCATAGTTCAGGTAGTAGTTAAACCTTCCTTTCAATCAGTTAATATACAATACCCAAATTAGCCTAACTTTCTCCACCTGGAGTATCTTTTGATGTTTTTCCTTATTAAATTAAAATGTACCAAAATGCTGTGCTTGTTGCTTAGTGGGTCAGGCAGTTTGATGTAAAAAATCCTGAATAAATACCCCCCCACCTCTACCCCAGAGGTATATGCAATTATTAGAGTGATTCTTTAAAGGACTTGTTAAAATGCCAAAATAGTGCCACAGAAAACATGTGAAATAAAGATTTAAGTTTTCTTTATGAAAAAAAGTGTTTAACAAGGGTTTATGGGGTTTTATAAAAACACCTTAACACCTTACAGACCTAAGGGGGAAAAAGCTCTATTTAAGTATCATGCACCAATAGCAGACCACCCAATGCTGACGACTAGAAGACTCAAACAGACCCATCCTTGGGAACCTATGTGGAGACCCTAATTTTATGGTCATTTTAATTGTATTTAGGTTATTACCTCATGCCCCAGCAAACACCTACAGTATTTAATAAAAATGAGCACAGAACAGTGTTCTAGTTAAAGTATGTACCAAAATCATAAACTAAGTATGCTTCACCATAAATTAACTGGGTGTTTAGTGTTTCTTTGCCTTTAACTTATATTTATTTTTCTTATAACATGGTATGCTTCACTATATACCAAATCAACATTAATTGACTTAGCATTTAGACACACTATTCTATCTCTAATTCATACACCCACAAAGTGATAAGTACAGTTAATCAACTCTCCAGATATTCAAAAGAATGACTATATTAGATCACTGGAGCTGAAAAGCAAATCTTGAAAATAAAAAAAGAAGAAAACACATTTTGTATCTGTCTAGAGTCTAGCTGTAGTGCTACTAGTTACAACAAAGTTGAATCAGATATAAAAAGTTGTGGTTTTCCTCTGAAACAAAAGGAACTATCTTGAAAAACCAAACTCCTTCATTTTGTATTTGTCTATAGTCTAAAAATTGGATTCTTAATTTTTTGCTTCAGTGCTCTGCAGAAAAAAATTAATAGATGAGGGCAACATAAAGAATTTAAAATTGATGTTCTTTACAGCCACCACTATCCAACTAGATATTCCAGCACAAATTCATTAATTACCAAATTTGTAGCTCCTTCTATTTTCTTACCTGGTCATTCCATAGCCCATCAAATTTAGATCTGCACAATCCTCCCCCTACAACATTACACTAAAGGAGTTCTTGTTTAAGTCTCTTGAAATCTCCTAACTGCCAACATTGCTGGTCTTTTTTTCAGTCCTCAGTTGATTTGACTTCTCTGTAACTTCTACCTTATAGAGTACTTCTTCCACCATGAAATTCTCTCTGACTTGGCCTTTCACGCCACTACCATGATGGTTCCCATCCTCCAGTCTTAGAACCCCTTCTCAGGCTCCTACATTGGCTTTTTTTTCTCTGGCCATCTTTTAATTATAGATGATCCTATATCATCCTATACATTCTTCTCTTTTCACTCTGAAAGCTTTCCTTGAGTGATTCTATAAATCTTAATCTACTGACTATATGGTTATGATTCAAATTGAATGTGTGATGTCCCCTCCTCCAAGAAAAATAGATTCCTTCCTCCATTTTCACATTTCAGGAAAGAGAGATATCACCTACCAGATGCTGGTGCCAGAAACCTAGATGTCCTTTACCTCTCATATAGGGTTACTAGATTTAGTGATTAAAAATATAGGACCTTCAACTAAATTTTAATTTCAAGTAAACAATGAATCATTTTTTAGTATTAATATTTCCCAAATACTGAATTTTAACTGAGCATACTGTATTTTATCTCACAATTCTACCCCTACATCTAATCAAACATCAAGCTCCTACATATTTCTCAAATCTCTTCATGTCCCTTTATTTCCCATTGCCTCCATCCTAGACCTACCCACCATGGTCTATTGCTTAGATCTCTAAAATAGCCTTCCTTCCAATCAGACTCCTCGAATGTTCCATGACCTCTTAAAATCCATTTTCTACATAGCAAACAGAGTGATCTTAAAAAAAAAAAAAATTGAATTGGAAAAACAAACTGAATTGGAAAAAAACAAACATGAATTCTATCATGATATTCATCTTATTTCCCATAAACAAATCCCTTACTATTATCACCTCAATGCTGGCCTCTGCCTACCTCTCCAGCCTACTTTTTAGTGATTCAATTTAGTTTATCATGCTTGGCCACAATTATCTTTTATTTCAATTCTTCAAATTCTTTTTAGAGCCCATCTGCCTTCACACATACCACTATTTCCACTGCCCTGGATTTTACAGACCACTGATAACAGAATTCGTAATGTATTGAGGTGAAATTCACATAAAAGAAATTTAACCATTTTAAAGTAAACAATTCAATGGAATTTAGTATAGTCACAACATTGTGCAACCCCCACCTCTATACTATTGCAAAACATTTCTATCACCCCACAGTAAAGCCTTTTACTCATTAAGCAGTTTCTCTCCATTGCTATCTTTCCTTAGCTCCTGGCACCCGCCAACCGCTCTCTGTCCCCATGGACTTGCATATTCTAAATACTTCATATAAATGGAACCATATAATATGTGGTCTCTTGTGTCTGGCTTCTCTCACTTAGCATAATGTTTGGGGGGGTCATTCATGTTATGGCATGTATCAGTTTTTCATTACTTTTTGTGGCTAAATAGTATTCCATTGTGTGTATATACCACTATTTGTTTATCCATTCATCTGTCATTGGACCTTTGGGCCATCTCCATCTTTTGGCTATTGTGAATAGTGCTGCTAAAAACATGCTGGTACATGTGCTTTTTTTGACTACGTGTTTTCAGTTGTTTTGGGTATACATCTGAGCATGGAATTATGAGTCATGTGGTAACTCTGGAGCTTAACCCTTAACTTTTTAGGGAACCACTAAACTGTTTTCCATAGAAGCTGAACCATTTTACATTCCCATCAGCAAAGTACGAGCATTCAAATTTCTTCACATCCTCATCAACACTTATTATCTGGCATTTAGATTATAACCATCCTAGTGGATGTGAGGTGTGTGGTTTTGATTTACATTTCCCAATGACTAATGGTTTTGAGCATCATGTATATACACAGAGAGAGAACATATAAAGCTTCTTGGCTGTTTGTATATCTGCTTTGGAAAAATGGCCTTTCAAGTCCTTTGCCCATCTTTTAACTGGGCTGTTTGTCTTATTGCTATTAAGTTGTAAGTGTTGTTTATACATTCTGGATACAAAACCCTACTCACATATGTATTTGCAAGTATTTTCTTCCATTGTGTAGCTGTCTTTTCACTTTCTTGATAATGTCCTTTGATTCACAAAAGCTTTTGATTTTAATAAAGTAATTTTTTTAATGAAGTAATTATTTTATTTTCTTATTTTTTATTTATTTTATTTTATTTTATTTTATTTTTTTGAGAGAGAGAGAGAGAGAGCACAAGCAGGGAAAGGTGCAGAGAGAGAGAATATCCAAGCAGACTCCTGCTGAGTGTGGACCCTGATGCAGTGCTTGATCCCACATATTGTTCCACTTAGGACCTAAGTGGAAACCAAGAGTTGGATGCTTAACTAACTGAGCCATGCAAGCGCCCCTTTAATGAAGTCTAATTTATCTATTTCTTCTTTGTTGCTTACACTTTTGGTATTATATCTGAGAATCTACTGACATATCTTTGGTCATGAAGATTTGCCCCTATATTTATTTCTAAGAGTTTTATGGTTTTAGCTCTTATATTCATATGGTCGTTGATCCATTTTGGGTTAGTTTTATATATGATGTAAGATAAAGTTCCAATTTAATTCTTTTGCATGTGGATATCCAGATGTCCAGCACTATAACAGAATGTTCCCCTATTCTCTTCCCTATGTCTTCCCACCTCCTCTTTCCAGACCCTATATATCTTTCAGGGCTCAGCTTAAATGTGACCTTCTTTGTATACCTGTTCCCATCCTCTGAGATGTTTTTCTATTATTTAGATATTTAATAGATATTATTCTGTTATCCCTATTATATGCCCACATTTCACCATGTGCTTAATTTCTGTCCTCCCTGCTACATTATAAGCTCCAGAAGGCAAAGACTATGTCTATCTGATTCACCACTACATCCCCATTGTCTAGCATGGTGTCTGCCATATATATTTGTTGAATTAATAAATGTTTGCTGCATCACCCACTTCCCACAATTTATCTCCAACCCAGGCCTCTTAATCACACTTAAGGATTCTGTATTTAATGAATATAAAATCTTTCTCTTGTTTCTAGGTTTCTGTCTAAATTGACCTATGCTCATTCTTTACCCATTCCATCAAAACATGCTCAAATATCACTTCTGTAAACACTCAACCTGACTTCTATAGCTACTTATTCACTCCTTTCCAGCACCTTGTAGCTATTTCTCTAATAGCACTTAATATATTATATTACAGTTAACTGTTACAGGTCTGGTCCTACACTAGGCTATAAACTCTTCAATAGGAGAGAACAATCATCCTTTTATTTCCTCCAGTGCCTTACACAGTGCCAGATACATAGTAGGATACCAACAAATGCTTATTAAATAAATGGGACAATGGATATGTAATTAGTGAAAAAAACATGAGTAAGAGTAATTATTATTTTTCTGTGTCCCCATAAGTGCAAAGACCTGAGAGTCACCTTAGGAATAGCTCAGGTCTCCATCATAATCACCAGGCCATTTGTGGACCTACTCTTCAAATTTGCTTTAATTATATAGAAATCATATTCCTGGGTCAATGAGCTTTTGAGATAAACCATTAATAGACTTTTTTGAATTTCCTGGATGCTTGGTACTGTGCTTGGTGCTATGGGACAGAGAAAAGAAACATAAGGCATGATCTTTCTCCTTACAATTTAGATTAGTGGAAAAGACAAACTGTAATGAAATGATTAATGAATTATATAATAATAGATGATATAAGAATAGTCTATAACTAAGTACTAATTATCTCACAGCTTAACACTATAAATGCAACGGAATTCATAAATAAACAAATAAGCTTTTTAATCTAAGTAAACATTATTGCAGACCTAATACTGTAATTGGCTCTGTGCTAGAAGCTGGGATATGGACATGAATAAGACATCCCTTTCTTAGTCAAAAACTCCTTTGAGTATCTAAATAAAATTATGAATTCTCTCTGTAGGAAAATGCATACACATTAAATATACAGCCATACACACATACATGCACACACACATACTCACAGCAATATTGTAAACAATATTAGGAGATCATGAATCAAGAATGTCCGATCTGGAGAATTTGTTAGGAAATATAAAATGATTAAAGCCTAGAAGAAATTAAGCATTGTTTCTTTCTCTTTTAAAGTGATTTGCTATAATCAATGTTTAAAAGCAAAATATTTATTATTACTAGAAATAACAACAAAAGAGATTCAAGGGTTGGTGAACAATTTCTACTCTATGGAGAAGATATATTCCATAGAAGGCCACTTCAGCTGACAGGTGCCATCCAAATGTGGGTTCAGCAATGCCTGATTTTGAGATTTTTCAAGAAAAGTCACATATCCAGATTTTATTTGAATCCTTCTGGTTTTTAAATGTTGGTGCTGTGTAAGAGATTCTTCCATGCCTCTTCAACATCCATTCTTCTCCGCCCCCCCCCCCCTTCCTTCCTTACTAACAGGACTGCAATTTTATCCTAGCCACAATGTCCCAATTAAAAGATGACACTTCCTGGCCTCATTTGTTGATGGGATAGCCAGTGAGTTGTCAGCAGAGTTGTCAGGTGACTTCTAGAGAGTGTTGAGTCACTTGGGATAGATGCTCCTTTTGCCCTTATTTCTATCTACCTTCTTCCAGCCTGAAATATGGACATGATGGCTGGAGCTCTGACAGACATATTGGACCATGATCTGAGGTCATGACATGATTTTGAAAATAGAAGCTATGAGTTAAGGATGGTAGAGCACAAACTTGGGTGGTATCTAGGTCCTTGATGACTGTGACATTTCCATTCCACCCTAACTGCCTACTTCCAAACTTCTTTTACATAATAGAAAAATGAAAAAATCTACTTTTATCTTGTTTCAAATAGTGTTTGGAGAAGTGTTTCATGCAGCTAAACAAATTCTATTATTTCATATTTTCTTTTTAAATACAAAGTGAACCAGTAAAAAATATCTGTGATCTCTATCCAGCTAACAAGTCACCTATTTATGACCCCTTGCTGGAGACACAGAAAGCACACTAAAAGTTAATGTTATAGAAGTAGACATATATGCATATGTATATGGATATATATACATGCATATATTTCCCAGCTCCGTCCACTGAGAGGCCTAGAAGCAATGACACTGCAGTAGAAATGAACACACCAGGTACCCAGATCTTGGTTTCCAAATGTCATTCTCCTCCTGGCAATAGAAAGAACCAGAGCTTTGGAGAGAAATGGCTGATTCCAGGACTAGGGCAGGGAAAATACAGGATGAGCTGGAACTTTCCTGCCAGAAAGTAAAGAAGTAATAATACAACAACAACAACCACAAATGATGTGGGCATGTTGAAAGGACATAAGAGCCAATTTCTGGAGGCAATCTGATGGCTAAATATGGGGCAATTGGAACAAGAAAATAAGTAATGCTAGTAATAGATATAACCAATAGAATAAATGTTCACAAGTCCATACTGATATAAATAATTGGATAAACAAGTAAATGTGCAAGAAGAGACAGATCTTTTTTAAAAAATACATATTTATTTATTTTAGAGAGAGAAAGTGGGAGGGTGGGGCAGGGCAGAGGGAAGGGAGTGAGGGTGAGGGAGAGAGAAAATCAAGCAGACTCCATACTGAGCACAGAGCCTGAGATGGGGCTCGATTTCACCACCCTGAGATCACAGCCTGAGTGGAAACCAAGATTGGATGCTTAACCAACTGAACCACCCATACGCCCTGAGGTAGCTCTTTCTCACAGCAGAATTCCAACTAATAAATGGGGTTGAATGATGGAAATAAGTCAATTATCATTTGGCAATACATGAGTTAATAATTAGTGCAGGCTAGAATAATCAATGGATTGAAAAGTTAGTAAGCAAAAGTATGGTAAAAAGCAGGATATTACATGGTCTCAACATATCTTTCTACAAAATGCTTATTAATCACAAAGAGGAAATAGTAAATTTAAGTCCAGAAATCTTGCAGACATCTTCTCAACCAAGTAATCAAAATTAAGTAAGTCTACAATGAGACAAATCAACATCACGTATCTCCTGATACGATGCCTGAGAAGGATATTACATCACTTTGGTGGGATTCTTGCCAAGAAGGCATAATTCAACATGCATGTTTCAACATGAGGAAACATCAGACAAATCTAAATCAAAAGACATTCTACAAATGTCTAGCCAGAACTCTTCAAAAGTGTCAAAGTCACGAGCCTCAAATGAAACCTGAAGAGCTGGCCCAGATTAGAGGAAACTAAAGTGACATGCCAATTAAATGCAATGTAGAATCTTGGATTGGATCCCGGACCATAAAAAGTGCTTGAGTGAGACAAATGGCAAGATTTGAATGAAGTCTGTAGATTAGTTAATAATATTGTTTCAATGTTAACTTACTGGTTTTGATTATTGTACCATGGCTATAACATATTAATATTTGGAGAAGCTGAATAAAGGGCATATGGAAAGTCTCCACTTTTGTAACTTTTTTGAAACTCTGAAATTATTTAAAAATAAAAAGTTTAAAAAAAACTAGCAGGTGTAATACTGAGATATAAAAAGAAGTACATATTTTGGTCTTTGTGTCTGTTTTCTGGTTTACAGCACCTATATTTCTTGGAATCTCCAAAATGATGTGTCTTTTTGTATGCTAACAAAATAATTGGTGGCTGGGGGCTCTTGATAGCTCATGATGGGGGCTGGTTGCCAGGAAAACCAACCACATGATTAGAGGGTTGGTTCTTTCAGCCCCACCCCCAGATCTTTGGGGAGCGGGAAATGGAGGGGTTAGAGTTAACCACTAATGGCCAATGATTTAATCAATCATGCCTACTTAATAAAGCCTCCATTAAAAACCCTGACCATAGGGTTTAGAGAGCTTCCAGGTTCCTGAACACATCTAAGTGGGTTGAGAGGGTGGCTTGCCCAGAGGGCATGGAAGCATCACATACCTTGTCTTATGCATCTTTTCCAACTGGCTGCTCTTAAGTTGTATCCTCTTAAAATAAATCAGTAATCTACTAAATTAAGCGCTTTTTCTGAGTTCTGTCAAACCATTCTGGAAAATTACCAAACCTGAGGAAGGGATTATGGGGACCTCTGATATATAGCCATTTGAACAGAAGCACAGATAACCACCTAGACTTGCAATTGGCATCTTAAGTGGGGCGCAGTCTTGTGGATCACGGCCCTTAACATAGGGTGTTTACACTACACTACACTCCAGGTAGTTAATGTCATAACTGAATTACAGGACATCCAATTGGTGTCCAGAGAGTTGGAGAATTTCTTGGTGTACAAAACCCACAGGTTGGGTGTCAGAAATGCTGGTGTGAGTAGAAGAAATAGTTTTTCCTCTAATAGGTTAATGGTTATGCTAACATATTATCCTTTCTGTCAACACTATGCTAGTCATGTCTAATAGAGTTGGTGATCTATCTCAGAATATTTCTAGAAAAATTTTTTTTCAAATAATTTTTAAGTAGATCACTGACAGTGGGTATCTCTAAGTTACCAATGTTAACTTGTGGTGACAACCTCAGACCTATATATAAAATATCCTGAAATAGCATTCAGTATGTTTTGAGGTGGGCATATTATGATACAAGTGGAATCTAAGAACAATCTACATGGTAATGCTAAGAGAGAAAGATTAGAAAGGAGGAGAGGCATGGCCAGGCAACAGACTTTGATCTAAATGAGAGTGGAGGAGGATTTGAACTCTGGTTACCAGTCAGCATAGAAGAGGGGTCATTCCCATTTTCAAGTTCAGGATTTGAAATTTGAAAAACAAGGAAGGAGCCACAGATGCTAGCTATCATGGAAAACAGTAGCATCTTGATAGAAATAAAGAAATTGGGAGGGACATATGATGAACCCAATTTTGGCCATGTTGAACTTTAAGCAGTGACAGAACATTTGGAGATATGAGTCTGGAGCTCAGAAAAGAGATTCAAGCTGGAAGTACATTTGGGTGTCACCAGCAAAATGTTAATTGCTGAAATCATTAGAATGTATGATCTCTTCGATAGAAAAATTACAACAAAGAAAATCAGAGAAACAAGGGCTACAGAGGGGAAAAGACTAAAAATGTGCTCTTCTCAGACTTCTATGCCCAATTATCAGCAGAAAATGTGACCACTTCAGTTTTAAAATTACAGCAAGCAACTTTTGTGATGGTACCTGCCTCTCAAAGATCCTCCATCTCTGGGAATGGCTTATGGCCACAGGGGTAGAGTCTAATGGCCATGCTGCTTCATGACCCTGCACCTTGGGCACTGATGAAGAAAATATAAACCTGGTGCAAGGAAAGGTATTCTCTCTCTCTCTTTCTCTCTCCCTCCCTGGCATTTAAAACTTGGAACAGAAAGACAATACTACTGGGAGTCACATTTATGGTAAAGTCCCATAGAAAAAGTCAACCAAGTCTTATCCCTAAGGTCTCTGAAGCTTCGAGGTCTGGTTTTCAATTCTCTGTAACACACCAGTCTCTTTGCAACAAATGCCATCACTCCCATTTTTCCTTTCAGGTACTTGAGATCAGTTTCCATTGCTTTGAACAAAACAATTAATGCCCTTGTCTTAGTCCATTCAGGCTGCTATAACAAGATACCAGAGACTGAGTTGCTTATAAACAACAAAGATGTATTTCTCTCACTTCTGGAGGCTGGGAAGTCTAGGATCAAGACCCTGGCAGATTTGGTGCCTGGTGAGAACCCATTTCCTGGTTCACAGACAAAAGGTTCAGCCCTCATGACCTAATTATCTCTCAAAGAACCTCTTCTGAACACCATAACACTGAAGATTAGGTTTCAACATATGAATTTCCCCAGTGGCGGGGGAGGATGGGGACCAAACACCGTAACAACCACAAATATTTAATGACCACTCTCATGGTGTGACTCAAACTTTAGTGTGGATATGAATCACCTAGGCATCTTGTTAAATGTAGGTTCTGATTCATTGGGCCTGCGGTGGAGTCTGCGATTCTGCCTGGAACCAGTTTCCAGATGATGCCATTACTGCTGATCTGAAGACACACTTGAAGTAGCAAGGCACCACATGACACTAGCTCTGTCCTCAAGGAACGCATAGTCTGGCAAGGCAGACAAGCCATATGCCTGTGAAATGAATAATTCAGGGTATCACTGTGCAGCATAAAGTACGCTAGAGTGATTTTAGATTTGGCTCCGTTTAAACCTACTGTGTTTAAACTTGCAAGTCACTGAATCAAACTGGACCTCAGTTTCTGCATCTGTAAAATGAGAGTGACAAGATGACTATCATGTCCCTCTCAACTGTAAAATTCAATCCGTGATTAAAATTAAGACTAACTACACAAACAGGGATAATACCAACTTAGACAATTATCCATTACATGTGTGTAATGAGAAAAGAATTATTTCTAATAAAAATATACATTTAATGATTTCAAAAACGCACCCAAAATAATTGAGTGGAAAATGAGTTTAATTAACTTGTTAACAAAATTAACAAGTCTGATTTTAAATTGTCTTTGAATTCATGGTTTATTCTAACTTTTCCCTCCTTATCTGTGTTTTCTACTATCAATGGGTGTATTTTTATAAGAAACCCCAAATCTATAAAAGTTAGTGCCCATCCTTGTCAATCCCTAACTGTCCCAACCTACCCAACTGCTCTCCACCTGAGCCCTGAGATAGGAATGGCTCAGTCTGTCAATATGTTTGAAGCTTCCTTCTCATGACTGAGCGGAATCTGGAATTAGTTTGTCCAGTGTTCCTGGAGGTAAATTGAGACCCCTGGGAATTGAGCTACCATTTCATCTGACTGGCCTCCTGCCCAGCTTCTGGTTTTCACCCTAGCTCCCTGTTGGGATAGGAGCCCAGCCCTGAACCCCAGCCAAAAAAGCTGTAGCCCTTGCTCCACTTAATTCTTGCCAGCCCAGGAGACAAACCCTGCTAGGGGCACCACCACCACTACCATCCCAGCTTCCCCAGTTGCTAGATTGTCTGCTTTAGCCCAGGGAGACCTCCCAGAATTGCAGCTCAGATAACAGCTCAGATAATGGGATATCCAGCAAAACCCGAGAAATTCTCCCCCAGGCCTAACACATTAGCCTGCCAAAAGCCTTTACAAATGACTTCTTTACATTCACAAGTAGACTGACTAGAAATACAGCAACATGTCTTGCAGGCTGATTCACTGTACTGACAAAAATAGCAGCTATCGCTTAAGAGGTAAAATGTATTTGCTATTCAATCATGGTAGGAGCACACACTTTAATATATATCTCCATGCTTGCGTTACTGGATGATTTGTGATCATATAACATCTTTGGGACTCAGTCTCCTCATCTGTAAACTGATTGGGCAACTCCCAAGTGTGTTCAATGAAAATTCCAGATAAATTTCTTTACCAAGCAATTATATTCACTTTTTGGACCCATTCTGTTTCTCCTATAGTGTTGTTACTGCTAAGTACAGCCATGATCTCACAAGACTTTTTTTTTTAATAGGATAGAGCAATCCTTTATTTTTAGACATTTTCACAAAGAAGCTTTCAGTAAGTGAACTTTCCAGTGGAGGAGAGAACATGAAAATCAGCCTCCAGCCATCAGCTCTGCTTAGGCCCTAGGATCCTCCTTGCCCAAGTGGTGAGGTGGAGATGTGTATTCCCCTTCCTTTATTAGCTTCCTTTATTAGCTTATCCTGCTGCCTCCTGATGTCATCGTTTCCTGCCAAAGGAGACATTCTAGGAAATCATCAAATTCTATCTCGCGCTTTCTCTGCATATATCACCGATATATGTATATATATATATCATATATACATATCACCGATTCCAGGTGCACATTCTATCCATTTTTTTTTCAAAAGCATGGCATTGACCTGGAATCTGGTTAGACTGCTCAGCACTTTGGACTGTCATCCAATGATCTAAGTTAAGGCCCAGGCTTTTCTGCACATCAAAGAAAGGCATGGCGGCCCACGATGGTGCCCATGCCTCCTCACTCGCCACTGCTACTTCACGATCTCTCACACTGTTCTATAGTTAGTTCTACATGTGAGTTTTTTTCCTATGACTTCCTTGAAGACAGAGATTTTGTTTTACTTGGTCCTCGTAGCTGAGTTTCTTACACGGTTATTAGCTCGCAGTAGGCTTCAGTAAACACCGAGTGAACTGCAAACAGAAATAACTAAGTTACAAAACAACACCCAAAATAGTCCACACATGAGCAAAATTTGTGAAATAAGTTTTCTTTATAGTTCTTAACAGTTCCTTCCATCCTGAAAAAGTCATTTTAGATAAAATTAGTCATGTTGAACTTCATCAGAGCAACCTTATAATCTTTTGGCTATTTGATAGTAGGAAAATGGAGGGACAGGGCAGTTATTTGATGAATTAATATGGTCTATCTTCCTCAAAAGGAACTTAGGGCAGTTTACCACCAGAAGAGGTGGGAACTGGCAAACTTCACCTGACTGAGGCTCAGAAGCGCTGAAGCTACCTCCCCAGAGAGAGAAACCCTCACAGGAATTTCCATAAGAACAGAAGCACCAAAGAAAGCACCAGGACATCAAGCCAAATGATCATGCTAGTGGGGGAGCTTGAGCGAGGCTGTAGTAATTTTCTACCTGATGAATTGACCTCAAAGATTCCTTGGGTCACTTGAAGAACATTTGGTAAAATGTGTAAATATTAGTTTTTCTTTTACCTCCAGTAGAGAAAAAGTGCTTTGAGAGCCTAGCAGAAAAGGGAGTTGTTAAAAAATAAGTTTCAGGAAAAGGTAAAATCATGGCTCCCATACAGCTCTTAAAATGAACATGCATTAAAGAATTTTTTTTTAATCATGTGATATGAGGAAACCAGGGAGATGTTATAAACTAGTTCAAAGGAAAAGTCAAGACAGCACAAATTCATAAGGATTAATGGAACATTGCAAATAGGGCAAAACTAGGTTTTCCACGTGGCAGAGGAAGTAAATTAAAATTGCTGCTGGATCAGACATAATATATGTATCTATTAGTTCCCTACAACTTACAGAATGGCAGAATAGCTCAAAGCCAATGCACTGGGCTAGAATCTGATCATCTGGAAGGGTAAACTCTGGATGAGGTCAGTTTTCTATCGAAACACAAAAGTTTTTCTGCGGCGTTGACCTGACCTTCGGCCCTAACAGCTTTCTTTAACCTAACAGATGTTTCGGCCATGCTTTGGCAAGCAAATTGCTGTCATTTCATAATTGGATTCTCTACTGGTATCTGAGATGCCAATATTTCATAGCGTTTATTAAAATAATCCCACACATAGAGCAGAACAAACCTTATGTTTTTAAAATTCCTAAGAACCTGGCATTCTCGAGTAGGTATTCTCTAACTCTGTGCAGAAACAGGACACAGGGTTTTCCTAATAAACAAGGCCAAATTATTTTCTCAAAACGTGATACTGACTCTGCTCAAATACTCAGGTGTGTATTCAGTTGACACCCTAGAACTATGTGCCATGTGCCATGTACTATGAACTATGTAAGACAATCCGGGCCAAAGAAGGTTTGAAGGCTGGTGTTCTCTATTACCAGGTTTGTTCATACTTGCAACAATGGATTCAGGAGTAGCATCCCCTGATGGGCCCACAGTATTTCCACAGCTTTAGAACTGTTCTCACTGGTGTCCATGCTCCTTTACGTCAGCTGCCCAGTTGGCAGAAGCAAAGGTACAGCCCTGCAAGGAAGACCCTAGAGGCAAAGACAGGAACAGATTCGGAAGCTGAATGCTTCTTCCCTCTGCCCCCATCCCCTGGCAGGCAGTGACCTCAAGCTTGGGCCATCCTCCTCCTACAACACCATGGGGGTCTCCCCTTATCATCCTACCTCAACCCAGGCACAGAGGAGCCTTTGTTCACTATCCTAAGTTGTTTAGTGTGTGTGTCTGTTCTTTGGACTTCATCCCCTCAGCTCCCTCCAGGAGCTTCGCTCAACTCCCTCCTAGCCCGCACCACTCCTCCTCAGGGATGTTCCTCTTATCTGTTTTCCAGTCAAGGCAGCTGGCAGCTTTACTCAGAATCTAAAGACTCATGTAATCTTGAGCAAGGCGGCTGGCAGGAGGGATTAGGATCCCCTTCTCTAAGCAGGGAGGAGGGGGTTTCCTAGAGAGCCAGGCACTCTATAAACTACCAATGAGCTGCTTTGACCATAAAAGCAGTTCAGCCTGGCTTGTGGTGAATGTCTTGGTGTTTTGTTTTGTTGGTTTTTTTTTTTCTTTTTTTTTGGTTTTGTTTTGTTTTGTTTTTAAGTAGAATTGTATCCCCGTTGGACCCACCAGCGTAAGTTAGCTGCAAAATATACATTCCAATAGCTGAATGAGTTGACCTGTTGTATGGGGTTACTTAGCATTGTTCATTTAAATACTGGAGAATGTCTGTCAAATACAATGGTTTTCGTTGTAGCACAGTTGATGTTAAACTGTTCTGACAGTGAGTAGGCAATAGGCTCAGCAGCTTCTAAAGGAAAATCATGGTTCGTATTAATAAAACCATGTCATCAGCGTAGAGAAGGGCGCATTCTCTACCAGTTACTATGCCTTGCAGCGTCCTCCCATTTATTTAACAGCTGTATCAAGTTATATATGATGGAGCAATAATGCCAAATTAGGACACTACTCTGTTTTATATACATTTAGAATTGGAATTTTGCCCTGCCCATAAGGAACTCAGAATGTACACCAGGATTATAGAATTTAATAAATAGATTCATTCAAAAGATAATAAAGTGCATTGTTGTTCTATGAACTGGAGATACAAAGATAAACAAGACATTGTCTCTGTGGAGAAGACAGAGCAAATGAGTATTGCAACATTTTCACAAGGTTAGAAGATGGCTGTCAGTCATTGCTTTATTCCTGGTGTCAAGGATTTCTGAAATTTTTTTAACTTAAATAGAAATGAAATTCAGTGATGTTATGATGATACATGGTCTTATGGGAGCATTAATACATGATCTGACCAGAAAACAAAATGACCATAAAAAGCCATATAATTTTAATTCTGACATTTTTATATAAAATAAGAAAAGTAACATGCTTATTGTAAAAAATCATCCACAATCCCATCACCTTATTATTCTTAACTATTTTTTTTTCTGAATAAAGAGAGTAATACTGGTCAGTAGTATATCACTCCTAAAACCTGTTCATTCTTCATGTAAGATATATTATTTCCTTAGAGCTAATTCAGAAAAAAGAATTTGCTTAAGAATAATGGCCTTTGTTTCATTTCCTTTTTTTTTAAGCTTTAAGTGATAATAAAAGAGTTATTAGACCCCAATTTAGTAAATGATTCAGATCTATAGAATACACATGACCCTTGAGCAACACGGGTTTGAATGCACAGAGTCACTTACATAGATTTTTTTTTAAATGAATACAGTACAATTCTGTAAATATATTTTCTCTTATGATTTTCTAAATAACATTTTCCTCCCTCTAGCTTACTTTATTGTAAGCTAGTATATAATACATATAACATAAAAAATATGCATTAATCAACTTTTATGTTATTGGTAAAGCTTCTGGTCAACAGTAAGTTTTGAGGAGTCAAAAGTTATATACATAGACTTTCAATTATGTGGTAGGTCAGCACCCCTCACCCCCATGTTGTTCAAGGATCAGCTACACAAAGAGATCATCATATGACTCTAGAGCTGAGGGAGACAAACTCTTACACTACTGGAGATTAGTTCCACTATGGTTCCTTTCAGAGAAGCCTTCCATAAACAACACTTTTCTACATTCATATTCATCATTGGTTCCATCAATTCAACCTGAAGTCTTTCACTGATATCAATCATAACCATCCCTTTCCCCAAAAAGACAAAAAGGTCATAAAATTATCTGAACTTAGTTAAGTCAATGACTCATTCCAGGTAAGCCATTTTAAAAGTTCTTTTGCAAAATTAGCAGGCTGTATTGCCTTCTCAGAGTATTTCTCGAACCTGATGAAATATTAAAGATCAATGTGAAATCTGAACAGACCAATTACTGGTATCAAAACTGAAACAGAAATCAATAATTACCAAAACATAGAAGTCCAAGTCTGATGGCTTCATAGGTGAATTCTACCAAACATTTAAAGAAGAGTTAATACCTATTCTGCTCAAACTATTTAAAAAAAAAAAAAAAAAGAGGAAGGAAAGCTTCTAAATGCGTTCTACAACCCCATCATTACCCTGATACCAAAATCAGATAAGGAAACCACACACAAAAAAGAGAACTACAGCCCAGTATCCTTGATGAACACAAATGCAAAAATCCTCAACAAAATACGAGCAAAGTGCATTCAAAAACACATTAAAAGGATCATTCACCATAATCAAGTGGGATTTATCCCAGGGATGTAAGGGTAGTTCAATATTTCCAAATCAAGCAACATGATACACCACATTAACAAAATGAAAGATAAAAGTCACATGATCATCTAGAGAGATGCAGAAAAAACATCTGACAAAATTCAACATGCACTCATGATAAAAACTCTCAACTCACCCATTCATGACAAAAAGTGGGCTTAGAGGGAACATACCTCAACATAATAAAGGCCATGTATGAAAAACCCACAGTTAATATCTCATTCAGTGAAGAAAAACTGAGAGGTTTTTCTCTAAAATCTAACAAGACAAGAATGTCCACTCTCACCACTTTTATTCAACACAGTACTGGAAGTCCTAGCCACAGCAATCAAAAAGAAATTAGAGGCATCCATATTTGTGAAGGAAAAGTTAAACTATCGCTATCTGCAGATGACATGATACTATACATAGAAAACTCTAAAGATTCCACCAAAAAACTACTAGAAATAAATAGTACAGTTGCAGGATACAAAATTAATAACCAGAAATCAGCAGTATCTCTATACGCTAGTTATGAAGTAGCAAAAAGAGAAATTAGAACAATCCCATTTACAATTATGCCAAAAATAATAAAATACCTAGGAATAAACTTAACCAAAGAGGTGAAAGACCTGTACTCTGAAAACTATAAGACACTGAAGAAGGAAATTAAAGATGATACAAATAAATGGAAAGTTATTCCATGCTGGAATTGGATTGGAAGAATTAATATTGTTAAAATGTCCATATTACCCAAAGCAATCTGCAGATACAATGCAATCCTGATAAAAACACCAACAGTATTTTTCAAAAACCAGAAGAAATAATACTAAAATTTGTATGGAACCACAGAAGACCTGGAATAGCTACAGCAATCCTCGGAAAGAAGAACAAAGCTGGAGGTATCACAAGTTCTGATCTCAACGTATACTACAAAGCTATAGCAATTATGACAGTATGGCACTGGCACAAAAACAGACAATATAGATGAGTGAAACAGAACAAAGAGCCGAGAAATAAACCCATGCTTTATGGTCAATTAATCTATGACAAAGGAGGCAATAATATACAATGGGGAAAAGACAGTCTCTTCAATAAATGGTGCTGGGAGAACTGGGCAGCTTCATGTAAAAGAATGAAACTGGACCATTTTCCAACACCATAAACAAAAAAACCTAACATGAATTAAAGACCTAACTATGTAACCTGAGACCATAAAAAACCTAGAGGAGAACAAAGGCAGTAGTTTCTCTGACATTGGCTGTAGGAACATTTTTCTAGATATCTGTTCAGGCAAGGGAAACAAAAGCAAAAATAAACCATTGGGATTATACCAAAATAAAAAGCTTTTGCACAGGAAAGGAAATCATCAACAAAGCAAAAGGCAACCTACTGAAGATATTTGCAAATGATATATCAAATAAGGAGTTAATATCCAACATATATGAAGAACTTACACAACTCAACATCAAAAAAAAAAAACTAACCTGATTAAAAAATGGTCAGAGGACGTGAATAGACATTTTTTTCCAAAGAAGACATACAGATGACCAACAGACATGAAAAGATGCTCAACATCACTGATCATCAGGGAAATGCAAATCTAAACCACAAGGAGATGTCACCTTACACTGCCAAGATGGCTAAAATAAAAAAGACAAGAAATAACAAGTGTTGACGAAGATGTGGAGTAAAGGAATCCTCATACTCTGTTGGTGGGAATGCAAACTGGTGCAGCCACTGTGGAAAAGAGTGTGGAGGTTCCTTAAAAAATTAAAAACAGAAATACCATATTATCCAATAATTCCACTATTATGTATTTACCCAAAGAAAATGAAAACCCTAATTTGAAAGGACATATGCACCCCTATGTTTATTGCAGTGTTATTTACAATAGCCAAGATATGGAAGCAATCTAAGAATCCATTGATAGATAGATAAGGGAAGTGTTTTATATATATATATATAAATAGATAGATATATGTATATTTATATTTATTTCTATATATTTATGTAACTTATTTTAGAAATTATTTTATTTTATAATTATATATAATTTTATATTATATACTATATATAATATAAACATATTTATATATAATCAGACAATATAATATCTATTATATTCTATAGCATGATTTATTATATAAATTATTACATAATTTATATATTATATAATTAATATATTTATATGGTTTATTTATATTTATAGAAATGTATATTTACATAAATATATAAAATATTATGCAGCCATAAAACAGGATGAGATCTTGCCATTTGCAACAACACAGATAGACCTAGAGGGTATCATGCTAAGTGAAATAAGTCAGACTGAAGAAAGACAAATACCATATAATTTCACTCATAAGTAGAATTTTAAAAAAATGAATAAACAAACAAAAAGTAGAATCAGACCTGTAAACATAGAGAACAAACTGATGGTTGGCAGAGGGGTGGGGGGTTGGGCAAAATGGGTGAAGAGGAGTGGGAAATATAGGTTTACAGTTATGGAATGATCAAGTCACAGGAATAGGAGGTACAGTATAAGGAACATAGTCAATGATATTATAATAGCCAGTGACAGACGGTAGCTACGCTCATGGTGAGCACAGCATAATGCATAAGCTTGTTGAATCACTATGTTGTACATCTGAAACTAGTGTAACATTGTGTGTCAATTACACGTAAGCAAAAAAATTAGGATAAAAATTATTGAAAATCTATGCAAAAAATGAAAAATGCAGATTAATTTCTTTTTTTTCTATATTAAAAGAAATGAGTGCAAGCTTTTTTAAAAAGAGCTTCTTCTCTGGATTAGCACGCCAAAATTCAACACCAGGTTTTTCTCTAGTTTACCTCAATCTCCAACTTTGGCCAACTCATCTCTTTGTACCTAAGTTTTCTCACACAAATCATACCAACCACTAGAAGGTGATGAAAACCGAATCATAACTAAGGATTTAAGAGAATAAATAGGTTTAAATTTTTAGGAAAAAAATAAGCTAGAGATACCGAATTCCTTTAAGATAGCAAAGGCATCATAAATGACTATCCCTTCACTATCTTTGACCTGTAATTTCTTCACCTCTAAAATGAAGGATTGAGTTAAACGATATCTTGGATTTCATCTGGTGGCAAAATTCTATCACCATGTTGTTTCTATTATCATGAGAATTATGCCCAGAAAGGTAAGAAAGAAAACACAGACAACCGACATAAATGGTATATCCATGGTAAACATTTCTAAAACACCTCTAATTTAGCTTCTTCATAAGGAAATGAAATCCCAAGGGGGTTTAGCTGGTGGTGAAAGGGTACTTTGAAACCTACAGTCTGACTCAGGCACAAAGTCAAGGAATTAATGTAGGCAGAACCACAACAAAGTGGACATGGTGGCAGAGGGACTCATTCAGAGTAGACTAGAAAGGAATTTGCTATTTCCTCCACTCTGGTTTTATTCAAACCAATAGAAAAACTGTATTTAATGATGCAATATCCAAGCAAACACAGAACTAGGCAATCCTCTAGGCCATTAATAATGCTTCTTGGGTGGCTGAAGGCCCTCTGCTTCCAGTGTAGTTGAGGTGTGTGCTAATGTCTTCGTACAATGAAGTATCTTAATGGCATATTTACTGAAGCACTTAATCTACTCTTGGGGGGTGAAGAGATCAAGTACATCCCCGTTAAAGCACAGAAGCTTGCTGGAGATGGCATAATGGTTGTTGCTGGCTACAGTCCACAGACTCACCCTGTGGTTTGCTGATAACCTCGACTTGTCAGAGTTATAATTTGTCACCAGGCATTTTGAATAAGAACCTAAGACATTTCATCAATACCTGTCAATCCACACCCAGCAAAGAAAGCAATACAGTGTCAAGCCAAGGATCTCACTTAACAAGCTGGCCATAAACCTGTCATGGGTTGTTTTTACTTAGCTTTCCTTCTTTTGGTGCTTTCCAAGCCAGAGCCCACCAAATACTCGGGGTTAAACAGAATCACTCTGAGTTGAGAGAAATCCCCACAGACTTCCCCACCACCCATCTGTGTAACCTGGGAGAGAACTGGCAAGCCCATAGCGCTTCGGCTTATTTGTCTGTTAAATAAAGACATTTAACAAGTAATTTTGAGAGCTAACATTCCATAATCTTATCTCACTTTGGCTTTCAGTGACTTGTAGTTTAAGGAACTCTGAGTAAAGCCAAATTTCCAATTTTTGCCTTGAGAAAATTTGATTTTTTCCCTTTTTTCTAAAATAAAATCTCTACGGTACAAGAAAAGCTGAAGGCATCTATTTTAGCTTTACTCCTTTAGGGGAGTATTTAAAGAATGAAACTCGGAATGGCTGCTATTTAAAGAAGCAGTCATAAAAAGAAAAGAAGATAAAAGCTATGATTTAGAAGAAACTTGTCTTCAATGAAATAATGTCCCATATGAGTGCATCTTCTTTTTAAAGCTATCTATGTAGGTATAAATACCATGCCAGCATCCCTGTGTTATAAACCAGCTCACAAGAGAAGAGACCCTGTAAATGAACTACTTTTATTGTGGTTAAAGAGTTTAAAAAAAAAACAAAAAAACTAGCTGTGGAAAGGACCTGGGAGTTGAAAATCACTCCTATGTACTACCTAAGGGAAAATAGGTAAGAATAAAACTATAAAAAAAAAAGAATAAAACTATATTCAGCTTCACTGTTGGACACCTAATTACTAATCATATAATTACTGACCATGTAATTCCCAGCATTTCCAGTACAAGCAGCAGAAAGAAGACTAAAATGTTCTTAAATGATGGCCTACGGAGCTGAAAAGAAATCCAATGTAAAGGCCAGATACTCATTCCAGTTTTCTCTATAAACAATGATATGAAAAACAACACATTCAGTCAATAATTTCTAGGTCAGGGAAAGAAGGGGCAGTATACAAGATATCCGGTTTTGTAATGAGGTTTCGATGGGGTGGGGGGGGAGTGGGTTGAAAGAGCAGATTCTGGAACCAAGTTAAATGACTTACCTCTTCATTTGAAATGGACAGAATACTTTAGCTAAGTCATACAGAAGGAACTGAAACCCTCCTCCAGGAAGTGGCCTACTCTTAGGCTATAGTAGGATTAGACTCGTTATTTCTACATTTCTCCAAGTCTCTTTTTTCACTGATTCCTGGAACTTTCAAAGACTTATCCAAATGAAACACATGCCCAGTCTGAGGGCAACTCCACCACAGAAAAAGCCTCCCGTCACCCACAGTTCCATCTCACCTCAATCAGTTTATTCAAGATTCTGGCCTTTCAGGTTTCGGAGCTCAAATTTTCATCTCAACTACTCCACCTCCTAGAAATACCTAATGGACTATTAAAGAATTGGCAAAGAGTAAAAGAAATATTTCATAACTGGTATTTTTATTTTGGTTAGAAAAATTCACAGGTTATTTTAATTCACTGCTATCGTTCTCAGCCCATTTTAGAAGAGCAGTTAGGGCTGGAATTTTTTTACTTAGCTTTTCTCTGGACTACCTGCAAATCATTAAAAATGTATCCCCAGTTGGTCCCACAGTTAATTAACTATTCTTTGCAAAATCCATCTGTAAAGATTCAGTATAAAATGCATTTTATTTCCCATTTTGCTTGTGATCCTAAGTTATTTGGTGCCTCTGCTTAGGCTAATCTTGACCTAATTCTCATAAAAATAAACACAGTGATGTTAGAGTTCACAACTTCTGGGCATCACAATTGCATTCGTGGGCTAACACTGCTCTTGTGGGATGACACAAGAAAATACAGAGCACCCAAGTTCTAGGAAGAAGTGACTTGAACTGTGTGCAGACACACCTAGTTCCCACTAAATGAAGAAGGTATTTAAATCGTAGAATCCCAAATTAAGAATCTCCTTCTGTATCATGTTGAAATGTTCTTTGAAGTTGGCATTTATTACATGCTTACCACCCAGTGGCAATAAGTTAAACGCGTGGTTAGTGATAAGGCCTCCCCCAACTCCATTCACATTTGATCCTGCGCTTCTGAGATCCAGAACATACACAGGAGGAGAAAGCAAAGTCAGTTAACGGAAGCAGACTGAGCATTTATTAACTATTAATTGTCTGTCTGATGGACAGTGACAGTCCTAATGATTCCATAAAGCTTCAAAAAGTTAGTATCAATAATAAGAAAACCTAAGAATGCACATTAAAATAGAATCTTTCATTGGCATTTGGTTAAGGAATGAGTTGAAATAAGGCAAGAGCACTAAATTAAGAGTCAGAAGACCTGGGTCATGGGGTGCCACCTGCCTTATCTGCCTGACAAGGTGCTTTAAGCATCTAAATGAGGCAGTGGCCATGAATGGCCATTATAAACAATCAAGTGCTTTAGAAAATATTCGAATAATTCACTTCCCTCTTATGTGTGCAGAGAATGAAATACATTTTTAAAAGAAACTTTTATTAAAAAGTTTCAAAAAGACTGTAAAAGATTCCCAGTAAAATTTCCTGCTGTCCTTATCAGAAACATAAGGGAAGGGGATAGCAAGGTAGCAGCTGCCCAAGGGATCAGAGAACAGAGAGCTCAAAATCTGACATCAGGGAGAGCACTGAAAATACTTGAATCTAAGAAAGTTTGAAGAAAATAGATTCACAGTTTTCCACAAGACCTAATTTCAATTTAATTACTGATTTTTTAACTACAAAGCAGCAAAATATTCACACAAGCAGAGCTATTTATTGGCCACCTCGGGGCACTTGTCCTTAGATTGGCCCCTTCCCACATCTTTACAATGTTTTTGGACACCTGTGAAACTGAAGGCAAAAGAAAATGTCTGCTCATATCCCTGTTCATGCCTCGGGGTCCTATGACCTAACGTTATTATTAATTTATTAATAATTATTAACTTATTAATAATTCTTATCTTATATTCATAGTGGGATTTAGAGTTGACCACATTTAGATGACAATAGATATATGAAATACTATTTTAATTGAGATTATACTAACTTATTCATGATTTATTGCAAATCCAATAAAGGGCCCTAAAGGTCTACATGCCTCAGGCCCAGAATTACTTAAACGAGGCCAGAATAATTAAACACAAGCCTCAGTATGACCTAGAAACAATAGTTCAAGACAAAGTTTGGAGATATTTGAGTTTCTCTAAGAAAGACTGGGGGAAAGAGATCCCTTGCTTTTTACAAGGCTCAGTTTAAATTAAATCACACTGATTTATTCTCAAAGTTGTAAAGTCACAACATAGTAATGCAAGCCCTTTATTCTGTAAGAAGTCACAGACAGGAATGCAAGTGAATATTTTTCTCTGTATTGAATCAATCTCTCCTGCTTTCCATCTCTCTGTCCCTCCGGCCCTCCCTCCCCTCCATTCTTCCTTCTTTTTCTTTTTCTAAAAAGCAATGGGTTTAGTCTATAAAGAAAAAGGAAGCAATATAGCCTAGTCACCTTTCCATATTTCTTTATCCTTGTGTCGCCATCCAGCCCCGCCCCTTCTCCAAACAGTAGTGATGTGAGAGGGAAGGTTTTATTTGTTTAGGTCAAAGGTGAGACTCCCAGGACAATACCATCCTTTTAATAGTCTTTGGTATGACAGAAAACGTAAAACCAGAGGCCGCATACCTCTCTTATCCACACATACCATCAACATCAATAGGTACTCCACCACAGCCTCAGGCAGCTGATTCTAACAGGGATTCTGCCCTCCAGCCACTCCTGCATCCTGAGGACCCAGCTGGCTTTCGACTGCTCATCCATTCCTAATATTTCCCTCTTCTCTACTGTTTTTTTTTTTTTGGAAGATTTTATTTATTATTTGACAGAGAGAGACACAGCGAGAGAAGGAACACAAGCAGGGGGAGTGGGAGAGGGAGAAGCAGGCTTCCTGCTGAGCGGAGAGCCCAATGCAGGCTCGATCCCAGTACTCTGGGATCATGATCTGAGCTGAAGGCAGATGCTTAACGACTGAGCCACCCAGGCGCCCCTCTACAGTTTCTAAACACAAATCAGCTAAACCCTAAATTTCATCACAGCCACGTGAATGTTTCCAATGCTTAAGTAATATTAAATTATTGATTACTGCAAGGTGGCATCAACACTATATGGTATTTTATGGACAGAGACAAAGAAAGAAAAGCTACTTCAGCAAACATTCAACTTTGTCATTTAGTAGCCGTGTGATAGTCAAAGCAATCAGTTTCCTTCATTCTAAGAAGGGGAGAATAAGAACTACGAGATTATTACAGGGGTTGAATATAATACATAAAGAACGCCTCTGAATGACTAGCACAAAGAGAGCACTCCGTAAGTGTTCACTGTTTTTCATGTTGCTGTGAGGACAAGAGGGAATCTGTGCAAGGCACCAAGGAGAATACAAGGCCTCAGTAAACCTCCGAAAGAATCTGGACGCTTCTGCACACCAGCCCTTCCTTCACATGGGATGCATTCTCAAGGTTACTTTCTCAGACCAAGATAAAAGGGCAAGTCTTCTATCAGTATTTAGAGTTAATTATTCCCTTTGTGCCTCTGAGTAGAATTTATGATATGGCAAGGTCTAGCAACATCATAATTTTAAATTAAATCAGAAGAGGGAAAATATATTCCCATTTTAAGGCCACTCCAACTATGAAATGCAATGTCCTTAAAAAAAATAACATCAAGGATATCTGGAAATATATGTAGAAAAAACTCTATAGATGTGGAAAGAATTCAAGATTTGAGTTTCAGCAATATGGCAGACTATACATTAAAAATCTCTTCTGCTAGATTAGCTGGGAATGCTGAGAAAAATTATACAAACTTTAAAACAATACACAGCTAAGCCCATATAAAAGAAAAATATCCAGGTGCCAGGAATATTGAAGCAACTAAAAACAGGACTGAGTAAGGCTACTCAGTACAAATGAGTAGGCTACTCTGCATTTGCCTTAATGATAGGTGGTGAATAACAGTTGCAAGTTAGGAATTTGGCTTTTAAGGTAATGCAAAGGATAGGAGATGAGAACTTGGCTCTTGCAAGGTGGAAAATTGAAGTTAAGATCCCTGCATAAAACTAGAAGGGCTAAAATCTCAGTTGGGGCATGAAAAAAATCTCCCCACCAAAGCAAAAGAAAACAATAGACAATAGGGAAACTGGTTTGTCTGTCCTAGGGTAAAATAAATCCCTTGGGAATGTAGAATCTGGGCCTGCACAACAAAAGAAAACTGAATTTATGTCACATGTGGTCTAGAAAGCCACAAGTCAAAAAATTATGAAGAACTAAATCCTAAGCCAAGGATCTCCAATGAGTGCACACAGAAGTAAATCCAAAACTGTTTTAGAAGAACACTCTAACTCAAGTAGCACAGGAATTTTATAGATAAATTCATTACCCAAGATTTAAGGCAAAAGAGAAAATAAAAATAGTAGATTAAAACACCCAAGAAATTAACACAATAAAAATGTCTGCTAGAGACTACTAGATAATCATGACTAAAAGAATTATCATATATTTTAACTAATTAGTCTAAAATTCCCTAAAATTCTAATAACTAATACAAATCTGCACTCCTTAACATACACAAAAATGAAAAATGGATGAGTAGCCATTAAGAAAAGATTAATAATTGCATTTTGGGGGAAGATCAGGGCAAACCCAGAAACAGGAAATATTCAATTATTTGCCACTGAATTACTTTGGCACCACGTAGGAATATAAAGTTGTAAATGCACTTAATACTTAGCTATTGTAGGGTAACATAGCCTCCTTTTGGAAATGTGCAAACTCAGGCTCTTTTGTTGAAAGTACCTGCAAAAACATTGATGTGGGGGAAGCAGCTATTCAGGATCTGGAGGATCCTGGGCTACACATCAAAATGAACACAGTAGTTTGAAAGTTGGATGAGGTCGTGGTGAATAAAAATGTTATACTTATCTTTAAATTTTCTCCTATATTTAACTATTTGTAATTTAACTTTATAAAATCATATAAAAATTTAACTTTATAAATTAATAATCAATATATTCACCATTGTCTCCTTACCTAATTTATTATTCTGAGGCCCCATATAATAGATACCTATAAAAACATATCAGCATGATAGCTATATCTGTTTGTTCATTATCTTTTACCTACGTTTCCTCCCAGCCACATGTAACCAAACAAAGAATTCCGCCTATTTTATATTTCTAGTCATTTCTTGCCTCTTCTACTGCCATATTCCTATCTGGTCCCTCATCACATCCCACTTTTCAAATGAGCTTTTCATTTAGTCATCAAATATTTCATTGCAAGCTTACTATGTATCAGGTACTGTTGTTTCAGATGCTACATTACTAAGATGCTTTCAGAACCCATCTTTATTGCCTCCAATGCTTCCTGCTCCAGTTAAATCTTACTGATTTAACCTTCTTAAAACACACATCACTCACCTACCTTTTCAAAACTCTTCAAGGGTTCCCTGAAAGAAGATACAGGCCAAACTTTTTTTTTTTTTTTTAATTTTTTTTTTCAGTGTTCCAAGATTCATTGTTCATGCACCACACCCAGTGCTCCATGCAATACGTGCCCTCCTCAATACCCACCACCAGGCTCACCCAACCCAACCCCCTCCCCTCCAAAACCCTCAGTTTGTTTCTCAGAGTCCACAGTCTCTCATGTTTCATCTCCCCCTCCGATTTCTCCCAATTCACCCTTCCTTTCCTTCTCCCAATGTCCTCCATATTTTTCCTTATGCTCCACAAGTGAAATCATATAACTGACTCTCTCTGCTTGACTTATTTCATTCAGCATAATCTCTTCCAGTCCCATCCATGTTGATA
>CM052899.1:69446698-69546209 GCA_028534135.1 Potos flavus | reverse complement strand
TCCCATTCCGTGGGTTGCCTGTTTGTTTTGTCGACTGTTTCCTTTGCTGTGCAGAAGCTTTTTATCTTGATGAAGTCCCAAAAGTTTGTTTTCACTTTTGTTTCCTTTGCCTTTGGAGACATGTCTTGAAAGAAGTTGCTGTGGCCAAACGTTTTACCTGGACATTAAAAGGCCCTCCAAAATCTGACCCAAAATTACCTTTCTAAAGTTTTCTCTCACCTCTCTCCTAGATATTTACTTGCATTCGTTTGAGAAGCAATATCTTCCACTGCTTCTTGGCCTTTTGGCTAAGATCAAGTGGGAAGCAATATCTTCCTTTTTTTAAGTGGGGCTGGAACTCACAACCTTGAGATCAATAGTCACATGCTCTTCCAACTGAGCCAGCCAGGTACCCTGAAAAGCAGTATCTTCCAAATAAGTGGTAGAGATTTCTTCCTCCCAGAAAGCCAAACTGAGTAAAAAACAAAACCCAACTATATTCAATTTACAGAAAACATATAAGAAATATAAGGATATGAAAAGGTCAAAAATAAAAGAATGGAAAAAGATATAACATTCAACACTAATCAAAAGAAAACTGGTATAGCTTTATTAAATCAGAAATGTAGTTTTTATGGTAAAAAAATTACTAAAGACAAAGAAGTACATTTATTATAAATGGTTTGATTCATCAGAAAGATACAATGCTAAGTGTCCATGTACTTAATAACATAGTAGCTTCAATATATATAAAGAGAAAATTGACAAAATTAAAGGAAAAGTAGACAAAGCCACAATCATGTAGAAGATTTTCATACAACTTTCTTATTAACTGATAGAATGAGCAGACAAAGAATCAGTTGACTATAAAATATTGGACAACATAATTAATAAACCTGATCTAATTAACATATATGGAGCACTGCAACCAAAAACTATAGAATACATACAGAGCCTGGGTGGCTCAGTCAGTTGAGCATCGGACTCCTGATTTCAGCTCAGGTCATGATCTCAGAGTCGTGGGATTGAACCCTTCATTAGGCTCCACATTCTGCAGGGAGTCTGCTTGAGATTCTCTCTCTCCCTCTCCTTCTTGCCCTCCCCCACTAAAATAAGTAAATAAATCTTTTTTTAAAAAAGATACTTGGAAAATCCCCATATCTTTGGAAAGAAAATTATGAAATGTTCTTCTAAATAACCCATGGGTTAAAGAGAAACATTCTAATAGATAATAGATATCACTCTAACTGGATGCTAGTGGGTAATTATGTATCAACACATATAAGATCAACCAGAGCTGTACTTAAAACTGTAATTTACTGCTTTAAGTGCCTATTTTAGACATGAAGAATGCTGGAAATCAGCAGTCTAAGTATTCATCTCAAAAACTTAGAAAAAGAAGGCAAATTAAGCCCAAAGAAAATAGAAGAAAATAATAAAGAGTAGAAAGTAATGAAATAGAGTATATTCATTAGAAAGGATAAAGCCAAAGTTGTTTCTTAGAAAATACTAACAGAATTTGATATATTTTTGCTGAGACTAATGAAAAAGAAGAAAACACAAAACACAAATTATTAGGAATGATAAGAGATCTAATAATACAGATCCTACAGACATTATAAAAAAAAACATAAAATGATAATATGCATAACTTTATGCCAATAAATCTGAAATGTAGATGAAATGGATAAACTGCCATAAAAATACAAATTACCAAAACTTACACAAGAGGAAGTACAAAAATCTACATAATTCATCTATTTAGAATTAGAAATCAAACCTATAATTATGTCTTCACAATGAATTTTATGTCATTTAAGGAATTATTCTAAGCTCAAACTCTTCCAGAAAACAAACAAAAACTTTCTTATTTATTTTATGTAGCCAAAATAATTCCAATACCGAAACATGAAAAGGACAATACAAAAAGGAATATTATAGGCTAATCTCACTCATGATGCAAAAACCATTGGTGCATATGGATCAAAAATTTCTAAACTAATTTTTACCAAACCAAGTTTAGTGATTCATAACAAAAGACAATGCCTATAGTCAAGTTGGATTTACTCCAGAAAGATGGTTGGTTAGTCAACATGTAAAAATCAACCAATATAATTCAACATAAAAATAAAAAAGTAAAAATCATATGGTTATTTCAATAGATGCAAGAAAGCTTTTAATACCCTCAGTATTCATTCATGATTGTAAAACAAACAAATGATTTTGGTAAACTAGAAATAGAAGAAAATAGCATTAATTTTATTAAGGGTTTCTTGAAAAAAACCTAAAACCTAAGCAATCATCATACAAAATAGTGAAATCTTAAAGCTTTCTCAGTGGCATCAAAACAAGGTAAGAATGACTGCTTTCGATGTTCAGTTTAACAACTCAGACTTCTATTTAATACATTGCTGGAGGCATAATTAGTATAATAAGAAATATAAAAGTATAAGGAAAAGGAAAGAAAAAATAGGCATCATTATGAGGTATAAAAAAATCCAAAAGAATCTACAGAAAAATTATTTTAATTAAGAGGGAATTTAGAATGTTGCTGATTACAAAATAAATTTACAAAAATCAATTTTACTTCAATTTACCAAAATAAACTTAAGTATCATTTATAATAGCACCAAAAATATCAAATTCCTAGGAATAACTCTATAAAAAATATACAAGATGTCTCCCAACTATAAAACACTATTGAAAGACATTAAAGTCTCAAACAAGTGGGGTCTTCTGTAAATTAGAAGACTCAATATTGAAAAGTGTTCTCATTGATCTATAGATTCAAAACAATCCCAATAAAAATTCTATAGTTGGTGTGTGTGTGTGTATGTGTGTATGTGTAAGCTGATAAGCTAAATATAAAATGTTTACAGTAATGAAAAAGGCCAAGAATAGTTGAAACAGTTAAAAAAGAACAAGCTGGAAGAATTTGACTACTTGATGTCAAAACGTTATTACAAATCAACAGTAATAAAGACAGTGTTATCCTGATATAAGAACAGACAAACTGAAAAGAACAGGCAGCTCAAAAACCTGCCACACACAAATGGATACTTGAGTTAATGCAAAGGTGGCACTGCAAAGCAATGGGAAAAGATGGTCTTCAAAAATACTGAGTCATTTGGGTATCTACACAGGAAAGAAAAAAATAAAATTTAACTCCTGTCATCTAAGGTGGATTGCAGATCTAAATCTGCACAACAAAGCAACTAAAGCGTTTAGAAGATAATGTAAGAGAACATCTTTATGATATTCAAGTCAGAAAACATTTCTTAGCACACAAAAAACACTAAACATCATGGAAAAGATAATAAATTGGTTTACATTTACAATCAGAATTTCTATTCATTAAAAGATCCAACTTTTAAGAGAATGAAAAGGCAAACCACAGCATGGGAGAAGGCAGTTACATCACTTGTAACTATCAAAGAGCTTATATCCAGAATGTATGAAGAACATTTATAAATCACTGAGAAATTTTTAAGACAAATTTTTTAAAATGAACAAAAGATTAGAATACTTCACAAATGAGGCTATCCAAATGCCAACAAACACGAAAGGTAGCTTGACATCATTAGTTTTAATGGAAAGGAAAATCAAAACTATGATAACGTTACACTCACCCAAGTGGCTAAAATTGAAAAGATCAACAATATTCAAGTTTGGTGAGTACATGAAGTAACAGAAATTCTTATACCCTGCTGTCAAAACATGAATGGGTACATCCACTTTGGAAACCGATTTGGCATTAACTACAAAAAGTGAGCATACATATACCCTTTGAGAGAGATATCTGACTCCTATACATGTATCTAAAAGAAACATACATGCCATATGAGTCAAAAGACAAGCACTAGAATTCCATCACAGTATTACTGTAATAGTCTGAAACTGAAAACTTAAATAACCAACAGTAGGGTGGATAAATAAATTATGGTATATTTCTATAATAAAATACTATATATATAACAGGAAAAATGAACAAACTATAAGCAGTAACACAGATATATACTATAAAAATCATGCTGGGTAAAAGAAAACCAACACAAAAGATATATTACCTTTGTATATACATATATACATAATTTATATTACATTAAACATAGGTGAAACTCAGGTGCACCATTTAACTCAGGGTAGAGACTAATCTTGGAGAGGAGGAGAAGAGTGGTTGAGAGGGGACACAGAGAGAGGTTCCAGGGTACTGAGGTGTTCTAATCTTTGGCATGTACATAGGTGTCCACCTTGACCTAATTTACTGAGCTGGTGTTTGGTGCACTTTACTGTACATACATTATGCTTCATACACACAATTAAAAAGGAAATAGTCTAAAAAGAAAAAAAAAACCTGACAAAATCAGCCGAAGATTATTGTAGATAAGACTTAGGTGCTCATCTAATTCCTATGCAACCAAGTGACTTCCTTCTAGCTTGCAAATAATAAAGAAAATTTTTCACATACAGAACCTTCCCATTAAAATAATATTTCCTCTTATTATATTCACTAGCTACAGATCATATGCAAAATGGTTACTTTATTTAAAACAAGACACTGCTTACATTGTTTCTTCATATCACTAGTGTATCTCATGTTTCGGTTGACACATCTTTAAAAAGAATTATAGTATGACTAATACTGTTTCAAAGCCTTCTTTAGTTTTAAATAAGGCTTTCTTATTTTGAATCCAAAAGTAATCAGAAGTAAGACAAGCACAAATTGGACCCAAAGGAATGAAGTTGTGTTCCTACTAATGGTGATTCTGTTTAAAAACACAACATGCCATATTCCAAGAACTCAAATATTTTTGTAATGGCCACTTGAGAGCCTTATTTGGAGCTGTGTATGATTTCTGATGGTCTTGCTTACAAGCATATTATCTAAGAATTCCATTTATTATCTAAATCTCTGGAATGGAAGAGGGAACCTGGAACAATGGATCCAAACTGGGTGGACATTTCAATGATTCCACAAGCATCAATCTCTAAGGAATGCCCTTTGGAGAAACAGAGATTTCCACCAGACTTTTTACCCCAGGCAAACTTCTGATAACCTTTTCCATGGTTAAATCTTAGATAATATTAGATAATCTTAGAGAAATATTAAACATTTTAATTTATATGAAACTCTTTCAAAAACTAGGGTTCTTATTCTACAGTCTCCTTTATAATTTATAATGGTAGTGGGTGTTAGGCTACCCATACTGCCTCTTTTCTTCTTTGAACCTTTAATATGGCATTAAATATAATAATTATATAAGGGTATAGATATAAAACTATAACAGAGTAAGATTAAACTTTCACCACATCCTACCCTACCTTTTTTCCATCCTGTAACTTAAAGATGTTACAGATTACTCAGGTTAGCACCCCACGGTACTACAGTATGAAAATAACCTCCTCACTCCTCCACAAATCTGTAATTTTCCATGCCTAAAATGCCTCCCCGTTTCATCTCTCTCTATTTAAATTTGCAGGTTTTGGAATGAGAATGTAAATTTACAAACACTCTTTCCCCACTCCTGATGATTCCCAACTAGAAGGAAGTTCAATTCCTTTCCTCTGGACCTCTCTCCAGCCTATCACGCTGGCCCCAAAGCGGTTAACAGCTGATTTATAAATATAGGAAGAACAGTTGAGAATATATGGTTCCGTTCCATCCTCCTCCTTTGAGAGAGCATACTGCCCCATTCAGTGTGCAGCCAGCCACGACATGAATCTTAGGGATTCATTATTAGAAACCCAAATTAGTTAAGACTTCAAAAGACTTCCATCAGCCTTCAGGAAAGAAGGTAATTATTAGAGCTTTCATCTTCACTATTTGTTTCTCAACTTGTACAGAACCAAGGAAGGAGGGCTCTTCAGATAACCTTGTATACATGAGTGTCTATCTCTTCTATAAGAACCTTACAACACTAAGGCATTGGTGATATCTGGTTTACTCAACAGTACTTCATACTGAGGATGTATGAATGTTTCTGTGGGTCCCTAGCCATCATCAGCTAGACCATAAGTTCTTTCTGAATAAGAAACATGTTTTCTTCTTCTTTGTATTCTACACAGGATTTAAGGCAGTCAATAGTACATGTTGATTGTTTGAAAAGAATGCAATATTTTTCTCCTGGGAACTATAAGTAATATAACTGATCACAGCATTGCAGAGTAATGAACAGATACGAGGTAGACAGTAACCACTGTCAAGTATCCATAATAATTAAAATTATTTTTAATTTTAATTAAAAATAATTTTAATTAATCAAGCAATCAAGTATCCATAATAATGGATTATGGATAATAATCCATAATTATTATCAAGTATCCATAATAATGGATCAAGTTTCCATAATAATCAAGTATCCATAATAATTAAAAAATGACACTGTGGATTATTCTCTTCTAGGTAAATCTTTGTAAAATGTATACTTTCTGACCTTAGTATATATCCTAAGCCAAACTACTTATCTTTCTTCATTGGCACAGTATTACTAACTTAATCAGTTGTCATTAGAGATAGTCTAGAACAGGAACTTCTACTCAGTGCATCAAAACAGAGAAAGCTTACTTACTCATAGTGGCCTGAGAGAACAACATTGAAAAGAGATAAGTTTGGAGCTAGCAAATAGTGCTTATCATAAAATTCCGAAGGGGCAAGACAGGACATCAACAAGCAGCAGTACCTACCAGCAGCTAAGGGATTCGGACCTAGATCAGGAGTAATAAAGGGTCTAGTACACTGGCTTAGAACTAGTTAGACATGGTAAGTACGCTGGAGCTTCTCTTCTAGCATGATATCACTTCTTGCTTCTGGAAATGTATGTCTTAAAGAACTTACAGGGCTCTTCACCTACTCCAGCTTGCAACACTGGAAAGTTCTACCGAGTATGTTTTCTTTTTTTGGTAAGGTTGAAAAATGTAAGAAATAAGAGTCTTGATATCTTGAATGGGCTCAAAAGGACAATGTAGTTAATAACTAACAAGGCTGTTTTAGCCCCCACCCACTGTAACAGAATTTACAGAATTTAGAGGGTCCTACTGCTTTGTGTGGGAAAATTCTACATAAATGCTATCATGGCAAAGATATAAGTCTACGGTAGATGATAAAATGCAGATGCTAAAAAGGGGTCTTAGGTTACCACACAGGCAGTGTTGCAGAACTAGCGGTTATCTTCCCAAGTCCAGCAGAGTTCACGAGAGAAGAGGGAAAAACAGCCATTTCTTCCCCATAGATTTCTCAAATCAAACCACATGAACCAAAGACAAAATAATAACAAAACCAGCTACTTTTGTTGAATACTGCTATCTGCCACACACTGTGCTAAAGTGCTTCTGTTTATTATCTCACTTAATCCTCTGAGGTGAGTGCTGCCATTATTTCCAGTTTGTAGATGAAGTTGCCGAGGCTTAGAAAGACTGTGTGTGGCAGATACTGCTTACTGTCTACCTCATTATCTATTCTCTCTTCTTCCTCAAAGAGAGAATACTGTTCATAGTTTGGGGTTTTTTTTTTTAGGGAGATGATGTGTTTTGCCCTAGAAAATAGTAGTTTGCCTGAGGCAACAATGACAATGGCACTCCCTGCCTTTCCAGACAAGCTTGCCTCAGGTAGAGACAGCCGTGTGACCCAGTTCTGACCAAGACATAAAAAGCACACTGGAGATTCCTGGGGTGAACAGAAGAGATATGGCTGGTGCCGCTCTTCTCCCTTCTCTCTCAAGTGCCAGTGTGAGAGTTAGGATGACAGCAACTGTTTTTTGACCATGAAAATGACCTAAAAATTCTCAGAAAGCCAGTGTTATTAAGCTATTGCACCAATGAAACAAACATGGATCTCCAGACTTTTTAATATACAAAAAATATAAAAACTTATTTAAGTCACCATGCCAGGGATTTGTTATTCATCATTAAACGTAGCCCTGACACAGCGATTTTGTGAAAATGAGATGTAAAGTATAAAACCATGTCAATACAAGATCTTAGAAAAACAATGTATATTTACTTCATGCCTACTATATGTTGAGAATTTGTAATAATGCAAATCATTGCATCCCTTGTCTGAATCTGTCTTCAAAAGTTAGCAACATACACAATATGACATTCATATGTTAATATAGTACTGGCAGAATACATAAATGCTAAGAGGATTTAGAATAAAAGAATTACCAAAATACACAGGATTAAAATCAGATAAGTAAAGGCATTCAAGGGAGTGACTTTTGAGCCCATTTGTTTAGTAAAGTGGTATCAATTGTTAGAACAGTGACATTAAAGGCCATTAGACGTTACCTATAAAATAGTAAAAATGAGAATAAGGGAATTGTGTGCATAAAACAGACAAGCATATTTGCTGGGCTACAGCAAAAAATCTGAGAATATGAAAAGAGGCAGGGAAGACGTATGGCCTTGAAGGGATGCCAGAGGACTTTCAGTTTATTTACATAGGTAAATTTATATAGGTAATGTGGAATTAGTATGGATTTTATAGAAAGCCATATGATGGAATACTGTTTGGATAATTTTATCCTAGCATAAACTAAAGACCAATGGTCCAGCTGGGAGCTTCCTGCAATTGGCCTAGAGTGATGTAAATGGAGTGAAACTAAAAGTGGTAATTAATGTGGAGAAAGAATCTGCAGAACTTGTATTACTAGTATGAGAAGATGAAGGAGAAGAATCAAAATCATACCCGATTGCCAGCCTAACAATTGAAAATTTCAAGGAAAAAAAAATGGGTTTTTTACTAAACAGCCCTAATGACTTAGAAAAAATAAAATAAAACTTCCAATGAACAGGTTACTTGCACCTCCTAGTAGTCACCGAATGCTATCTAAAACAGTAAGCACGTTTTTAAAATAGCGAAATTCCTTTTCTTTGTCTTTGGTAAACACCTGAGTGTGTTATAACTTAAGAGCTGGATGGCTTCCTACCATACTCTTTTTACCTAGGCTACCCCTGGTTCATTTTGTAGCTATATCCATTTAACATGTGATTCTTACAAATTTTAACAGTTGAAAAACAAACAGCTGGCTGAACTCTCTGCTTCAGTCTTTTGGATACTTTGCTTCTTGGTAAGCGATCAGTATTTTGATACTGCTGTAGTAATAACAGGAAATGATCTGTTAAAATCTGGATCTCCAGCTATAAATGAATGCCAGGGTAAAGAGGAGAGCTAGTCCCAGAATAAAGTCTACAAAAACAGTTTGGGAAATTATTTCTAGGACCACAGGGAGAGAATCATAATTTACTCTCAACATCAGAAAAGCAAATGCAAAGTGGAAGCATATCTTATGATGATCACTGAACTGCATCAGTGGAAAGCTGATGGCCACAAACACAGTAATTATAACAACTGAGATGGTAAATGCTAGAGCTTCAATAATACATGAGGTGAAATACCATTTCCTAAAATAAAAATTCACCCAGAAAAAGGTTTCATAAGTAGAACACTTTTAAACTGGTCCAATTGTAATTTTACCTATATGTACAAAATAGTAACCTGGTTCTAGTCACCAGAAAGGACAAGAGAAGACAAACGATGGTAATGGGATAAGCCACAGAAGAAACAGAGGGTACTTTCACCTAGGGAGTCACAGTAGAAGTGGGAAAAGCCAAAACGAGGTGGGCAAAAGAAGATAATCTTGGTTTAAAAGATGCTCAAGGCAAAAATGTCCATATATAATTACAACTACAAAGTATTATTTTCCCTAATGCTTTAATATAACACATTTTATAATATTTATCATGTTAAAAAGGTAATTGACAAAATAAACTAGTAACCAAGAATTCAATTAAATATAATACATAATAAGTCAACATTTTATTAAGAATTTTAGAGCAATAACAATTTTCTAAAACACTAGAATTTTACACTCATAAAAATTTATACTGTGGTGTATTAATCTAGTGTATTACATTAATTAATTACTAAGTTAGTAGTCATAATGGCTAAAAGAACAGAAGGCATGGTAACTAAAATTACTTTTCAAGATTGTCAGTGTCTTAATTGTTGGAAACTTTCAAACAAGAGTAAATGTACAAAACATCACTTAATTCTGAACACACAAATCATCTGTTTCAAATTAATTGTTACTCATAAAAACAATGATAGTCTGGATTCAAGAACAGCCTTGAAAAGTAAGTAACTAGATGATATTACAAATAGTCTTTTTTTAAAAAAAAATTCCACTTTCTCCACAAATATCTTCATTAGCTTCGCCTCTGTCTTCCTGAACAGAAAGTCAACTCTCCCTTCCTCTATACCCTTACCCATCAATTAGAGATCTTAGACTCTAATTTCTGATTTGGCTCATGAGAGAGCTATTATTTCCCCTAATAGACTATATAAGCAACTGGAAAGCAAGGTCTGCATCAGATTTATCTTGATCTCCTTATTAAATCTAATTTAATACCCAATATTTACTAGTCTTTTTTAGAGTTCTGTATTAGTGTTCAATGAACTGCTATATTTTATTTTATTATTTTTAAAATTAATTTTTTAATGTGAATATAGCTGACACACAGTGCTACATTAGTTTCAGGTGTACATCTTAGTGATTTGGAAACGCTGTATTTTAAAATTCCACAATTTTACATAGTTTTTTTATGACAGTATTTCCCCAGCTAATAAACTGATTTTGAAAGTATCTTACATTTAGATTACATGTGAAATCTAAAAATTTAAATCTTTTAACTGCACAATTTGTCCAATACTCAAACACATATACTGATTATGAATGAGTGAATTAATTTGCTGTCACTGTTTCCTTAACTATTAAAATGGCTCTTCAATCTTAGATTTTTTATTTTCAGATCCTTTCAGTAAGACATAGAACTACTTCAAATCTAGCACCTTTGAAGGATTGCTATGTGAATCAGGTAGAATATGCTATTTTCAAATCAGCTTTATTGAGGTATAATTGACATGCAACAAACTGCACATATTTAAAGTGTATAATTTGATAAATTTTGGCATATGTATATACCTATGAAACCAGTACCACAATCAGATTAATGAACATTTCTATCACTCCCCCAAATAGTCCATCCCTCCTTACTTCTTCGTACTCCCCATCCCACACAACCATGGATCTGCTTTCTGTCATTTGATTTGCTTGTATTTTCTAGAATTAAAAAAAAAAAAAGAATCAAATAGTATGTACTCTCTTTTGTAGGCTTCTTTCTCTCAGCATAATTTTTATGAAAATTTATCCATGTTGTTGCATGTACTAATTGTTCATTTTTATTGCTGAGTACAATATTCGATTATACGGATATATGACTATTTGTTCATATATGCTCTTATTGATCAATATTTGGGTTTTTTCCAGTTTTCACGTATTACAAATAAAGCTATGTATATTCTTTGTATAGACATATGCTTTCTTTTCTGTTGGGTAAATATCAAAAAGTGAAATGACTGGATCATATTATCGGTATATGTTTAACTTGTTAAGAAATCACTGAACTGTTTTACAAAGTGGTTATACATTAACTGCAACTTCACGATCAGTGTGAAGTCCAGTTCCTCCACATGTTTGCCAACATTTACAATTGTCTTTAATTCTAGCCAGTCTAGCAGGTGTGAAATGGTATCTCATTGTGGTTTTACTTTGCATTTCACTAGTATCAAGTGAAGCTGAGCATCTTTTTACATGTTCATTTGTCAATCCCATATCTTCCTTGGTAAAGTGTTCAAATTTTTTGCTTCCTTTATTGGATTGTTTGTGTTCTTACTGTTGAGTTGTAAGAATTCTTTATATATTCTAGTTACAAATTCTTTGTCAGGTGTATTATTTGCACTTTTAAAAGAGAAATGCAACTACTTCAGATAATTATGCTTTGTCAATATTATAATACATGGTCTATCTGTATTTTAAATAATCCTTATAAAACAGGAACTATTATCACCATAATCCTCAGGTACCAAGTTTTCCCATGCCTAATAAAGGTGGCCAGCCCACTGGCATATAAAAAAAGAGAGAATAGAATAGAAATAGAAAACATACTGATTTTCTCAACATTCTTCTTAATCCCTCCTGATTTTAGGAGCCTCTTAGGAACTTAATTAGTAGGAGATAACAGAGTGGATCATGTAATGATAATTAGTCCTCTTCCTTGTTTCTTTTAAGCAAAATTTTAAAAAGCATTTAGCAAGTAGTAACATTATTACTAATAAAGCCTTTTGTACTTTTTACTAGATTTCTCTCTGACACTAAGACCTTATGTTTACATGAATGTTTTCCTTATCAGACTAAAGCAAAACATTCAGTACAGTACCTAGTGAATACTACTATTATTTTCTTGATTCTCTCCTTTTCTTTGTTGTTGTTGTTTTTGCTGTTTTTAAGTAGGTTCCGCACCCAGCATGGAGCCCTGAGATCAAGACCTGAGCTGAGATCAAGAGTTAGACACTTAACTGAATGAGCCACCCAGGTGCCCCTCTCTCCTTTTCTTTTAATTCCAATCCATGTGTTTTTCTCTCTTCCTCCATTTCCAGCATCCCACATCTATGTTTGGATTAATTTGCTGATCGCAAATGAAGTCTTAGTTACAGATTTTTTGTTGACCCTATAGATCACCTACCATGCGTACTTCAAAGAAACAAAATAAAAATAACAATAAAATTCTTTGTGGAACTCATAGAAAGAACAGCAGAGATTCTACTGAGTGAAAAAGTGAAAGCCTTTTTTTAGAGTATCTATGTAAATTAGTACTCCTTATCAGAATAAAACATACAAATAATTATTTTCTAAACTTTACTGTTTAATGGATTAAAACCCTAAATATGAGACCTGAAACCACAAAATTCCTAAAAGAAAACATAGGCAGTAATCTGTGGGACACTGACCTTAGCAACATATTTATGGATTTTTCTCCTCAGGCAAGGGAAATAAAAGCAAAAATAAAATATTAGGACTACATCAAAATAAAAAGCTTTTACACAGATAAGAAAACCAGCAGTAAAACAAAAAGGCAGTGTACTGAATGAGAGAAGATATTTGCACATGATATATCCAATAAGGACTTAATATCCAAAATATATAAAGAACTTATACAACCAATGCCAAAAACCAAACAATACAATTAAAAAATAGGCAAAGGGGCAACTGGATGGCTCAGTTGGTTAAGCGTCTGCCTTTGCCTCAGGTCATGATCCCAGTGTCGTGGGATCAAGGCACACGTTGGGCTCCCTGCTCTGCAGGGAGTCTGCGTCTCCTTCTACTCCTCCCCCCTGCCTGTGCTCTCACTATCTCTCATGCTCTAATAAATAAAATCTTTAAAAAAAAAAAAAAGGACCTGACTAGACATTTTTCCAAAGAAGACATACAGATAAACAACAGATATATGAAAAGATGCTCAACAGCACTAATCACCCAGGAAATGCAAAGCAAAACCACAATGAGATATCACTTCATACCTGTCAGAATGGCTATTGTCAAAAAGACAAGAAGTGACAAGCGTTGACAAGAATGTGGAGAAAAGGGAACCCTTATGCATTGTTGGTAGGAATGTAAATTGATGCAACCACTGTAGAAAACAATATGGAGGATCCTCAAAAAATTAAAAGTAGAACTACCATGGGGTGTCTTGGTGGCTCAGTCTGTTAAGCGTCTGCTCAGGTCATAATTTCGGGGTCCTGGGATTGGGCCCCATATCGGGCTTCTCACTCAGTGGGTAGTCTGTTTCTCCCTGTCCTTCTGCCCCTACCCCACACTCATGCTCTCTCTCTCACTCTTTGTCTCAAATAAATAGATAAAATCTTTACCAAAAAAAAAAAAAATAGAACTACCATAAGATCCAGCAATTTCACTACTGGGTATTTACCCAAAGAAAAGAAAAACACTAAATTCAAAAAGATATATGCATCCCTATGTTTTAAAGCAGTATTATTAACAATAGCCAAGATATGGAAGGAATACAAGTGTCCATCAGCAGATGAATAAAGAAGATGTGTTAGGGGCGCCTGGGTGGCTCAGTGGGTTAAAGCCTCTGCCTTCGGCTTGGGTCATGATCTCAGGGTCCTGGGATGGAGGCCCCGCATCGGGCTCTCTGCTCAGCGGGGAGCCTGCTTCCCCCCCCCCCCCCCCAGCCGCCTGCCTCTCTGCCTACTTGTGATCTCTCTTGCTCTGTCAAATAAATAAATAAATCTTTAAAAAAAAAAAAAAGATGTGTTAATATAAATACACAGGATGGAATGTTACTCAGCCATAAAAAAGAATGAGATTTTGCCATTCACAAAATGGAGGGACCTAGAGGGTATTATGCTAAGTGAAATAAGTCAAACGGAGAAAGACCATCTGATTTCACTTACATGTGTAGTCTACAAAACAAAACAAACTCTTAAATATAGAAAACAAACTGGTGGTTGCCAGAGGGGAGGGGATTAGGAGGATGGATGAAATAGGTGAAAGGGATTAAGAGATCCAAACTTTCAGTTATAAAATAAATAAGTCCTGGAGATAAAAAGTATAGCATAGAAAATACAGTCAGTAACATTGCAATAACTTTGTATGGTGACCACACTCATCCTGGTGAGCACTGAGTAACATATAGAATTGTTAAATCACTTTGTTATACACCTGAAACAAATATAACATTGTATGTTAACTATACTTCAATTAAAAAAAAAAAAAGAATGAAAACTACTATTTAAGACTTCGGTCTTCAGCAATGCAAAAACCAAGGAATCTTTCCCAAACAAGAAGTAATCTGGGTAAGTTCTGTGGCTAAATAATCATCCTCCTAAAAAGTAATAGATACAGAGGGGGAAAAACCCATAGAGAATCAACTCTACTCATTTTAAACCATGGAAAGAAAACACATTTAAACTCCTTTAAGATATTGTTATATACAAAGAACAATCTCACACATTTTAAAATTTTTTATGAGACACATTATCCCTCAAAGAATGCTTCAGTGTCAGATGCAAATTTGAATTGAACTCTTCTGTAAGCAGTACTAGAACTGGGATAAATAGCAGATGATACTGGTAATCTCTGACCCAGTATCAGGATATAGAGAACCCTGGGATTAAAAGTATTTCATGGAAGTAATTACAACACAATTAACTATGTTCTCCAAATCAGAATGGTTCTCATAAGATACCTAATGCTAAGCCTATTTTGACACTTTTTTAAAAGGCCCAGTATTAAAAGAATAAGCTTCCTCTAGAAAGGAAAAAAAAAAAAAAGAATAATTTTGGCCTATTAAAGATAGTATCTATTGATAAAACATAGTATTGTTCCCAAACATACAATAAACCATTACTCTAATGGACGTTCACTATGTGAAATAATCACTTAGTTGGTAAAAAATTATGTTATCTCTTAAAATTTCCAGCTCAATTGTTTTTCTTTTGATATAATGAAAAATTTAATGATTGGCTTCAAATCCTTTTTTAATAATGTAAAATATGTGAGCTTCATTTTATGTTAAAGAAAATAAAAATTATATGACCCAAAATCTATTTATTAAAGTTACAATAAAATACTCTTTGATGCATACAAAATTGCAAAATAACTGATGCTTTTTTCAATAAAGATTCCAGATATAATATTTACTGACAAGATAAAACAAGGATATGTTTAATGACTTTTGTTCTGTGTTAAGGTCACCTTATTGAACGATACATCATGAAATCGATAGTTGTACATCTAGGAAATTTACCAATGGAGCTCTCTTCCACTGGTGTGTATATTTTAATTTGTCTCATGTGGGTGTCTCTTCCATTTTGATGATTGGCTAGAACTGCAATCTGTATCATGAATGTGCGAGTTGGCTTCTTATGATTATCAGTTAAGGGTACATGAATCCAGCCACTTGGTTCCACCAATTCAAGTTGCTGCCAAGAAAACAGAAGTCAGATTATGTTTTCACCCAATAAGTATATTATAATGAACACATTCTAAAGCTGACTTATAATTAACCTTTTGCTCACTGAGAAGATGACAATATGATAACAACCATTACCAGTTATTTGGTATTTTTACATCATGGTCCATTTTTACACTTGCTAATAAGCACTCTACATGTACCAAGTTAGTAGACAAAATAAAAATAGATGTATGCAGCCTTAGTGTTTATAGAAAGTTGTAAAACATACAAGTTTCGAATCAGACATGTATACATGTATACAGCCAAAGGAAGACCATGTTGATATAAGTAGGAAAAGAATCTAACATTATGCTTCAGGTATACTTTATTTCAAGGACCATACCTAGTATACCTAAACACATTTAATAATAAATCAGATTCTATATAAACTACAAGAATATTTACAAAAGAAAATCAATCATTAAAAAAATCAAAGTTTTTTCTTGAACTACAGTGATTTATCTAGTCTACATGATATTCTAAATCTAAAATCTAGATTTTTAATAAGAAATGCCAGATAAATATTTTTAATTCTTAATTTTAATCAAATTATCCTTTCTTAACAAGGGAAAGAAAATAATAAGTCAAAAGGTAAACCTAAGTTTCTAAAAGTTATCTTTTTCTAAAGTTATGAAGTAGTTTTTAAAGATAAATATTGATTTCTAAATTAATTACTGAACACATATAAACTATATACACCACCAAAAATATAGGTTTACCTATCAATACAGCCAAATAGCAGTGTCAAAGAATCTAAAAATCTGGATTCCCTGAGTTATTCTAGAGAAATAATTAAGTGAACACCACTGTATCTTCTTTTCCTTCCCTCTCTCCCTTTCTTCTTCTTTTTCTTTCTTTCATTGTTTTTCATTTTTCTCTTCTCCCTTTCCCCCCTCCCTCCCTCCTTCCCTTCTGCCTTCCTTTCCTCCTTCTTCTTTCTTCATTCTTTCATTCATTTTTTTATAGAGGAGAAGGGTGGGTAGACAAAAGTAGAGATGTGGTCAAGATAGAAAAGGAATCCTAAAAAGGGTAATTATTTTTAAGACTGAGTGATTTCTCCTTTTAACTACAGAATGTAAGAATGAATAAATCTTTACTCCTTGTGGTATTTTTAGTCAGTGGTCTGTTTTTGTTGTTGTTGTTTAATAAACTTGTATTAGCACTAACTTAAAATGAAAAAGTTAGAGACCAGATATATCTGGTTTCCATCACTAATCTTTTATTCAACCAGGTAACAAATAGTTATTGAGTATTTAAAATGTTCAAAGTATTTCTCTAAGTATATTTAAGCATACAAAACATGAATAAAGCCTTCTTCTTAGCCTTAAAACAAGCTCAGAGGCAGACAAACAACCTTCATTTGTTTCAGTTTCCTCAAGTATAAATAACAAAGGGATTGGACAAGTTATCATCCAGTGTCCCTTCCAGCTCTGACATTTAATGATTCTAAATAAAAGAAAGATATAGTAAGCAGAATAATGGAACCCCAAAGATGTCCATGTCCTTCCCCCAAAACCTGCGGTTATCTTAACTTAAATGCAAACAGGGCTTTGCAGATGTAATTAAGTTAACGATCCTCAGATGAGAAGATTATCCTGGATTTCCTAGGTGGACCTAATGTAATCATAAGGCCCCTTATAAGAGGAAGGCAGAAGAGACAAGAGAAGATGTGATGGTGGAAGTGGTTGGAGTGATGTGACCATAAGCCAAGGAAAGTAGGCAGCCTCTAGAAATTGGACACAGCAAGGAATAGTTTCCTTCAAGAAATCACCATGAAAGAAGCCAGCTTGCTGACACTTTGATTTTAATTCATAAGACCCATTTTTGGACATAATGTCCTCTAGAACTGTAAGATAACAAATTTGTTTTGTTTTAAGCTACTACCTGCGTGGTAGTTTGTAATAGCAGATAAAGGAAACTATTACAATAGATATTTGTAGTTCAGAGAACTACAGGAGTTCAGAGAAGGAAGAAAGATCTGGGTGAGAGAAGAATCTATTCTCAAGGTAAATGTACTATAATGAACTTCAACAACGAACAAAAAGTAAAACTAAGATTCTAAATTCAACTCCTTACTAACAGAATGCTTTTGACAAATGTAACCATTATTTCTGGTAGGCTCAGTGTTATTTTCTTAGCATATCTTAAGTGCTTCAGTGTACTGAAAGTTATATTAAGATGTCGTAGCAGGAGGGAGCTGTTTGCCTGATGCTGGTGTCCCTGAAGGAGGAGCCCCATGGGGCTGGTACACAGAACTCTTAAGGAGTGGGAGCCAAGTGGTTTGTGGTACTGACATTGCTGACGTAGACTTCACTAGGCTGGTAGTGAGTGTTAGAACAACTGCAAACTGGACCAGGTGTAGCTATGGGAAGGAAGTGCTGCTGTGAAGAAACACTGCTAGGATGATGGAAAGCAAGCAGGACACAAAGATGACGAAGTAAGTCTCTTTTCCCTCTTCCTGCCATGCAGTCTCCCTCTAGCCCACTTTTTACCAGAGCTTAACAGATATGCAAGGGCTCTACACACATCAAATCTTTACTCAGCAACTGTTATGTGCCAAACAATGTTCCAGGGACTGAAAACAAATAAACAAAAAATACGGTGGCAAATAAGACAGATCACGCCTGAAAAAAACAGGATTTAAACATGATAGTAAGACTTCGAGAAAGAAGTTATAATAAAAATACTGGTAGTGTGGAAGAAACAACAACAAAAATAGTCAAAAAGAACAAATCAACATGCTTATAAAATAAAATATAAATGGTCAATAATAATTCCTCAAAAAATGCTAATGATAATAATGGCAGCCAGCTCTTACCTAGCACTATTATGTGCCAGGTAATGTTCTAAGTGCATTAAGTATATTAATTACTTAATCCTAGCAATGAGGCAGGCAATATGATTATCCTGATGTCACAAATGAGACAATCGAGACTCAAAAAGGTTAAGTAATTTCAGTGAAGTCACACAGCTGGTAAGTGGCAGAGCTGAGATTCAAACAGGCAGTGTGATTCCAGGGACTATGCTTTTAAAAACATAATGTGTTTTACATTATATAAAGATAATAATTTAGTAGTAATAATTTTATCTGAAATCCTATCTTATACAAATAAAACATGAATTAAATGAAATATGGGTAGGAGAGAATTCTCCACTAATCATACAATTTTCTTCATATCAAAAAAAAAAAACAATTTTCTTTATATCCTACACATAAATAAACATAGACACATAGGACATAAAGGGAATTATAAAAGGAACAATAATAGAATTAAAAATAGAATTTCAATTTCAAAATCTTTAGAGAGGAAAATGGTAAATAATATTATAGATGCTAAAGAAAGTTTTTAAAGAGGACATGGCAGGATGGTATATAGAAAATATAAAATAAGTTCATAAAAGATTATATGCATGCATCAAACACTGCCTTTAAAAAACTCAGCTTCTCGGGGCACCTGGCTGGCTCAGTTGGTGGAGCATGCGACTCTTGATCTCAGGAATGTGAGTTTGAGCCGTACGTTTGGTATGGAGACTACTTAACAATAATCTCTTAAAAAAAAAAGGGTTCCTTGAGGATATTATACCAGCGAAATGTGCCAGTCACAAGAGAACAAATACTGCATGATTCCACTAGCAAAAGGTACCTAGCTAGTGTAGTCTAATTCAGAGACAGAAAGTAGAATGATGGTTGCCAGGGGCTGCAGGGAGAATAGGGAGGTAGTGTTTAATGGGTATGGAGTTTCAGTTTGGGAAGGTAAAAAAACCTTGTGGAGGTGGATGGTGGTGGTGATGGTTGCACCACAATGCACTCAATGCTACAGAACCGTACTTATGAATGATTAAAATGGTAAATTTTATGTTATGCATATTTTACCATACAAAAACTCTAGTTCTCTGTTTAACTCAAAAAAACAAACAAACAAACAAACAAAAAAACCCAAATCATGTGGTGATATTGAAAGCCTAAAACACTGCTGATAGGAGTGTAAAATGGTGTCACCACTTTGGAAAATCATCTCACAGTTCCTCAAGTGCTTAAACATAGTTACCATATGACCCAGCAACTCTACCCTCAGATATATACCCCAAAGAAAGGAAAACATATGTTCACCCAAAAACATGTGCAAAAATGTTTATAACAGCATGATTCATAATAGCCAAAAAATGCAAATCACCTAAATGTCCTGCAGTTGATGAATGGATAAACAAAACAGGGTATACCCATACAATGGAATATAATTTGGCAATAAAAAGAAATGAAGCACTGATATATGCCAAACACAGATGAATCTTGAAAATAAGTGAAATAGGCTGGTCATAAAGGACTCCATTCTATATGATTGCATTTATATGAATACCCAAAGTAAGTACATCCATACAGACATAAAGTAGATTGGTAATTGCTTAGGGCTGAGTAGTGGTGGGGAGCGGGGAGAGGAGGTATTGGAAGTGACTACTTATCAGTACACGGTTTCCTTTGGGGGTGATAAAAATGTTCTAAAACTGGTGATGGCTGTACAACTTCATGAACACACTAAAAACCAATGGTTATACTTCTTAAATTGATAGCTGTATGGTATGTAAATTATATCTCAATAAAGCTGACTATATATCATCTAAAATAGGCAAATCTGTGTTTTAACACAGTGATTAAGAAATATTCTAGGGGTGCCGGGGTGGCTCAGTCATTAAGCGTCTGCCTTCGGCTCGGGTCATGATCCCGGGGGTCCTGGGATCGAGTCCCATATTGGGCTCCCTGCTCAGCGGGAGCCTACTTCTCCCTCTCCCACTCCCCCAGCTTGTGTTCCCTCTCTTGCTGCATCTCTCTCTGTCAAATAAATAAATAAAATCTTAAAAAAAAAAAAAAGAAATATTCTAAATACAAGCAAATGGTAAAAATATACTTGACAGATGAAATCAAAGAGAAAGCAGAGAGGGGTGCCTGGGTGGCTCAGTCAGTTAAGCGTCAGACTCTTGATCTCAGCTCAGGTCTTCAATCCCCATGTGGGGCTCCACATTGGGCGTGGAGCCTATTTCAAAAAAACAAAACAAAACAAAACAAAAGTAAAGCTATAAATATTAATTCAATTCTTAAGTTTTTCTGGGGAAAAAAAATTGGAGGATAGGAAAAGTTAAAATCTGAAAGAGCAAAATGGGGGCAAGGAGTAGAGCTGATAATTCTAGATAGTGAAACCTAGTATAAAGCATTATTAAATAAATGGTATGGTACTGCATTTCAGTATCAATAGGCGGACTAGCCGGGATGCTTTTAGCTGCAGGTAGCATAAAATCTAACTCAATGACACTTAAACAATGAGGAAATTCAGCATCTCACACAATAGGAATGCCTGAGTTAACGAGGTCATGGGGTACATTAAAATCTCAAGGATGCTAAGACCCAAGTCCTTTCATATTTTCATTCTTCCAGGTGGATTAGCATTGTTCCCAAGCTGGCTTCCCTTGTAGTAGTCACTTGATGGCTGCATCACTCTACCAGAGGCAGAAAGCAAATACCATTCACCTGTTGGATTTTTTTTTTAAGAATAAAGCACACCTTGGGGCGCCTGGGTGGCTCAGCAGGTTAAAGCCTCTGCCTTCGGCTCAGGTCATGATCTCAGGGTCCTGGGATCGAGCCCCACATCGGGCTCTCTGCTCAGCGGGGAGCCTGCTTCCCCCTCTCTCTCTGCCTGCCTCTCTGCCTACTTGTGATCTCTCTCTGTCAAATAAATAAATTAAAAAAATTTAAAAAAAAAAAAAAAAAAAAAAGAATAAAGCACACCTTCTCAGAAGCTCTTGTTAAATATTCATCCTTAACTTAATCATCAGAAGAGGAGTGGGACCACCATGACTGGTTTGGCTCAATTAGGACTCACCCCTAGATATGGGGATGGTGACAGTACATGGCTACTTTCTGGAAGGTAGGAAGTTGAATAAAATTGGAGTGCTATCAGAATAAAGGTTAGAGAGAATGGATTTTGAGTAGAAAAACTAACAGCCACGGTGAAGACAAGATGGCTTTCAAAAACTAGCATGGCAACAACTGGTTATTTAATAAAAAGTTTAGATTTTAACTTTATACTGAACTCGAAAGTAAATTCTTAAAGAATTAAATATCTATACAAATAAATTACAACAATAAAACTACAAGAGTATTAGAAAAAATATACAAGATCATGTTTATAATCTTCTGGTAGGGTTCACCTTCCAAAGCAATGATGAAGGAAGAAAATAAATTTAACTACAATGAACATCAAAAATTTCTGTAAGGCTAAAAATAAAGAATACAAAAAGTAAGCTGGGAGAAAAAACACCTAAATTTCACAACAAAGGAATGGTATCTTAGAAATAATCTTGAGGGGTGCCTGGGTGGCTCAGTCACCCAGTGCTTAACAGCACCCAACTCTTGGTTTCAGCTCAGGTTATGATCTCAGGATTGTGAGACTTGAGTCCTACATTGGGTTCCATGCTGGGCATGGAGGCTACTTAAGATTCTCTCTCTTTCTCTCCCTCTGCCTCTCCTCCCCAACTCTCTCCCCTCTCTTAAATGAATAGATAAATAATCTTAAGGAAAAAAAAAATCAATACAAATTTTAAAAATGGACATACACCACATAGTCTATATACACAAAAAAGGAGAAAGGCAGTGGGTCAACAAACACAAGGAAACTGTTCAATCTCAATAATTAAATAGATACAAGTTAAATATATAAATAAAACATCTTACACTGTTGGTGGGAATGCAAGCTGGTACAGCCGCTCTGGAAAATAGTATGGAGGTTCCTCAAGAAGTTAAAATAGAGCTACCCCATGACCCAGAAATTGCACTACTGGATTATTTACCCCAAAGATACACATGTAGTGAAAAGAAGGGGTACCTGCACCCCAATGTTCATAGCTTCAATGTCCACAATAGCCGAACTGTGGAAAGAGCTGAGATGTCCCTCAACAGATGAATGGATAATGAAGATATGGCTCATATATACAATGGAATATTACTCAGCCATCAGAAAGGATGAACGCCTACCATTTACACTCAAGTGGATGGAACTGGAGGGTATTATGCTAAGTGAAATAAGTCAATCAGAGAAAGACGATTATCATAGGGTTTCACTTATATGTGAAATATAAGAAATAGCACAGAGGCTCATAGGGGAAGGGAGGGAAAACTGAATGAGAAGAAATCAGAGAGGAAGAAAAACCATGAGAAACTCTTGACTCTGGGAAACAAACTGAGGGTTGCAGAAGGGGAGGTGGGTGGAGGGATGGCGTAACTGGGTGATAGGCATTTAGGAGGGCAGACGATGTGATGAGCACTGGGCGTTAGACACAACTGATGAATCACTGAACACTACATTCGAAACTAATGATGTACTATATGTTGGCTAATTGAATTTAAATTTTAAAAACATCTATCATATGTGTAAAGATTAAAATAATTAAGAACACCAATTATTCGTGAGGGTAAGGGAAATGTACTCTTATGGACTTATATGGAAATTAAATAGGTATAACCTTTCTGAAGAGAAATTTGGTAACACCTATCAAAATTTTAAATGTAACTATCCTTTAACAGAGGAACTTCACTTCTGGAACTATAAGGAAATACTTAATGGCACAAGGATTATATATATATAAAAAATAATATTCATAATTGCAAATAAGTTAAATGACTACCAATAGAAGGATGTTTGTGGTAGCCAGCCCCCAAGATGACCCCAGTGATTTACGCTCTTGACTAGTTTCTTCCTACAACAGGTTAGGGTTGGCTTTTGCAACCAACAGAGTATGTTAGAAGTGACAGTGAGAGACTTTGCAGATAGATCATAAAAGGCACTGCAGCTTCTGTTGTGCCATTCCTTCTGGGAGAAACCAGCTACTATGACATGAAGACACTCGAGAAGACCCCAGGAGAGGTCCGTGTGGAGACAAACCTAGACCCAACCTGCCAGCCACATGAGTGAACCACCTTAGAAGTGGATTGATTCTTCAGTTTCAGTCAGTCTAACTGACATAGGACTATAGCTGCATGAAAGACTATTAGAGAGAAAGGGCCAGCCAAGCTCTTTCCAAATTCCTGAATGGAAATCATGAGAAATAATAAATGATTACTATTGTTTAATACCAGTAAGTTTTAGGTTATTTGTTGTACAGCAGTAGTAAAACACAGAGTAGTTATATAAATAATGGTCCTTATCCTGGAATATCCTGGAATATACAGCAAGTAAAAATGCTGTATCTCTATATATATTTGCAGTTATTTACAGCTATCTTTGGTTAATTTTAAAAAGCAAAATACTAAATAACTTCTGTATGATCTTACATGTTTTTTATACATTATTTTTGTATGGATAGAGAAAAGTCTAAGGACATTCACCAAAATACAAATAGACTATCTATAATGGTAAGAATATGGACCATTTTCTTTCTATTCTAACTTTATGTATTACCTACATTTTTCTTTTCAATTTTTTTAAAGATTTTATTTATTTATTTCACAGAGAGAGAGAGCACAAGCAGAGGGAGCGGCAGGCAGAGGGAGAGGGAGAAGCAGGCTCCTCGCTGAGCAGGGAGCCCAATATGGGGCTCCATCCCAGGACCTTGGGATCATGACCTGAGCTGAAGGCAGATGCTTAACTGACTAAGCTACCCAGCTGCCCCTTACCTATGTTTTCCTTAATAAACATGTATTTATCTTATTTAAAAAGCTATTTTTAATTTGATGGTGGCTGGGGGAGGAAAAATTTTCAAAAAGTTTTAGTACCTGAGTTTAGTATCTCATTGGTAGTACTCCTGTCCTCCACTAATAGATTCATCCTTCTTGGTGATTTCTACATCCATAGAGACAATCCATTTAACAATCTGGATTCTCCTTTCCTCAATTTCTTCACTTCCAACAATTTTGATTTCTGCCTTAGTTATGCGTCCACAGTCATATTCTGTACTTGATCATGAGCAATGGCTTCAATATAGCTGAAATGTTGACTTAAAATATCCCCAGCTCCAGGCTCCTAAGTTACTGGCTTTCTCTAGTGATCCCCACGGCAACAGTATTACCCCCCAGCAAATCACTATACTATTGATTCCATCTACTTTTTTAACTGTTCATTAATCCATTCAATCTTAGTTCCCACTTTATCTCAATGACATCCAATAGTTGATCATGATAATCAATCTCTTTACACACTTAAACGTCCCTCTCTCACTGTTTCTTTCTTTTTTCTAAGGAAAATAACAATCCTGGTTAAATCCAACTCTGCTTATTCTATACCTATTGAAGAAAAATAATCAACCATGCTAATTGGCTCTTACTTTAAATTCAAGACAACAAGGGTCTATTCAAGTATATATTTAGCAACCTGCAAAATTCCTAAAATATCCCTTTAGAAAATTTGGTTTCACTGCCTCTGGGATTTTCTCCTCAAATCCTAACACCTCCTCTAATCTTCTCTCTCTGAGCTAATATCTTATTTCATTAAGAAAACAGAGACAATCAGAAAAAAAATACCATCTTCCCATCAGCTGTTACACAGTAAAATAACTGCTCCTGACTTTCCTGAGGCCAGTTCTTCCACTTGCCAACAGATTCCTTTGCAAAGACTTTCCCAACCAAAGATTCTGCCCCCTAATAAACATTCTCTCTCGGGACGCCTGGGTGGCTCAGTTGGTTGGGCAGCTGCCTTCGGCTCGGGTTGTGATCCCAGGGTCCTGGGATCGAGTCCCGCGTCGGGCTCCTTGCTCGGCGGGGAGCCTGCTTCTCCCTCTGCCTCTGCCTGCCTCTCTACCTGCTTGTGCTTTCTCTCTGACAAATAAATAAATAAAATCTTTAAAAAAAAAAAAAAAAAAAAACATTCTCTCTCTAAATCATTTTCTCTTCTCCGCTGGATCATGGTCATTAGCATTTGAACATCCCACAATATTTGTCATTTTAAAAATTAAAAATAAAACCCTTTCTTAATCCTATGTCCTCCTCCACTTACTGCCCCAATTCTCTGTTCCCTTTTACTGCAAAACTTTAAAAAGTTTATTTTTTATTTTTTATCTGCTAGTTATTTTTATCCCATTCAAATGTGATTTTTGTCTCCACCACTGAAACCAATCTTTGACTAATCTGGTCAAAGTCACCAGGGACCCCCAACTTGCCAAATCAATTCCCTCTCAGAACAGTTCTTTGATACAATTTATTATTGAATTCTGGGTTTTATCTAATGATTTTACCTAAAGATCCTGACCACAATACCTATTTATACTGAACATTTTAAGGCTTTTAAAGCTTTATGTAATATTGTAGTTTATACACAGTTTTGTACACAAAATACATAAAATGGTTTACTAAAGATAGTTAGGAGTTCTATATTACAGAGAAAATAAGTGGTAACTTTGTAAAAATAGATGAATTTAAACATTAATAAAGTGAAGACTTACTAATGCTAAGTTAAATACTTGAAGTTATGTGCTTAAAAATACATCTACCTGAGTGAAGGTGGAAGGAGAGTCTTCCCAAGTCAAGCCTGTGATAAGACCACAGCCCTTGGCACATCTTGACTACAGCCCTTGAAAGACCCCCGGGCAGAAGATACAGCTAAGATATGCTTAGATTCCTGACTCAGAGAAACCGTGAGATAATAAGTATGTGTGTTTTAACCCACTAAATTTGTGGTAATGTGTTGCACAGAAACAGAAAACTAATACATAAGGGTATCAGATAAATAATGAATATTGAAAAATTTATATAAGACTAGTGAAAATTCCATGTTAAAAAATGTCTAGGGTTTTACAAGTTTATAACTAACCCAAACAGATTCCTAATTCCTAACAATTCCTAATGTTAATTTGAAATAAATATTTCTTCAACATTTCATTTTGGGGCACCTGGGTGGCTCAGTCAGTTAAGCATCCGACTCTTGGTTTCAGCTCAGGGTCCTGGGATTAAGCCCCATGTCAGGCTCTGTGCTCATGTAGGGTCTGCTTGTCCCTCTTCCTCCCATATTGCTCTTCGCCCTGCTTGAGCATGCTCTCTCAAATAAATAAATATTTTTTAGAGATTTTATTTATTTATTTGACAGAGAGACAGTGAGAGAACACAAGCAGGGGGAGTGGCAGGGGGAGAGGGAGAAGCCGACTCCTGGCTGAGTAGAGGACCCAATGCAGGGCTCAATCCTAGGACCCTGGGATCATGACCTGAGCCAAAAGCAGATGCTTAACTGACTGAGCCATCCAGGCATCCCACAAATAGATAAATAAAATATTTTTTAAAACCACATTTCATTTCATTATTTGATCATGATCTTTAGTTAATTAGTTACTTCTTAAATATGTGTGTTAGAGGCAACCATAGTAGGTAGATATTCCACCTAGCGGCAGGATGAGCCATGTAATGGACCACAACATCAGCACTACTGCCAGCCCAAAGCCTACTACGTCAGGCTTTGAACAGGAGCCACCTCTTTTCTTAATATTCCTTCCTTGGGATCAGCTGCTATGGTGCAAAGTCTACAATGGTAAAAACTGTATGTAAATACAATGCATTAGAGATTTTCTATGAAGGTATTTCTCAGCCTAGCTCTGGGATCTTCTACTTCTGATCACCAGCCTAAGTCATTACCTCTACTCTGGCTATGATTTATTTAAAAGCAGATGTTCCCCTCCAAGGATGCACTGCTTAACTCCACCATAAACAAAACTTACATTAAAAAAAAAAAAAGGTATTCATCAATAAAAATCATGTGAAATACTAAATACAAAGTCGTTTATATGTCCTTTGCTATTGCTAATCACATATCCCTCGAAAATTAGTGAAATAAGGAATAACTACTTGATAGTTGTTTCGAGAAAGCTGTCCTCTACTCTCTACTCTCATTATCTTTTCCTCCTTCGTTAACCATAGCTGTGACTTGATAAAATTCTATAGAATCTCAACAAGAACTGTCAACACACAAAGCAGCAGATTCTGGAATTTTAACCATCCTTTCACTTATGAAGGAATAGACCCAGTTAACAGCAATGATGACCTACTTGTAGAGAAAAAAAGGTCTAATATAACCCAAAAGAAACTTCAGAGGTTCCAAATGTGCTAAAAGTAAGAATACCACAAAAGCAGCTAAACAAGAGAGAATCTGACTCGAAAAGCTCAATATGGAAAGCAAGCTCTTTTGCCCTAGTGAAAAAGGCAACTACGTAATAAGGTGACTTTGAGGTCAAAACCAGTCACCTTGCTACAGATTGTCAAGACATTCATTTTGGATCGTAAGTCAGAATAAGTTTCTACACAGACAAATTTACTCCTGAATGAGCTCCTAGAGAGTTAAAATTAAATAGCTTAATTGGTCTTAAAGTGTCCTCTTTAAAAAAAAAAGAGAGAGAGAGAGAGATTTAATGAAAATAAAAGAACTAGTAGAGTGTTCTATTAATCTACATGAACAATTCTGAATAAATTTGAAATTAATGTCATTTAAAAAAAATAATTTCATCAAAAGCCCAAAATGATAAAGAAATGTTAAGAAACAGCAGAAAATTTTTGGACAACAAAACTTGAGAAGCCAAGTTAACCAGACTTAACTAACATTAAAAAGAAAACCAGTAAATATAAATATAGGCATATATATATACTAAAATTAAATATAAATATATGTATATATATATATACTAAAATTATGCTTCAGTTTTAGTTTATGTTTTAGCTGTAAAGAAAAGCTAAAAGTCTTATCTAACTAATGAATTATCAAGAAATGATAGCAATAAATAAAAGTATGTGGTATAGTGTCATTTCTGTAGGTCAAAAATGAAAGTAGGATAGGGATGCCTGGGTGGCTCAGTCGGTTAAGCGTCTGCCTTCAGCTCAGGTCATGATCCCAGGGTCCTGGGATCTAGCCCCTCATTGGGCTCCTTGCTCAGCAGGGAGCCTGCTTCTCTCTCTGCCTCCTGCTCGCCCTGCTTGTGCTCTCTCTCTCTCACACACACAAATAAAATATTTAAAAATTAAAAAATAAAAGTAAGATAACTTTACTCCTATATAATTTTTAAGCTTTCCTCAGAGGAATGTTGTAATATTTAATAAGTGTCATTATTGCTCAATCCATGGGACACTTTTCAGTTTGAAACTTCTTATCCTTTCTATATAACTGGATCCAACCTCTGTTGAAATGTTCTCATGGCCTCTGTGATTTCACCTTCTTCAGATATTCCTACTACCTTTCTCATCTTTTTTTTTTTTTTTTTGGTTTTTCTGGAGATTCCTTGTCTGTTCCTTAACTGTTATATTCCTCATAGTTCTATCCTAAAGCTAGTCTCACAATAGAGTCTAATCTACACAATTGTCCTACATACTCATATCCAGGCCTATGACTTCAGATACCACAAGTGGCTATATGGTGATGACTCAAAATTTTATACCACCTTTTGCGAGGCAACTTCTGAAGGGATCAGCAAAGGACCTACGGAAGGCAAGGCAAGACAGAAAGATTCCACCATAGAAGCCACATGAGAAAGATCTGGACTTTAAAAGTGTTTCTTTTAAATAGAAGAGAATGGTAGTTTGTAGCAGACCAGTGATCCTGCTGAAATAACTATATAGATAAAATACAGTTATTATTTTAGAGTTATCAGAGAGCTGCTAAAACAAAGAAGACTAGAGGAGGCCAGGATCCTGGGGTGGAGAGAATCAGAGGTTCCTGGTCTTTCTGCACCCACTTCAACCATGAATGGGGGGCAGGGCATTTATAGATTCTGGGACGAGCAAGATGCTGAGAACTGTGGTTTTGCCCAGGCAGAGAGCTGCTTCTTGAAGCCAGAGAAACATGCAGAGCTATTATTAGCAGTCTTTCAGAAAAGACAAAATAAAAGACTTTAAGAGTTTCAAGCACAGCTATGATGTAGGAGTATTAAAGAACAGAGGTAGACAGAACCTTACCCAAATTACAACAAAGCCTCAATTCAACTTGGAGACTGAGAGGAGTAAAGCTGCTCAATCTGTCTAACCTGGGAAAAAGCAAACTCTTTCTAGAGAGAGAAAATATCAAGAGCAGCATTGCCCAGTAGAAAATTAGTGTGGGCCACAAATGTGACCCATGTACATAATTTGAAATTTTCTAATAACCACATTTTTAAGACATAAAAAGAAACAAGTCAAATTAATTTTATATTTAGTATATACAAAATAACATTTTAGATTGTCATTTGAAAATTAATGTAATTGACTTTGCTAATAGAAGAGAGAAAAATCATAAAATTATCTTGTTAAATGCAAAAAAAGCATTTGAAAAATTCAATAGCCATTTATAATTTTAAAATTCTTATCAAACAAGAACAGAACTCAATTTCCTTAATATGAAAAATAGCATCTTTCAAACAAATAACCTACGGCATTCATATACAATGGTGAAATCCTGAAAACTTTTCCAATGAGATTATAACAAAACAAGATCATCACCACTTCTATTTAACGCCGTACTGGAGGTGTCAAGCAGAGAAATACTGCAAGGCAAATGGAAGGAAATGAAGGAGAGAGGAGTAGGAGGGAGGAGATAGGATGAAAAAGGATGGTAAGGGAAGAAAAAATAACATTTGTAAATTATATGACTGCATACCTAGAAATCCAAAAGGATCTAGAAACGATTAGGAATAATAAGGAATAATAAGAAAATTTAACAAGATCGCTGGATATAAGGTCAATATAAAGTTATAACTAAAAGAGCATGGAATTTGTGCAAAGATAAAGTAATAGACCCAATGGAACAGTTAAGAGACTTCAGAAACAGACCCACACATTTACAGTCATTTGATTACTATCAGAGATGACACCCAGAGAGGAAAGATGGTCTCTTCAAATAATGATGCTGGATAATTTGGGCTTCCATCTGAGGGGGGAAAAAATCCATAATAATCTTGATGCTTACATTTCTCACCATAAACAAAAATGAGCTCCAGATGGATTTTGATCTAAATGTCAAAGGTAAAATGTCAGAAGCTTCCAGAAGAAAATAAAACATGTAACCTTGAAGGAGATAAAATTTTCTTAAATAGGACACAAAATGCACTAATCAATAAACATTGATCAGCTATCTTAAAATTAAAAACTTCTGTTCATTAAAACACAATAAAGAAAGTGCAAAAAACAAGCCACAGACTGGGAAATATTATGTCTATATCGAGCAAGGGACACCTATCTTGAATATATATATAAAAGAGCCACTACAAATCAAAGAGGTATATACCCAACAGAAATGCATATAGATGGTCACCAACACACACTCAAATGTTCACAGGAGCACTAATTATAACAGCCAGACTATCCAAATACAGACTGACAGTCAAATGGATAAACTGGAATGAAGTCACAAAATGGAATATTCTTCAGCCAAGGAGAATAAATAATCTATAACTACCCAACTATATTATATAGATGACTCTCACAAACATGTTTTGGGTAAAAGAAACCAGATACAGAAAAGTACAGGCACAGGGCGACTTGGCTGGCTTGGTCTGAAGGGTGTGCCACTCTTGATCTTATGGTCATGAGTTCAAGCCCCACGTTGGGTGTAGAGTTTACTTTAAAAAAAATGTATAGGCACAATATGATTCCATCTTTATAAAGAAAAACATCACAAAATAAAAACAAAAAAAGATTTAAAAAAAAAAGATTTTAAAAAGATGAAAGTAATCTATACTGTTAGAAATCAGAATGATTAGCCTTGAAGGAGCATAAGGAAACAAAGAGGGTTTCTGAATTTTTATTTGGTTGCTGGTTATATAGGTGCATTCAGTTAGTGTAAATTCAGGGAGCTTTTCACTTATGATATATTGACTTTACTGTTTCAATATAAAAATTAAAAGTTACAGAAAAAAGATCCAGACCTTTCTGCTCTGTCATGTTCCATGTGTCTGTGATGTCTGCAGCAGCTGCAAGCATCATATTCTCACACAACAATGTCCAAAAAGGCTTTCTCCTCTTTTAATTATTAAGGAAAATATTTTCCAGAAGCTATCAGATTTCCCATTGGCCATGTCTGGATCACATGTCTAAGCACTAACTGAAAGGAAAGTGGAAACGGAGAATCAGGCAGTTTCTATCTTTATGGTGGAAAGTGGTCTCCGTTGGCAGAGAAGAAAGATGGAGGAATGTTGCATAGGTAATCAACACTATCTGCTACTCAGGAGTAGCCAGAGTCACGTGTCTTCCTCCAGTCTAAGCTTAGGTTAGCAGCAGAGTCATTTCATAAAAATGTGAAGTTGAAAAACCTTTCATTAGCTTCTTATTTCAGTAAGAATAAATCCACAATCCTTAACACAGTTGATAAGGATCCTGCATGATCAGATCCTGCATGATCTGATCTCTGCTTACCTCCTCAGCCTTATCCTGAATGGTCTCTCATCTATATTTTAGCCATAAAACCTGCAGTAATGCAAAAACAAATTTACATTGTACAGGCAGCTGGCTCTGAAAATATTCCAAACATCCAGAGATGACAGATATTAATTATATGTCATTTAAAATGGGTCAATGGTCACGGATATATACCACCACGGATATCTACGGTTAAAAATATGGGAGCAAAAATTTTTTGAATTTTTAACGATCTGCTTGGAAGACGAGAATACAAAAGAGATAGAGAATCAGTGGCTCAATGCAAGGAGATATCATAGGGAACAAACGTGAACTCAGAAAGAACAGAGAAAACAGAGAGGAAAAATATGAAAGAACATAAGAGCACCTCCCAGAACTAATGGACAGGTGCCTCCTCACCGATGGGATCCACTGAGCACCCAACACAATAAAGGAAACACACACACACACACACACACACACACACACACACACACAAGCATGGCATATTAGCATGAAATATCTGAACATCAAGGGTAAGATCATAAAACCTTTTACGGAGAACTGATCACATGCAAAGCATCAGGAATCAAAAGTGGTGTTATGTTTCTCAACTTCTACATTGAAAACTATGAGGTAATGGAGAATGTGCTTAAAATTCTGATGAAAAATTATTTTCAAACTAGAATTCCATACCCAGCCAAATCATCCCTCAAGGGTGAGATTAAAACAAACTTTTCAGTCATGCAAGGTTTCAACAATTTTACCTCCCATGTGGAGGATGCATTCCACCAAAAAAGGAAGTAAATCAAAAAGATGAAGACCTGGGATCCAAGAAACAAGGGATCTACCAAAAGAGAAGGTGAAGGGAATTCCCAGGATGATGTGAAAGGGACGTCTTAAGAAGATAGCTGTCAGACTGGGTCCTCTGAGAAATAGACACCAGGACAGGCATAGAAATTAGACATCAGAAATGCCAGAAATGTGTTAGGGGAAACATCTGTGAGAGAACATGGGGAGGGAGCCGGGGAGGCTAGAAGAGCTGTCAGACAGTGATGCAGGCCTGACCCCAGGGGAAGGAGACAGGGAGGGAAGGAAGGTTGGATGGTTGGGGGAACACGTGTTAGACTGCAGGGCAGTTCTAGGGAAAGTTCAGCGAGGCCATCAGGGATTCCTTGAGCCAAGGCTGACAGAGGACTCCAGAGTCCCCAGGAATGAGCTGCTTTTGTATCCCTGCTATCTCGGTCACTGGCTGGGGGCAGCCCGTGGGAGGCATGGCCTCAGCACAAAAGTGGTGATGGATTTCAGAAAGCAGCAGCTGGGGCCATCAGTCAGTTACTCCCCACAGTCAGAGATCTGAAAGGAACATTTTCATGGCCACCTGTGGTGGCTTTGTAACATACCACCATGGCTAGCCTAAACTACATTTCCCAGGATTCTCTTCCTTACATGTTTCTGGTTACATGAGACACAGGAATATTTTCATGCATGATTTGGAGGGCCAAAGTGAAGCAGCAGCCATTTTGTTCTTTACACTCAAACTGAGGTAGGTGCTCTTGTAGATCACACATGGTGTCACTATCTGCTGGTTCCCCTTACTGTCATGGGACAGCAGCCAGGCATGCAACTTTCCACTTTCCTCCTACAATTTTTTGATTTCTGGGACAGATGTGTTTACTCCATGATGAAGGGCAGCAGCTTCTTCTGCAGAATACTGACACCACAAGGTTGCAAGGTTGGAGGCAGTGAGAACTGATGAGGATTCCACGGCGTTCATGGGTTCCAGCTTATCTTTGCTCTCCACCACTTTACGTTTGTGTTCGCTTTTGACTTCACTTTTGTGTTCACTTTTGAATTTCAAGCTCCAGCATCAGACATGAAAGCAACGGCCTTAAAATTTAACCACCTCCTACTTGGGTAAGGCAAAATCCCTATACCAAACCCCTATTACATACCGCCACCCATCCTCCCCACATGTACATACATACATACACATACATGTGCATGCAGGCACACACACACCCACACCCCTAGTGCTCTGCTTCTCTAACTGAACTTTCACTGACACACTGGCAACGCTGACTGAGCTGGAGGCCCAGGAGGGAGGTCTTCAAGAAAAACATGTAGAACTGAGAGAGTACATATGACCCTTTCGAAAGGTATTTTATAGGTCTGTAAGAGAATTTTGGGATGTATTGATATCTAATAACATTTTAAACATTAAGAAAAAAATGAGGCAACTATTAATTCCAGAAAAATAAAATTAAACCTGAAAAGGAAATTTAAGAACAGGACATGACATGAATCAGGTATGAACAATAATTATGTGGTCATAATAATGAAAATTTGCATAATTTCAGCAAATACCATGAAAAGTAGTGCTTGGAAGATGAAGAGAAGGGGAGTCTATGAGAGAAGAAATGGGATTTATGGCTAAATCCCAGTGTTTCATGGTTAAACATCATTAGATCATGTCTTTAAATATAGATAAGTACCCACACATTTAGAGTTGTACACTTCTATTATAGAAATCTGTATACATATATTATTTAGAAATATGAAAGCACATACAAGAAAAAAGGCTAAAGTGACTAAGAGGATTGCTCCTAAGGAGTGGGATGGGACTGTGAGATAGGGAGATAAGTGCTGTTGCTATAAATGCTATCGCAGTCCTTCCAGACTTTTAACCTACGTACAAGTTTCACTGTAGTAAAAATACACTTAAGCTTAAAAATTAAACTTAAAAAGGTAAGCTTTAAAAATTCAAAGTTAGTATAACTGAAAATTAAAGACTAAGACTCAACAAGTTGGCAAAAACAAAAAGAGGGCAAAATCTGACAATACCAAGTCTAAGCCACTTAGAGTTCAAAAACAGGCACTAATTGCTTAGGGATGCATACACAGATGGTAAAACTATAAAGAAAGCTAAGGCATTACCATAAAAAGTTAGGACAGTGGTCACCTCTAAGGAGTAGAGAAAGGATTGTGATAGGGAAGGGAAGAGAGTACACTCCCAGCTTCTGGGATACTCATAAAGTTCTGTTTCTTACCTTAAATAGGCTATCTATACATGTAAACTGTATGAGTGTTTTATAAACTCTGGGGACGAGGGAGTCCTGAGTACACAACTGAAACTCCAGCACACATTTGTACAACTTCTCATGCTGTATATAAAGTTTAGCATTTTCCCTAGTCCTTGATATTCCAAGTGAATTATAATATGCTGTTAAATGAGCTTTAAAATATTTGAATGTATATTTCATTTACATGGTAAATTATCTTTTATCCCAGAACAAAAATGAAACAGAATTTGTGCATACAGCAGATCTGAGAAAACCTTATGCAAATACATACAAATTTGGACTTTTCACATGCATGAGTAATTTTTAAGTAAATTAAAAGGTACACTGTCATTCCATCACCATAAATCTTAATGGTAAATAAACACTCAAAACAAGGAAAGGTTAGAGATAGCCTTCACACACACATCAGTAGGAAACAGGCTGTTTGATGGCCTACCACTGGGTTATAAAACACTGAAAAACAATGGGAGAATCAGAAATTTAAGATTCCAAAGAATCACTATAAAATACTTTTTATATTATGTAACCACTAAGTAAATAACTGCTTATGTACAAAATCCAGTTGAAGAAGAAGGATACATGGAGACACAATTACTTTTTAAAAAGAACATTCAATATAGCAATGAATCCTTTAAAAGGTCTTTTTGCAATCAAGCTGCCTTCAAAAGGACTGTTAAAAAGCTAACTAGGGCAAGACCTAGAAGCAGCAAGTGACAAACTCAACAACTACATTTGATTGAGAGACATCTGCAATTTTTACTGTAAGGATATCACGATTCTATGAAGCAAGGGATAAAAAGCAGAATTCTAACTGCTATATATAATCCCAAACAAACTTTAAGGAGATGTGGAGCTCTGAAGCAACCGGAAAGAAAGATAATGGGAAGTATTTAGGAGTGGATGAAAAAGACACTCATTAATTAGGGCTGATTCCAGGTTTTCTAGCTTTATGCTTTTTTTTTCTAGGAGATAATAGTTAACAACAACTAACATGTTTGGAGCACTTACTCTTTGCCAGGCATTAGAGTTTTACATGTACTGATGTATTTCAGCCTTCCAACAGCCCTATTTTCATCTTCATTTTATACACAAGAAATCTGAGGCACAGAGAAAGCTAAATGTCTAAGGTTCACAGTGAAGTGGCAGAGCAGGAACTCAAACCCCAGCAAATGGCTCCAAAGCCCATGCTCTTGAATCTTTATCAACTCAAGGACATAACTGTATATCCAATAGTTATGTGTAGTTAAATCCAATTTCAAAGGACTATACGGAAAAGCATACTGGTGGATGCTTTTATAGCCTATAGAAACATTACCAGTTTTCAAGGCACTGCTCCTTTTAGCTACCATTTACTGAGCTGCTACCATGTGCCAGGCACTTAACATACATTTGCTTTAATCATCCGAACACCACATCCTTAACTTATAGCTGAGGAACCAGAAGGTCACAGAGAGATTATGTAGTTTGCTGAAGGTCACCTAGCTGGTGAAGGATGAAGCCAGGATTTGAAAGTAATTTTCTGCCAAAACTGTGGACATCAAAGTAATAAAGCAGTCTTAAAATATGTCTTTCCGGAATAAAAATAAAACAAGAATATATTCTGAGATGAGTACAAGTGAGTAAATACTGACAATTCAAAAAGCACTAATACTATACACGCTTTAAAGAGATACAGAACTCTGAAGGGTACTGGAAAGAAAATAAGAAAGTATCTCAACTGTGTGAAAGTCCCGCAATACTCATTTTTTCCTATTAGTTGTGGTACCTAGAAGTAAAGCTGACAATGGGAGCAAATTCTTGTTATAGGTCTAAGCAGAGGTCAAGACCCATGATGTACCTCCAGTTACACTAAAAATTAAAATGCAAGCATCTCTAGTATTTTCAGTAACAAGTTTCAAAACAGCTGAAGTCATTCAGCCATACACATACACTTTGTTTGCCAGATCTGTGATTTCCATTGGTCCCATAATTCATATACATAACAGATTTTGTCTATGAAAGTACCCAAAAAACTCAAAAAACTCACCTTATAATCTATTTTTTTCAAAAGTGTTTATCCAAATCTAGAATAACTGTCTAGAATAGCTCAGGTGAAATTATACGAAGTGAATATTTTGGAGTAAGAAGTAATGAATTTTATTTTATATAGATTTTAAAAGCACTGAACTAACTATAAACTTATCGCTTAGATACTGAGGCTTGACTTCATCTTGATGCGAATTACTATAATTTTAAGAAAAATGTTAACTTGTTTCCTAAAACTGCAATCAGTGGCAACTGAATAGAAAAAGCAAAGACATTTTTGTTCTATTCACAAGCACCAACAAACAGCTCAGTAGGGAAATGGCAGTGTGCCAGGTTGCCTTGTGAGCAATTAGGCTTCGTGGCAATCAGGAGATTCAGGAGTCTTAGGCCCTTAGAAAACTAGTATGTTAAAGACTTGGTGCTTTTACCTCCCTTTTCAGGAGGCATATGTGAGATATATCTTGTAGAGACAACAATCTCCTCTATCTACGGGATTGAAAGGTTAAAACAACCGATAAGAAGCAAATTGGGGAGAACATTTGAGAGATTAACAAGCATCATTGTCTACTGGACCTAATGAATAAATGTACTGACTGGTCCTAGGTAGACAATAATCTCATCTGAATCATCAGAAGAAACGATAATTAAAAGATTCATGCAATTGTTATGAAATATAAAAGTGCATTTTACTTGGTCAAGAAATTCAGAATGGAATTCAGAGGCAAACAAACCTGAAATTATCTCTTGATGAAAAAATAGCTGAAATGGGTAAAAACCTAGTATCAGCGAAGACGTGTGTATATTTACTCTTATTAACCTCTACACGGAAAGTTTCAAAGAAAAAAACAAATGATGTTGAATGATTCAAAGAAAACTTTTGGGAGATTGTGGGCATCGACTTCCATTTAACCAAATTTAAACCTGAAGTTCCCTATTATCCGGTAAATGCTTTTTCTTTTTGACGTTTTATGAGTCTGAATGAAAGGCAGAGACTCTGAGGATTCACAGACATGTACCCTGGGGCAAATAATACATTATGTGTTAATAAAAAAATATATATATATAATGTAATATAAAAAAAAAGTGAAAAAGAAAAAGAAAGGCAGAGACTTTGAATACACTGGACCACATTTTGCAAGTTTGCTGTCTGTCTAATATGATACCCGGCTGCATAATAAGAATAAAAATGAATGAAGTGGATATAAGTAGAAAAAAAAAATCAATCTAAGGATCCATAAATATACTTTCTAATACTACTTGATTACAGTAATTTTGCAGGGTCATTTGAAAAATTTTACTAATGTTGTCAAGAAGCCACCATATTTAAGTATCCGAATTTCAAGTGGAATACAGGACAAATTTACGATATTTTTCTATCCCTCTAGCCAAGACACACTTCACTTTATAAATAAAATAGATCTTAAAGGGCAAAAGTCAATATTTAAATTAATCCTTCTTTATATCAAAAGCTCATTATTTCTCACCTTCAATACTCTAGAATTTCATTAAAGTTTTTCATTATTTTGTTGTACATAAACATACAAGGCTTTTCTTCTACTTCCAATGACAAGCATATAATATACATCTATAACAACTTATTCTATAAACAGAAATCCTCACAAATTTAAAATGTAAGGATCAACAAATGTTTCACTACACTCAGAAAACACAGAGTCTTTATTCCAAGAGGAACTTTTGGGAAAAAAAATGATGTGTGAACAGCAGACACTGATGTTCACACAAGCATACTGCAGACAACCCAGCAGGCGGTTTTCTGTTTTTTTTGGATTATGCTCTGGAGGTGCTGGCACAATGGAATTTCAATACTATAATTGCTTATTTCTCTGTGTATCTTTAAAATAACAGGTAAAGAAAAAAAATCAACTACAAAAATAACAAAACAAAATGTTTTTAATTCTTCTTTTCAAAGGATATAATTTATAACCATTACACAAATAGAGAAGAAGCACAAAAGGGGGGGAAAAAAGAAATAAAGTAATGTTCCAAAGGTTCAGTTTACAAGGACCTCACACTAAGTTTTTTTTTTTCTCTCTCTGCAACTCTTACTAGAAACAGTATTATTTGCTAAAAATGCACTAGCTGCCAAGAGCCATGGTCCATCTAAAGCAAAATGCTTAAGATGGAAATAGAGTGTTAATACAGAAAAAAGAGCAAGATTCAGTATACAAATTTCTGTAAAACCTATTTAAAAAAAGAAAACAAAGTTCTGATTTTGGTATCTTTTTGACTGAAAAATCATTGCAGTCAGAGATAAAATACTAAAACATATAGCACTGTATTAAAACAAAAAGATGTAATCAAATTTCAAACTTTCTAATTAAACCTTTTTTCTGTAAGTTATTGGGAATTCAACACTAGTCTTGGTTCACATGATAGAACAATGGGAAAATTTTCCGAATGGTTGAACACTAACCCTGACAAGTGTGGAGAGCCAACTACAATACATTATATGGTAGCATAACCTGCCACCCACGTTGCTGAGAGAACAGCTTTCAAACACATGCACTGAGCTGTAAAACCACAAAATCCCTTATTACACATTGTTTCTTACTCTAGGTGAAATATACCATCAATTCTTTCCATTATAAATCTTTTTTTTTTATTACTATTTTTGAAGCCCATTTAACAATCTGACTGTCTTTTCCTTACAATGTAAAAGATGCCTTTTTTAAAAAGAAAATGCAACAGGAATGTTATCACCCTATACAGTATTACAATGAAGGCTGGTATCTGCTGCACAATTTCTCATACATTATTCTGGGAATCTATTTACCTAAAATGCATTTTAAGCTAATGTTCTTTTTATTTTTCCTTTAAAGACCAAGCCTTGATATTGGTTCACTAAGTTTCTTAGAGCATTTGAAAACATTTGCTTTTAGAAAGATCAATCTATTACTTTGGGTTTTTTTTTTTTTTTTAACAAAATACATGATTTTTACCAATACCAAAAAGACAGAGAAAGAACAAATTGTCAAAATTTGTCATGGAATGAGTGTTAATTCTATGTCTCTTCCCAACATTCCTCCCTTCCTCCACTCTGGCACAAATCCAAATCTGTACCAAAAAACAAACAAACAAAAACAAAAATCCATTTTAGAGTCAAGGATATAATGATGCCCTCACAATACTTGTCTTACATTGGTAAAACACATAAACGAAGCAAGACTGAAGGATGACAAACATGCTTCATCCTCATAATAGCACTGAGCTTTGTCAAAGATGTGTTCTTACCTTTCAGAAAAGAGCTCGCTGCAATAATAACTATCAAATCTGTACAAAAAGGGCTTCATTTACACACCAGGAAGGGTGAAAAAAATTTAAAAACTTAGACACTACTCTTACAGAGATTCAAAGACACTACTTCGTAGAGACCCAAGATGGCTAAAATCATTTTTAAAATTGTGTCTCTATCTAACGTTTTGCCTGATTTCTTTCCCTCCAAAATTCTCCCTCCTAGCCTTTACATTTCCCTCCCCCCAAATCCTGCCCACCATGACCCACCTCCAGCCACAGTCTGCTAACTGAATCATAGCATTCCAGGACAGTTACAGGACATAACAGTTTCTTCTGGGGTTTTCATTTGCAATGTTGTTGGCAAAGAGAATTTTATTTGTAAGCGTTCCTATTATACTGACAAGGTCAATTAGTCCTGTGAACTTTTGGTCTTTCTGCCTGATAGCTTGGCAGATTATTCAAGTGGGACCGTTCATAACCCATAACTGAATGCAGCCAATTAACCTCAGAAACATAACAATACTAGTATCTAATGGGATTTTAAGTTTATCTTAATAACATACAACAGTAATATCATTTTTCCCAAATTGGTGGAATATTATTTGATAGAAACTCTATATTTTCCCCAAATTGAATTACTTTGTAAGTTATGGTACACAAACTACATAATTTCTATTTTAAGAAAGTTCACCACGTTGAAGCTTTTAAAAAACAATAATCAGCTATTATGCCTACAGTTTACATGTATACGGTCTATACAACTAAATAAAGATTATGAGAATCCTTTACTATCCAGTGCTCTTTTTTTTTTTTAAAGATTTTATTTATTTATTTGACAGAGAGAGAGAGATCACAAGTAGGCAGAGAGGCAGGCAGAGAGAGAGGGGGAAGCAGACTCCCCACTGAGCAGAGAGCCCAATGCAGGGCTCGATCCCAGGACCCTGAGATCATGACCTGAGCCGAAGGCAGAGGCTTTAACCCACTGAGCCACCCACCCCCTATCCAGTGCTCTTAACAAGCTTTCTCCAAAAGTGCAAAAAGCACTACCACTCTCCCAGAAGTTATGTGGAAATTAGTTTGTACTGTACTTCAAATATCCAAAAGTCTTTAAGTTGTCAAATATTATTTAATTTTTAAAACACAAAGGAAAACAGAGTTTGTACTATGTGAGTGTTTACCATGTGGCAGGCAATATGAATAAGTACTTTGCAAACTTTATTTTAATCATCTCAGGAATCCAATGAAAAGGGCACTGTTATCCCTATCCTTTGTATGAGGAACCCGAGATTTCAGAGGGTTTAAATATGTTCCCCAGTTTCACACAACTAATAAGTGGCAAAAATAAGAGATGTAAAACTAGATCTGTCTAGTTTGCCAAATTGTGTCTTTCAACATCACTTGGCCTAAAAACTTTGAGATAATACCCAGTTATTCCCAGTATCAACTAAACTGCCAACCTTCAAAACCACTGTATATGATATTCAATTATTACTGAGCAATGAGAAAGAGATGAATGAATGAATGAATGAATGAATGAATGAATGAATAAGGGTGTTTTGATATCCATATAATCATATCAACACTAAAGTTTTATTAACGGTAAGACAATATTTATTTTTGTTCATATCACTTTCAACCCAAATGCACTCTCACACATATGAATGTACATGTGATCTTCCACACACAGGCCTGTACAACGACCTGCCCACATACACACACACAAAGTTATCCAAACTGTCACATGTAATACTCCTGATTTCTAAGCCAAAACTATCATTTGTTATGCCAGGCCACAAAGAAGTGAAAAGCTGCCTTAATACTGCAGATATCAAGGTATCAAATTTCTTTGCAAAGAAGGATTTTTAAAATAAATTGAATAACTTTTTCATACAGTAATGTTCTTTAAAACTATTTGATCAAGTAAGCCTACTTAACATGCTAGCAAAAATTGTTTTGTGATTACCTCTGTTTTTGCTTTACCAATTTTCAAACGGAAACAATACGTTCAATCGTTAGGGCAAACTGCCCTAAAAGCAAATGCCTATTAATAGGAACAAGCCTGTGTGCACTCCCAAAATTCAATTACTACTCTCAACTTCCCTGCTATGGGAGCCTTCAGATTGGCTAGAGTGACTTTCCGGGCTTCATTCACTGCTTAGTAGAAATATCTGTAAAAATATTTGTGCAATTAGGATAAAGAGCTTTTATGAAAATATTGGCTTGATTAAAAAGAATGACAGTTAAGATGTGCATAAATGACATTTTTAAAAATGTCCATTTATCCCCCTACTCTATAAGCTTATTACTATAAATATTGCATTAGTTTGAAAGAACATACTCCACAAAGCAAGTAGAAGGGCTGAGAAGCAGAATTCAGAGTCATCAATATTAAGTCAGCTTTGCTTACTTTTTAAAGAAACAAATAAAAATAAATCCCATAAGCACAAAAAATTTCAATAACAGAGTACAAAATCAAAGGACATATCCAAATTAGCAAACTACTGCCTTAACTTGTAAAGAAAGATCTAGTATATTGACACAATGGATCAACGTGTGATCCAACAGATATTATGCTATTAACTGGATCATATCAGAAAAATTAAAATTGCTAAACTATGTATTCCCTTTTAAAAGCCACATAATACTAATGCCACTGATGCTGTAGTTTCAAAGAAGTGAATCTGTAATATTTAATCCACTGCCAATGGAAATTCTATTAGAATAAAAAACAAAAACTAGAAAACCTGCATGGGATATATACTCTGTCCAACTCTGGACAATTGATATTGAAATGTAAAATATCAACATTAATTAAAAAAAAAAAAAAACTTCACACTTAGACCTGGCAGTAAGGAACTGAATCTAAGACAACCTATCTACTCTCTATTACTAGGAGCATGCCTTAATAAAGAGAAGACACATTTATGTAGCACTTTCCAACCTTGTGCAGTCATGAATGAGTAAGGATAAAGCAAGTAGCCATTACAACACTAAAGAAAAAAGACATATGAAAGGATGTAAATTTATATTGGCTGAGAAACCTCCTATGTGTTTGGTCTATGTTGCAGATGTTTTTACACAGCTTAATCTCATTTCATCTTCACAACTACCCAAACAAAACAGGTACTGTGATTCTCATTTTTTAAAGTAAACAGAGGCCCAGAAACAACAGAGAAACTGCACTAAATCACAAAATAAAAAAGTAATAGTACCAAGACTGCAACTCTGATCTGACTACAAAACCTGTGATTAAAGCAGCATGTGGCAAAGACAATCTAGAAACATGTTCTTTCCTCTGGCTTAGGTCTTATCCTTCTGTCCCACTTTGAATACAATATTTAAAACCCAGATTGCAGATTATGAAACAGACTGGGTTTTTGCCCCTGTAAGCCAAGGTTAGAGAACTCTGCGTTCAATGGCAAGTACAACAGGACTCCGGGGGAATAGCAGCAAGTTTCAAATGACTACAGATTCAGGTTAAATGGAGTTCAGTGAGTCATGATAATTCCATGCCACTGATAATCCTGATCTTAGTCAACAGAAAATTTTCAAATTTGAATTCCACATTTGCCTTAGACAATTCTCTCTCAACACAAGGCAACTCTTCATAGAAAATAAGTATTTTAAAGCAAGGAACACTTCTCAATGTCTTTCACTAATTTTCCTCAGAGAAACAGTAAAGTGTTTGAATAGGTAAAGCTAACACTTAACTAGATTTTACAAACTAGCTGAGAAAAATTTTGATTTCTTTGTACTTTTATTATCTTAAATGTGAAGGAGCTACCTAAAATACTAAGGTAAATGAGTGAAGACAGAGATTTCTTTTCATTCCTCAGTTTGTTCTCATTCTCTGAAGTGCTTTCCTTATCATACTTAACCTGAGCTCATCACATTTGGGCCATGATAAGAGTAAATTATGGGTCTCCTGGATTCTCCCTGGTAAATTACTTTCTCTTTAGTCATTATCTCTAAGATCACATGCTTAAACCATAAAGTGGGCCTGCGAGGGTAGAACTGGTTTAAAAAATAATCTGCTTTGGGCCCTCTTCTTCAGTAAATCTAAAACAAATGTCCCTCCACTATCTTTAAAGTAAATACAAGGGCCACTGCATAGACAAAAAAAAAAAAAAATTGCAAAAATATTAACTGAATACCTATCTGCCAGGTACTTAGCACAAGGGTGATCAAGACAGATACTACCCCTGTGCTAATGGAAGCCATCAGACAACTGTGGCATCTGATAAGAAATACGTCATACTATAGTCAACAACACAAGAAACAACAGGTGTTGGCAAGGATGCAGAGAAAGGGGAAACCTCTTGCACTGTTGATGGGAAGACTGGTATAGCCACTCTGAAAAACAGTATGGAGGTTCCTCAAAAAGTTAAAAATATGTGATGAGCACCAGGTGTTTTACGGAAGTACTGAATCACTAAAATGTATGCCTGAAACTAATATTACACTGTATGTTAACTAACTGGAATTTAAATAAAAACTTAAAAACGAAAAATGATATTACTTGACAGAAGAAAAAAAAAGTTAAAAATAGAACTACCCTATGATCTAGCAATCGCACTATGAGGTATTTCTCCAAAGAATACAAAAATGCTAATTCAAAAGGATACATGCAACTCTGATATTTATAGCAGCATTATCTACAATAGCCAAATTATGTAAATGGCCCAAGTGTCCATCAACTGAGAATGGATAAAGAAGACGTGGTGTATATATATGTATATATACACACACAATAGAATATTACTCAGCCATAAAAAAAGAATGAAATCTTGCCATTTGCAACTACTACGGATGGAGCGAGAGAGTATTATGCTAAGCGAAATAAGTCAGTCAGAAAAAGACATATACCATGAGTTCACTCTTATGTGGAATTTAAGAAACAAAACAAATGAGCAAAGGGAGAAAAAAAGAGAGAGGCAAAGAAACAGACTCTTAACTACAGAGAACAAACTGATGGTTACCAGAGGGGAGGTGGGTGGGGGAGGGGTGAAATAAATGATAGGGACTAAGGAGGGCACTTGCTATGCTGAGCACCAGATGATGTATGGAGGTGTTGAATCACAACATTGTAAACCTGAAACTAATATAACACAGTATATTAACTGGAATTTAAAAACTAAAAAAAAAAAAAAAAATTCGATAAAATTACTAAACAAGTGACAGAAGGATATAATTACTGCACAAAATATATATATACAGGGATGCCTGGGTGGCTCAGTGGGTTAAGCCGCTGCCTTCGGCTCAGGTCATGATCCCAGGATCCTGGGATCGAGTCCCACGTCGGGCTCCCTGCTTGGCGGGGAGCCTGCTTCTTGTTTTGCCTGCCACTCCCCCTGGTTGTGCTCGCTCTCTCTCTATCTCTGACAAATAAATAAATAAAAATCTTAATATATATACACACAAACACACACACACACACACACATACACACACACACACATATACAATCATTAAGCAGGTCACAAATTCAGCTCCCTGGTTCCTGGCTTCCTGGCAGTCAAAGCAAAGTGGATATCATTATTGGTTCTGACACAGTACAGAGGTTCTTCTATTTATAAACAGATTAGTTTCCAAAGAGCTATCATTAAGTCCATTTTATCACATGTGCAAATTTTTAACTACAGAAACAACTGCTAATACCATCTATCAGTGACTAACAGAGTTGCCATACTCTTCCCACCCAAGCACTGTCCCCTCTCAACAGGAGGTTTTTCATATCTACCAAAGTCCCTAAGCTGAAAGGTCTTGAGCAGAGGAACCTGTGTGTGTGTGTGTGTGTGTGTGTGTGTGCACGTATTATAATAACTAAAATGCTCTTTCCTGAATCCAGACTGGAAGAATATTTTTATTCTGGATCTATATCAAGGGAACTCTTTGCGATGTAGTGGACTATATCCTCAACAATATTCCTAACAGAATTACAATAATAGATTTTATAATTTCCTATATGCCTCAGTGCAGGGCTATGGAATACCACTAAAGAGACCTTCTTTAAAAGTAATTTTACAAAATAATGTAGCCAAAATATAGTATTTATAATAGCTAGGGAACATGCATGTCTTTCAAGCAGCTCCCAATTTAAAAAAAAGAAAAGGAAAAAGAAAAAAAAATAGGAAATTTAACTCTTGGAAGAATAAGCTTTTAAGACTACTGGCATCACAGTCATTGCTTACTCAAGTTTTGTGTGTAACACCTCTTAACTGTAATTCATAAAACATAGGAAAATAGAGCTTTCAGATTAAGTTTTGAGGTTTTAGCAATTATATCTAACATGAATATAATATTAGTGAACAATGAAAACAGATGCAATATTTTTTAAAAGGGCTATTCATCGGATGCCTGGGTGGCTCAGTCAGTTAAGCGTCTGCCTTCGGCTCAGGTCACCATCCCAGGGATCGAATCCTACATCGGGCTCCTTGCTCAGCAGGGAGTCTGCTTCTCCATCTGCCTGCCGCCCCCGTGCTTGTGCGTGCTCTCTCTCTCTCGACAAATAAATAAATAAAACCTTTTTAAAATATTAAAAATAAAAAATAAATAAAAGGGCTATTCATTTTTCTCATGAATCTCAAAGAAACGACAATTAGAGGAATAAGTCAAAGGCCACATTTATTACTGTATGTGACTATTATAAAAAGAGACAAACTATGTAAACAACATTTTTGATTGACTAGATTCACTACAATTAAGTGAAATGAGAGAAAAAGCAAAAACACACTCTAAACACACTATCTACTATTAAATAATCAGAGTACCTTTTCCTTAACTTTAGAGGAATTTACTGAATCTGAGTACTTAGATTAACTCATACAAAACTGAAATTCAGTTAAGTTAAAGAATATAAGATTATGCTAACAGGGATTCTACTTTTAAAATTAGAGTAAAATAACATTATTTAGGGGCACCTGGGTGACTCAGTCGTTAAGCATCTGCCTTCAGCTCAGGTCATGATCCCAGGGTCCTGGGATTGAGTGCTCAGTGGGAAGCCTGCTTCTCACTCTCCCACTCCCCCTGCTGTGTTCCCTCTCTCTCTGTCTCTCTCTGTGTCAAATAAATAAAATCTTAAAAAAAAAAAAAATACAACACTATTTATTCTAAACATTTTACAGAATTAGAATCTGTGTATTTTCAAAGTTGCTTTCTAAATACAGATAAAATATATAATACACTAAAATGGCATTTTAGTAGTAACTGGCTATAAGTTCATTGTAATTATTTTATTGATTTCTATTATAAAATTGGAGATGTTTTCCTGTCTTATAGAAAAAAATATTAGCGTACTCATTATTATGAAATCTCATTTGCTTTGCAGCAAGTATGTAGTCTTAGGGAAGAAGTAGGGAAAACAGAAGTTGCCACGTGTTATAATTATATCAGATGAACTCAACATGGCAGTCAAATCCTATGAAAACTTGTTACCCTGAGAGGTGGGAAAGGAGATAGAGAGTACATTTTATGTATTTCTTTTTTTTAGAAAAAGATAATTTTTAGAGCAGTTTGATACATAGCAAAATTGAGAGGAAGGTACAGAGACTTCTCATAAGCCTCCTGCCCCCCCACCACCACATGCAGAGCCTCCCTCATTATCAACATTAGGGTTCGCTCTTGGTGTTGTGCAGTCTATGGGTTTGGACAAATGTATAATGACATGTATCCATCATTTTAGGTCCTACAGAGTATTTTCAGTGCCCTAAAATCATCTGTGCTCTGCCTATTCATCTCTCCTATCACCCCCCAACTCCTAGCTCCTAATCTTCCAACTGTCTCCATAGTTTTGCCTTTTCCAGAAGGTCATATAGTTGAAATTATACAAATAATCCCACATAGTTGGAATCATACAAACAACCTTTTCGGATTGGTTTCTTTCACTTAGTAATATGCATTTAACTCTCCTCCATGTCTTTTCATGGCTTGATAGATCATTTTTTTGCGGTGAGTAACATTCCATTGCCTGAATGTATCCCAGTTTATTAATCTATTCACTTACTGAAGAACAACCTGGTTGTCTCCAAGTTTTCTCAGTTAGTAAAGCTCTATAAACATCCACGTGCAGGATTCTGTGTGGATGTAAGTTTTCAACTCCTTTAAGTAAATACCAAGGAGCACTACTGCTGAATCATATGGCTGGTATGTTTAGTCATATAAGAAACCACCAAACTGTCTTCAAACTGGCTGGACCATTTTGTATTCTTACCAGCAATGAAGGAAAACCCATGCTGCTCCCATCCTTGCCAGCATAGGGCACGGTAAGTGTTCTGGATTTGGGCCATTCTAATAGGTTTGTAGTGGTATCTCATATTAATTTGCATTTCCCTGAAGACATGATGTGAAGCATATTTTCACATGCTTATTTGCCATCTGCAAATCTTCTTCAGTGAGGTGTCTATTAAGGTCTTTGGCCTCTTGTTTGCTTTCTTATTGTTGAGTTTTAAAAGTATCTTGTATATTTTGGATAACAGTCCTTTATCAGATATGTCTTTTGCACATATTTTCTCCCAGTCTGAACCTTGTCTTCTCATTCTTTTGATATTATGTATTTTCAACCTGAGGTACCCGTCACCATGTGATAATTTTATTTATTTGGTAGTAAAGAATGGGAACCTATGGGATATATGGGACCCAGAGCAAGAACTTATTTTAAGATTTATTTATTTATCTGGAGAGAGAGAGAGCACATGCAGCAGGTAGGAGAAGAGGGAGAAAGAAAATCTCAAGCAAGACTCCCCACTGAGCATGGAGCCTGATGTGGGGCTCAATCTCACGACCCCGAAATCATGACCCAAGCAGAAAGCAAGAGTTGGACCCCTAACCGAATGAATCACCCAGGCACCCCCCACAGCAAGAACTTATACTCTTCCTTATCAAAAATAAGTAAGAAAAAATTTACACAGCTACTTAGTAAACACCATATTAATTTGGAATGAGATAAAAGACTTCAGGCTCAATAAAAATTGATCTAACATATTATCTGCACAATTTCCCTACTACTGTCTTAAAGTTATGGTACCACTTAGTTTGAATCTAGATCTTTTCTCATCAGAGTTCCTTGGGGATCTCCTCTGCCTAGTGCCTCTGTCCTACTTAATTAAGCACCAAGATCAAGACTAGCTGTGGACCATTCAATTAGCTAATTATCATTCTAAGCTAATTACAAAGTAGACGATTTGTTCTGAAAATGTTGCTGAGATTGCTGAGCTACTGTTTCTGTTTTCTACCATCAACTGTAATTGCAAACACAAGAGGAAAAACCACCCACCCCACCCCCAAACCTGCAAACCCTAGAATAATGATTTCTCTTAACGCCCTTATGAAGGTAAAATGACCAGAAAGAAAGAATCAATTGGCTTATATTCCCACAGTTTCAACTTCAATATTCTCACTCTTTTATTCAGAGGCTTGGAGATTTTTTCTTTTTTCCTTAGAAATATTTTGCTACAAAATTACACTGTTTAAAGCTCTTTATACAATCATTAAGGAAAAGCAATCAACAGAAAGAAAAGCAAATATTTATAAATGTTTATGCCAAAAGCATTAGCATTACAGTGTCAATTTTCAATAAAATATATCAAGGAAATAATTTTTAGATACATTTCAAAATTCTATAGTCAATCTATCCCATCATTAGCTCATTTTCTTGGCTCCACACTTCAATTATTCTGAAAAATTTAAGGAAATATTATGGTAATTTATAATCTAATGTGATTTTAAGGAAAAAATGGAAGGAATATGTAATGCATGTTGACTCTCAGCTATACCACTGACTTGCTGTGGAACATCGGGGAGTTTACTCCCCCTCTGGGTCTCATTTGTAAAATAATGGGATTGTACTATTAGAGGTCGCTAACTGGTGGTCCTTTAGCCACATTCAGTCTGTGGACCCACCTTGTTTGACCAGCATATTTTAAAAATTGGGAAATTTCACACTCAAATCCAGATTTCCACTTTCTCTTTAAAAATTTTAAGGTTGACAACACTGGGGCTACATTCCCATGTGGCCATAAAGGCTGAAACTACATAGAAGCTGCCCCCTTTGCATAAAGGCATGGAATCTTGCTGCTACGTTACCTGCCTGACTGCTTAGCATCTAAGTTTTTGATGAAATAGGTTACCTCTAACGTTTCTTTCAGCTCTAACATTCTCACATTTAGAGTGAGCCACATAGCAAAAGGTCCATGTAACCTAAGTCTCAACTTTCCCTGAATAGGGATAACAACAACATCTGATCACCACTTGAACTCTGGAGACAGAATGAAATAGTGAGTGGTGACTGCTTAGCACAGTGACATGCGTGTTGAGAGTGCTGAATAAACAGGAGAGGTGACAAACACAAGTAACAGTGAACAAGAGGACTCAAAAACCAGTTCCGTGATGGTCAATCCAATCTAAATTAAAATTCATGTGCAGATTCTTCTCTTCCAAACATAGCACTGATCCCATCAAAAATTTGCTACTGGCCTCTAATTTTTAGAGATTATTAATTCTTCATTCACCGTGCATAAAATAAGAGGCTGAGAAAAAAAATGAATGTCCTGAGTGGGCTGACCTCAATTAAAATACACTTTAAAATTATGATAAAATTTTTCAGCAGGCAGTTTTCAGCAAAATTTACTGCAGCTCCTTCTGTTCTAATCAGGGCCATTTTTAGTTGCCAAGAATAAAGAAATTTGCATTCAAAAGTTTCTCCAGGGAAAGGGGGCTCACTAGAAAGTTTATATACCCATGGGAACCCCGGAGAAAGTAAATAACCAGGTACCAGAGAGGTCAGCGAATGAAGAACACTGGCAGCACCAGTCATTCGTTCAACTCTATTTTTCTCTCTGCTGGTCAATCTGACTGTGTCCCTGCATCCACTCTATCATCCACTCTACACCATCCTACCCCCTCCCATATCTCAAAGTCTATACTCTTCTAACTTTAAAACTTCAGAATGCACATAGCCCTTCATCTTCCCACCCTCTCCATATATCACCACCTCTCTGTATCAAGTCTTGCTGCTAACTTGCCTATTTCTTCTGAGTCATACTTCTGAGAGGGACAAAAAATTACAAATAGAAGGATCATCTCATCCTGCAAGCCTACTTCTGGGTATATATCCAAAAGAACTGAAAGCAGGGTCTCAAAGAGACATTTATGTTTGCACACTCATGTTCATGGCAGCATTATTACACCTTTTATGAAAGGTCCATCAGCAGATGGACGGATGCACATAATGTGGAACATTATTTACCCTTAAAAAGGGAAGATATCCTAGTACAACCTGGATGAACCTTGATGACATCGTGCTAAGTGAAATAAGCCAGTCACGGTAAGACAAATAGTATGAGCCCAATTACATGAGGTATCTAAAGTGGCTGAATTCATAGGAACAAACAGTAGAATGGTGGTTATCAGGGGCTAAGGTGAGGGAAAAATGAGGAGGACCTGCTTAACAGATACAGATTTTCAGTTTTGCAAGATGAAAAAAATTTTGGATATCTGTTGTGCAGCAATGTGAATACACTTAATATTACTGAACTATACACTTAAAAATGTGAAGATGGTAAATTTTGTTTTTTATCACAATTAAAAAAATTTTTATTTTTGAGAGAAGGAATCAGACTTGCCCAAATAATCTTTTTTGAAGCAAACTACGCAAGCATGGATCCGTGGCAAGCGTAGGGACTGACTGCTGGTATACTTATTTGACAACTTTCTATTAAAGCCCTACTGTTTTTGACACTGCTAAGTTCTCAGCCAAGTGCTCCCCTCCCCCCCGCCCTGTTCAGCTAGTCACACTCACTCACTCACTAGGCTTTCCTTATATAAAAGGGGTTGATAATCTGCATCTCGGAAACCACAGCATTTTCATTTTGATAAGTGCGTATTTTTATTGTATCCTGCCATGCAATTAAATAAAGGTTTTTAATTTTGTTTTTTGTTTTCTTTGCCCTTGGCTGTTACTACTGTCACTCTGCCTACAAGAAACAGTGCAGTTCTTCTATAACCGCTGCGAAAGGGCACTTGAAAAAAGCGACTCTAGCTCACAATGCTCTTAAAAGCAACCTCATCAACTTCAAAGTTTAAGTATGCATCTGCAGTATAAAACCTTCCCATTCAAAGCATTATGAAACAAAACAAGAATCCCCTTCAGAATTGTCTTACTTGGCCCAAATACCAGGGTAGGAAAAGCTGAATTCCTGCTATTAAATAATTTCACTAGTCTCCAATCTATAAATGCAGAAACTATTGCTCCAAAGAGTGATCAAACTACTTGCAGAAGCCACCTTCATACAGAATTGCATTAAATAAATTGCCTATTAAAACATGTAACACAAGCTTATAGGCAGGAAGCTTTCAGTCCCTATCTGACTGGATATTCCTGACCATTCGTAGCTTCCGTGACAACTGTCTCTCGATTTTCCTCTCATCACTGACAGCTCCTCTCAGCTTTTTCTCACTGAATCATTTTTTTCTTCCCAGCCCTTGAATACTGGCATTTCCACAGTTCCAGCCCCGGCAGTCTTCTTTTCTACTATATACGTTCCCTGAATGAATGAGAACTCACACCTAAGCTTCTACTTACACACTGATAATTCACAAACCTACACCTCTAACCTAGACTTTTTTCCTCTGGTTCAGATCCAATTACCTGACTACCCCCTGAAAAGCCCTCCATCTACCAGAAATCAGTGACAAAACCTAATCTCATTAGCTTAACCTTTCTCTCCATCCCCAATGTTCCTTACCTCTGTACTCCATTTCTGATTAATCCAACAATCAACCAGGTGCCAAACATGAGAAGAATTCTAGATGCCCTCTTCTATCTACTTGAACCCCTATCCATACTTCCAATATACCCTAGCTTATAATCAGTCACAAGCTCTGTTGATTCTACTTTAAATACATCCCTTTCTTTTGAATACAATTCCCATGGCCTTGGTTAAATTCTTATAATTTTCACCTGGATACTACCTATCCAGTCTTCACATTGCTCCAGCCCCAGCATTCCCAAGATTAAATTTTATCAACGTCTCCTAATTTAATGTCTAAAATCCCTAGAAGTCTTATAGTAAGCACAATCTGATTTTTGCCTATGTATTTTCATGTAACAATCACACATTTGTTCCCTGAATGAATGTAAACTCCTTATGTAGAGAGGCCATATTGCCATTACCATCACAATAAATGTGTAGAATGAATAAACACTTCTTCAGTCTTTCTTGCCACTCCCCCATAGCTACTCAGTTTCCAGAAATACTAAATTACTTGTAGTTCTGCCGTTTGGCCATGCTCTCTGTTTCTGTACCTTTATATATGCTGTGCCCCCTCTAAAATGCCTCCACTTGATCGCCCACCTGAGTAGGCTTTATCTTTATCCTTAAGATTCAGTTGAACCATCACTTCTTTTAGAAAAAAATTTTAAAACATTGCTCCTAATGTTCCATTGCGTTCCCATGGTCCCATGTGTATTTACTAGACTCTATTGTAATTTTTTATTTATTTGCCTGTCTTTTCCACCAAACTATGAAGGGCTTAAGGGCAGAAACAGTGACTATCTTTAAATGTACCCCCAGTATCTAATACAGTGCCTGGCACTTAAAAGGCCATACATAAATATCTAATGAATAAAGCATGAGTCTGTTTTGTAATGGGAATGCCAGATTACACCTCTGCAGTCTAAGCTTGTGGTCAAACAAAAAAACGAGTTACGAGAATATTAATCTCTTAAAAATATATATAGGGGCGCCTGGGTGGCTTGGTCAGTTAAGCATCGCACTCTTGGTTTCAGTTCTGGTCATGATCTCAGAGTCGGGAGATCGAGCTCCACATGGGTCCCCACACTCAGTGTGGAATCAGCTTGAGATTCTCTCTCTCCCTCTGTCCCTCTCCCGCTCTCTCTCTCTCAAAATAAATAAATAAGATCTTTAAAAATATACATATAATATTCCACTGTGTAACATTTTAGATTCAAAAGGAAATAACCCCAAATGAATAGTCATTTCAACTCCATTTTAGAAATATGTATATAATCATGAATAACTTTATAAAAAATGCATGTTACCTTTTCTTTTTTGTCAGGGAGAGAGAGAGAGAGAGAGCACAAGCAGGGGGAGCGGCAGGCAGAGGGAGAAGCAGGCTCCCCGCTGAGCAGGGAGCCCGATGCAGGACTCGATCCCAGGACCCTGGGATCATGACCTAAGCTGAAGGCAGAGGCTTAACCGACTGAGCCACCCAGGCGTCCCTGCATGCTACTTTTTGAGAGGGGTAAGAAAGGATAACATTTCTGACCTAAGAATTATCTGTATCACAACAAAATATTCCACACTCATTTCAAAGATGTCCCAGGGTCAGTTATAAAAACTAATTTTTAAAAACATTTTCTTTTAAAATTCAGCAAAACTGTTCAGCAAAAACTATTTTTTCCAAAGGCTCAATAAATTAAACACTGTCCTATCAAACTAATTTATGTTTATAGGTACCGCCTAAATCATTCCACTTAATATCAAGTTGTTTAAAATAGACCCCTCATCAGAAAGTAAATATAAGTAGATTTTAAGATCGATGGATAGAGTCAGAGACTTTGTCTGCATCTTCTTACTCTACCACACATTAACAGAACTCAAATTATAATAGTAAATGTTATGCTAACAAAAGAGCTTTTTAACCACTTTTGTCAAAGTACCAAATATGGACTCCTATAGCCATGCTACTGATTCAAGACACAAGGAAGAGAGCCAAAAGTCTTGCCCACACGGAAGAAAAGAAAAATATCATTACAGCTCTCTTAACATTGAAGACTTGTTTCAAGCGTCCTCTTAAAAAAAAAAATCTTTTAGTAACAGCTTTATTATCTGAAGACAAAAACAAAACTTAAAATTCACTTTAATGCACAATCTTATGCTCCATTAATATTCTATCCTTTCGCAGTCACAAATTTTAGGAGAATCCTAACAATGAATCAAGCGACAACTTTCACATATGCTGAAAATACCTGTTTAACCTCCAGTTAACAAGTTGTTTTTTACAGAACTGTATAGAAATAATCTTGAGGGCTGTCATTCTACATCTAATAACTCACTTCAGTTTCATATTTAAGTACAAAAATTTCTATAATCATTTTTTAAAAGGTAAATAGTTGGCAAACTGAAAAGGACTTAGTTTTCTTGAATCTTAGCTGGAGATGTTTTCTATGATGTTAAAATGGTTACATCTAAGATAGACTATTCTTTGGTTTCTCACTCTAAATGACAAAACATTTCCTTCGCACATATTTTTCCTTCTGAGGGCAGAGGAAAAAAACAGCATTAAACCAAAACATAATGCTAAAAGGCAAATGGTTTAAAAATTTTAAAAGCAGGGCGCCTGACTCAGTCCATAGAGCTCGGGAATCTCAATCTCCGGGTCGTGAGTTCAAGCCCCACACTAGGCATGGAGCCCACTTTAAAAAAATAAACATAACTAAATAAATAAATAGGTAGATAGATAAATAAAAATTTTAAAAGCATTCATCTTTATTCGAAAACTTTTGTTGAATAACTTCCTCAATAATATGATGAACATGACTTCCTGCACAAAAGTAACACGATTGAGATGACGTGTTTTAAGAAGATAATGCCATAAAGACTCTGAAATGCTAAGTCCTCACTTCTACATAGAAGTAGTTTGTGTAGAAAAAAAAAAAAGTAGTTTGTGTGGAAGCAATAAGTCACAAACATCTCATGAAATGTTCTTAGGTTGTTGGTTCTCAATTTCTGTAGGGGGGACAATTTTAAAAACAAAAAAGTAGAATGAGTGGCATAAATGAATTCATCATGTAATCAAGGAAGTTATTCAACAGAAGTTTTGGCGTCAAAAGCATTCTATCCGACCAAACCTAGTTTGAGTATCTTATAACCATTAAATAGAAAGTCTAAACTTTATTTCCATTTTAAGTCCCTCCTCAGGTATAGAGGTTGAAATATGCATTCTAGAAGAGTAAAGGGAAGGCCTAATCTCTTCTCAGAGATTTTTCAACAGAGGTTACAAAGATCAAGATAGAATAGTGTGCTTTATAACTGAAATGAAGGAAAACATGATAGAAAAAGAATAATTTTTTGATAGATAGGGTAGCCATTAGATTTTCTTGCTCTGAACAAAATTTTTGTAAAGTTACCAACTCAAATCAATAATAAAATGACAGGAAATAGGTTTTTAGAGTGTTTCTAGTAAACAAATCCATAATTTCTAGTAAAAAAGGAAAACCCATTAAACACTCCAATACGTACTACACCCTCCCGTGGGCAACCCTCCATGGAAAAATATAAAAAGATTTAGTTGGATTTTCCACTCAGTTAAATCAGTCCTATAACTAATGAAATGATGGCTCTAAAAGCCTCATAAAAGTTAACACTATTTTAATCACTTGTCTTAGTATCTGAGTTAGAAGATTTTTTAAAAATAACAATTTACATCCTATAGAGTAGTAATGTAAGAGAATAAAATCATGATCTGCTTATCTTCCCTTAAAAAACAAAATAATACCAGGTTATTTCTTTAACTTAGAAAAAAGGTAAACAGAATAAATCACATATAAAGATGTAAAATTAAAAGATAAAGTATACTTTATATCATGAGCTGCAAAGCCAGCACTAATATTTTAAACAAAATCCAAAAATTATGGTTCCTTAGTGAGGACTGTGGCAGAAAAGCAGTATGTTCATTAAGTTTTTCAGGAAAACAACTTACATTATCACCTGGTAATATTTAGTATTACTGGTCTCATGAGGCTATGTGGTCACTACACAGAAATATAAACACACTTGGAATAAAATTAAGAGACTACCTAAAAGAGCCCTTATTCTATGTGGTTAATGTTTCAATACTTAAATGATATAATAGAAGCAAAAACTAAATTAAAAGTATTCTGCAATGGTCCAAATATCATTTCAAGTTTGTCCAATTTACAAAAGAATACAAAATATATATTTAATACATAAACCTGGAAATCATATATGAAGATGTACATTTCCCAAAATGCATCAAAGAATATTTGAATATATATACTCTGAGAAAAACAAGTTACAAGGAAGACTACTTAAAGTCTTATTAACAACTGGATTATGAGACTGGCAATTAAAGGACAACAGTGACATCTAGTGGACATTTCAAATATACGCCATATAGCTTGGATCAAACTTCATTTTCAGTGTCACATAATTTAACCTGCCAAAGGGATTATATGATAAACCTTTAATTTTAAACCAAAACAAGCCAGCTCTATTCCCAAAAGGTTGCTCAATATGAATAACCCAATCATGTGATAAATACAAAATGTTTAACAAAGTATATTTCAAGTCCTTAAAACACTAAACACTGATTAAATGTATCACATGACTAAAAGGGCTAGCAAAAGTCCAATGTAATTATCATAATAAAAAGAATCTAAAATATTCTGAATGAAAAAGCACTGGGTTAAATGAAGAAACTTACAAAGAAAATGAAGAACTGATCTATTTATGAATTTATTCAAGCATGGAAAGTACATATTAATCAGTATGGTCACACAAAATAAATATTTTTAAACTAAAAGAAGAATATCTTACTTAGAATGATTTTTTAAAGACAAATTAGTAGTCAAGAAAATTTGTAGGATCATTCCTTTTTTTTTTTTTATGTTCAGTTAGCCACTGTATAGTACTTCATTAGTTTTTGGTGTAGCGTTCAATGATTCATCAGTTGCGTATAACACCCAGTGCTCATCACGACATGTGCCCTCTTCAACACTCATCACCTGGCGACCCCATCATCCCACTCTCCTCCTCTCTGAAACCCTCAGTTTGTTTCCCGGAGTCCATAGTCTCTCATGGTTCGTCTCCCTCTCTGATTTCTCCCCTTTCAGTTTTCCATCCCTTCTCCTATGGTTCTCTGTACTATTCCTTATATTCCACATGTGAGTGAAACCATATGATAATTTGATTTCTCTGCTTGACTTATTTCACATTCCTTAAAAGTAATGGAAGATAACTGGAATAAGACCAGGTGGTCATCTCAAAAAAGTTGCAAACTTACCTCAAAGGATAAAAATAAATAAAAAAACCCAAAATATCTGTGGGTGACAATGTCCTTACTTATTCTTATTTGTCAACACATAAACAAATTTCACAAAGAAACAACACTATATTTAATGAGCAAGTAATGAAAGTATAAGTGATTCTTACTACGTTATTTTATTACTAACTCAAGGAAGAAATGTAGAGACAGGGTCTTTTATAAACACTAACTCAAATAAGAGTCCAGGCCACAAATTGGCTGGAAGTCTTTCAAAAATCACAGGTGCTTCCCAGATCTCTCAGAATCACCTAATTTAAAAGATTTTAATGATTATTTGAGCTCAATGACTTTCTGACAAGAAAAAATGCAAAGGGCCAGAACTTCACAAGTACAAAGTTCAAACTCACTGAAAGAATCTCTGAAATGTAAATACTTTGGCACTAATAACATTCAGGTCACAAAAGCATTATCTTAATAGCTTCAAAAGTTATATGGCAGATAAATAAATTGGGGTATATTCAAACAATGGAGCATAACTCAGGAATATAAAAAAATGAAGTACTACTACATGCAACAACAGGGATGGATTGTCAAAAAATTAGGCTGAGTGAAAGAAGCCTTACAACAAATTGCACCATCTGTGATTCCATTTATATGACATGCTAGAACAGAGTAAAATGATCTATATAATAAATGAACGAACGAATGAATGAATAAGCAAACAAAATTAGAACAACACTTACCTCTGAGAGTAGGATAGAGATGGAGATTGATTGGGATGAGATGAAGGAATTTTATGGGGTAATGAAAATGTTCTATATGTTAATAGGAGTCGGGGTTACACATATGTTTTTGCATTTGGGAAAACTCACAAATAATATATTTAAGATTTGTGGAAACTGCATATAAATTGTATCTTAAAAAATCAACCTAAAGCAAATATTCATAACTCCAGTCATCACATATTATGGTGAAGTATCTGGGGTGATAAGTACAAATATCTGCAAGTTATTTTGAAATGCCTATAAAAATTAGATGAACTGATGGATAGATAATAATAAAGCAAATATAGCAAAACAATAATTATAGATTTTAGGAGGTGAGTATACTGGGGTTCACTATACAATTCATCTTTTCTGTATGTCTGAAAATTTCTGTAATAAAATACTAGGGGAAAACAAAGATGACAATCGGAATTCAAAAAAATTTTTAAATATAAAAAATTAAAAATGTTTTCTTAAATATTAGTAATTTTCCTTTTATGTACTAACATTTTAATCTGTCTAATCTAATGTCAAATGTAACTATCTTCTAAAGAGCAAAAGTTACAGGATAACATATTTTTTAAAATGCGAAAAACATACCCGAATTTCTTGAAGATTGTGAAAATTATTTCCTACTCTGACTGAGATCTTGCTTGGAGTATAGCTTTCATCAGATTTGTAGTCTGCATAAATACATAATGTCTTCACTGTTGTTTTTCTTCTAAAAGCAATAAAATAAAAACATGTTCCTTAGCATGTGGAAAGATTATATCCAAGCATCTTCTGATCATAGTTTGCTAAAATGAATACTTCAATCAATAATTTCCAATTCCTTTCATTTTAACAATGATGAAAATGAACAACAAGTAAAAATACAGATACACATTTATATAGGCATCTCTTATCTAGAACATGGTCAAGAACCAGATATGAGCAAATTAAAAACATTTAAACCAATATAGGTATCTTAAAGTGAAAATAAGCATTAAGAATTTCAATCTTCTTCATTTGTATTTAAGACAAATAAATTATTCTAACAAGCTTGGGTTTTCTTTACTAGTTAATTACTTTCCTAGGTCAATACTTGAAAATAACTAGCTAAGTAAGAAATGAAGTCCAGCAAAAACAAAATCATTTGTAACATAATTTTATAATATATAAATATATATTATAGCATATATAATAGTATAATTTTAAAATATAATCTCTTAAAACAAGAATTAAAATTCTGCCGTTTTCAAAATATACATATCTTAGGAAAATAAACAAGACTATATAACACAAAATTAATCTCAGAAAAAATGCGAGTGGCCAAAAAATATGAAAATGTTTAATCTCTAATAATCAAATAAATAGAAATTAAAACACTCAGACATTAGTTTTGTTATCACACTGAATAATATTAAAATGACTGATAATACCCAAATTTGATTAGAAAAAGTTACTTTCATAATCAGTTAGCAGGGATACAGCCTTTGACACATGAATTAAACTCTAAGAATACATTAAAAAACAAAAATAACACAACTATTCAAAAATGGATGCAGAAAAATGTTTATCATCCTGGGGTTAAATTACTAAAAAATCATAAACAGCCTAAATATCCATCTCAATAGGGAATTAGCTAAGTAAATTATATCCATTCTATGAAATCCTATACAACTATTTAAAACAATCACACATATATAGGTTAGAAAAAAAGGAGATTACAAAACAGTATATATAGAAGGACTGCCTTTTGGGGAAAACAAAAAAAGCTTGAAAAGCATATAAACCTATATATATGTATAGGTATATATGTTTTACATATATATTTATATACATGCAATATAGATAGATACAGATAGAATCATATAAAAAAGAAAGTGACTATTTGGTGGAGTAGATTATGGGAGAGCTTTCTTTTCTTCTTTATGATTTATATATTTTCTGAATAATTTTTTTTATATTAAGCATGTGCTACTTGGGTCATTAGGAAAAAAAAAACTACTAGACAATTTTAAACATTAACCAAAAAACCACTAAGAAGTCTATTTAAATGTGCTTTAGAAGTTAAGTTCTGGTATAAACTGGCACTAACTTAATAACAATGAGCTCCTTGAACAGAAGTAGTCTGTGTCAAAAGTCAACCTATAAAAACAGCAGGGGATCTGTAGCTCTTAGTGAGGGGACCAAACTTCTATAGCCTAAGCTATTCATCAGAAAGGAATGGGGAAAGTTAAGGATTTCTCCTCAAATAATAAAGACAGATCAAGATATAAAACACTAAATACCCAGGAACTGCTGACAGGATAAATACCATTACCACATTTTCAGAAGAGGCCAGAGGTATCAAACTGACATCTTTCTCTTTCTAGTGGGCCAGGAAGGAGACATGAGACGAAGCAAAGAAAGAAGGGGAAATTTTTTTTTTTTAAAGAAGGGGAAATTTTGAAGGGCATCCAAAAGATCTTTTTCTCTGATGAGCCAGAAGCAGGCTGTGAAAGGTCTTTCCTTCTTATTGTGGAGAGATCAAAGATCATGAAGATTACTCTTGAGGACTTTTGCTTTTCTTTTTAAAAAAAAAACAGATCTAAAGGGCCAAGCTGTTTGCTCAGAATAATTTTATCTTCAAGTTATAAAATTCAAGATAACTTAGTCACTGGAATCTGCAAGATAATCAGGGTGAGGTCAGAAAGGCAAAGAGGGGTAACAACAATAATGACTATAAAAACAACATCAACAAAAGAAAAGAGCAAATGGATAGTCTGACCCAGAAGTAAGGCCTTATACTCCTCTACCTTGTATATAGAAGCTTTTATCACCTTCATTTTATTGATTTAAAACAAGAAAAACAGTAACACCCAGGTTAATAAAAACTGGCTTAAGGTAAAAAAAAAAAACAACTAGTAAGTAGGCACAGTTGGAGTTGAAACATGTTTCTGGGGGCACCTGGGTGCCTCTGCCTTCGGCTTAAGCCTCTGCCTTCGGTTAAGCCTCTGCCTTCGGCTCAGGTCATGATCTCAGGGTCCTGGGATGGAGCCCCGCATCGGGCTCTCTGATCAGCAGGAAGCCTGTTTCCTCCTCTCTCTCTGCCTGCCTCTCTGCCTACTTGTGATCTCTCTCTCTCTGTCAAATAAATAAATAAAATCTTAAAAAAAAAAAAAGAAACGTTTCTCTCTGCCTCACATGATCTTAACCACTCTCACCTTCCTGTTAATTAATTGTACTTGACTTATAAACAGTCATTGGTACCAGTTTACAGTACTATGGAGGTATTTGAATTTTAGCTGCCATAAGTTCTTAAGATCCATGTATTCCTAGAAAGCATATGTATAATTTGCTATACATTTGTAAAGGAAACTATGACCTCACCAAAAGTTTAAAAACTGTTACTCTAAAAGGTACCTATACAGCCTTTTAAAATTATTTATCAATTTTATCTCATGGAGAAATAAAATATTGCATAGAAACCATGCTACGTGTCAAATAGCAACACATGTGGGAAGATTAAATGCACACATTCCTGAGACATCGTGATGGCTACTCAAATTGTTCAAATCATCATTATAATAATGAGCAATCACATTGAATGCTTACTCAATGCCAAGCACCATGCTAAACTCTTAGGATAAAGTATTATAGGAAGGGAGAAGAGAGAGGATAACAGTTCCCCATTTCTGATGATATATGTAACACTCCCAGACTCTCTAGTCCTCACCCACCCCTCCCTTTCTGCTGAGAAAGAGCTGCTGGCAGAACACACACATTGACTTTGTTCCTTCATGCCACAAAGTTAACAGGGGCAGGCTCTACCTGGCCTAGCACTTTCATGACTGGATGGACAAGTCTGTTTAATGCTAGGGTTTAACATTAGGAAACACAATTAACTGCAGATGTAAGCCCCATTCTCAAGAATCAGCTTTGTCAGTTTTACAAGGATAATATCTTGGTCTCCACCTGCTGACTCCTGGATAATTTCTCAATTCACTGGGAACCCATGAAGTTGCAAGAGAAGACATTAGTGACAGATGCTCCTGCATGCCAACCTAACAGCCCCTTTTCCCTTTCTTCTTCATAGCATCCTACTAAAAGACTATATTCCCCAGCTTCCTTTAAAGCTAGGTATGACCACATGACTAAGTTATGGCCAGTAAGACTTGAATCAAATGACTATATTTTATAAAGTTTCTTTAAAGGACGACATGCCCCTTTTACCTTCCCCACCTACTCCTTCCTGCTGCCTGGGATATGGACATGATGGGTAGAATTCCAGTAGGTACCTTGAATTATGAGGCGACCTTGAGGATAAAACTCTTAAGCTAAGAATGGTAGAATGGAAAGAGAAGGAATCTGGGTTCACAATACATACACTGTGGGCTGCCATACTACTCCTGAATTGCCAGGTTCTTATATGAAGAGAAAGAGAAAATAAATTTCCACCTTGTTTAAAGCACTGTTATTAGAAGCTCTATTACAAAAAAAAAAAAAAAAGCAGCAGCAACAGCTGTGTTACCAAACGTTCTTATTCCTATTTAATACAGCATTATCATGCCCACATTACAGATAAGAAAAACAGAGGCTCAGATTCAGGGTAAGCAAACGGTCTCATTTACACATCTAGTAAAGCACAGAGCCAGAGTTTGAATCTATGTCTGTATGACTACAGTATGTTAAGAGTAGCTACTAACTCCTGAGGTACAAGACTTAAAATTAAAAAACAAAATAGTTCTAATATTCTGTTTATCATTTCCTGTTAACATTCTAGATACATTATTACTAAGAGACTGAGACATAAAGAGCCCACATATTTGCCTAAAACAAAAGGCAAACAAATGGTTTACATATATAGTAAGTGACTACATTCCTCTTTGTTCCTCATACCATAGTGGAAAATGTCCCCTTTGTGCAAAAGTTATTTTTCATCAATATAAACAGAATACTAAAATGAAAGTTTTTACTGAAGGCTAAGACAACAAATATCATGTTTTAATAGGACACATAATTTAGTGTAATTGTTTCAACAGATATGGTTAAAAACAAAACCCAAACAGTCAGGGATGTCTGCACATGAAGAAATAACTGTTACAGGACTTGCCCCTCCCCCCACCATAAACAACTAAATGCAACAACACAAAGGAAACAACTATCTGCAGACACTAAACAATAGGCAGCATTAAGAATCCTGAGAGAATGGATATGAATGAGGTGAACCCTATGTACAACTGGGCTTTCTGACTGAAGGCAATTTCTAGATTGCAATGCAGGGAGGGCACAGCCTAATGGAATCTTTCAGTCTCACTAAGTTGAGGAAGGAGCTATCCTACAGAAAAACTCCAGAAGTCTGCACGGAGTATTCCGTAGATGCATAGGGTGAAACTCTACAAAGACAAGCAAAGAACAGCAGTTGCTGGGAAAGGACCATTTACAGGGAAACAGTTAGCTAAACAATTCCCAGAGGTCACAAAGGATAGGGAATCACTGGAGTTCCCAACAACTAAAGTGGGGAGTACGAACACCTCTTCAAATATCTAGCACATTTATTTGAGATCCTAGAAAGGTCAAGCCTTAGCATACCTGAGGTTAATCTTGCCCAAGATAAGTGATCTTAAAGTGTGGTCTGGGGACCTGTGGAGGACTTAGAAGACCCTTTCAGGGGATCAACAAGGTCACAACTATTTTTCTAATAATACCAAGATGTTACTTGCCTTTTTCAGAATCATTCTCCTGAGTACACAGTGGAGTGTTTCAAATGCTATCTGAAATGGGATCTTGCAAAAGATTTAATGAAGAAGCACATATGAGACTCCAGCTGTTCTCTCTTAAGCCAGACACAAAAGACATTCACACCAAAAAAGTAAATCGATAACATTATTCTCGCTATTTTTTGTTTTGGAAAAGACAGTTATTTTTCATTAAAAAAATGTTATTGATGCAAGCATATAATAGGTTAATCATTATTTAATTTTAGATGAATAAAGACTCTAAAATTCTTCAGTTACAATTTCTAATATGGTAAATACTGATAGATGTAAAAAATAAGCAAAAGATCTTTGGAGACCTAGATAAAAGTTTGAAGTGGTACTAAAACCAAAAAAGTTAAAGAACTACTGCCCTAGAGCAGGGATTAGCAAAACAGTGCTCACAGGCCAAATGTGGCCCACCACTTATTCCTGTAAATAAAGTCTTATTTAAACAAAGAAGCACCCATTCATTTACTCACCGCCCATAGCTGCTTTGCTCAACAAATTTGAGCAGCTCCAACAGCCTACAATATAGTTTGCATGGCCTAAAATATTTACTATCTATCTTATTACTAAAAAAGTTTGCTGCAGTCCTGGCTAATTATCTGCTTTTCTGGGTGTTATCCCCATCAGATTGAGAAGGCTGACAATTTATTTATTTTTTGAAGCTATCTTCTCTCTTACCATAAAGCCTAACATAGAATAGGCACTCAATTTAATAAATGTTTTAAATATTATAAGAAAAAAAAAAGTTGGCTGAACCCCACCTGACAGTAAAAGGTACTGTAGTCCCACTGTAAAGAGATCAACCCTCAAAAAAGATCAAGTTGATTCTTAAGTAACTTAACTGCCTGCCAGAACAAAGTCCAATCCTCTTTTAAAACAAAACTATACATAGCACTCAACAAAATTTACTAAATCCAGCATCCAATCAAAAATTACTATAAAGAATCAGAAAACTGTGACCCACAATGAGGAAAAAAAAGTTAGTGAAGATATGGAAAAGACAGAGATGACAGAATTAAAAGATAAGGAATTAAAAGAGAAAATATAAATACCTACAGGTATACAGCAAACCATTCAAAACTTGTGGCTTAAAAAAAATCATCATTATTTTGTTTATGAATCTGCAATTTGGGCAGGGCTCAGAAGGAAAGTTCTACACAGCATCAGATGTGGCAACTTGACTTGGGAGCTAAAGGATCTGCTTCCAAGGCAGCTCACTAATATGGTTGGAAAGCTGGTGCTGGTTATTGGCTGGGAGCTTATTAGCTAAGGCTTTGGCCTTTGGTTCATTTCCTCATGGGCTTCCCCATTTGATGTGGGTTTTCTCACAGCATGGTAGAGGGGTATCAGGGAGAGAATCACATAAGAGAGAGAAAACAAGGTAGAAGCTATATACTTTTTATGACCCAGGCTTAGAAATAACAGTGTCATAACATCCATATTCTCAGGCAACAGATCCATAAGGGCCTGACCAGTTTCAAGTGAGGAGACATAGATGCCATCTCTTGATTAGGCAGTAGCAAAGTTGTAGAAAGGCATGTGCAATAAAAAATTATGTTGTGGGGTGCCTGGGTGGCTCAGTTGGTTAAGCATCTGTCTTTGGCTCAGGTCATGGTCCCAGGGTCCTGGAATCGAGCCACACATCATCAGGCTTCCTGTTCAGTGGGGAGCCTGCTTCTCCCTCTCCCTCTGCCCCTCCCCACACACTCATATCTCTTTGGTGCTCTCTCTCACTCGTTCTCTCAAATAAATAAAATCTTTAAAAAAAAAAAAGAATGTGGAAAATATAGTCTGTTACAAAGACACTCAAAGAATTAAAAGAAAACATGAGCACAATGTGGAGAAATGAAAAATATTTTTAAAAATGGAATTTGCAGACATGAAAAAATCTGAAAAAAAAAATTCACTGGATGGAATTAATAGTTTAAACACTGCAGAAGACTATAAACATAATGATATAACTATAGAAACTCTCCAGAATTAAACATAATGATATAACTATAGAAACTCTCCAGAATTAACCACAGAAAACAAAAACCGCTCATGCCTCATTAAAATAAATAGAATGTCAGTGATCTGTGAGGCAGTATAAAGCAGACTAACATGTCATTCAAGTCCTAGGAAAAAAGGAGGTTAGATAGAAATCATTTGAAGGAATTATAGCCAAAATTTTTCCAAATTCAATGAAAAGTACCCACAGATTCACAAAGGTCAATGAACTATAAGAAGGATAAACACAAAGAAATCCACATCAGGATAAGTCATAATTACACTGCTTCAAAAAAAAATAGTGATAAAGAAAAAAATCTTAAAAGCAGCAGGCAGAGGGGATGAGGAGACACATCAAATACAGAGAAACAAAGATAAGAAAGACAACAAACTTCATATCAGAAACAATGATGGAACAGCATCTTTAACGTGTTAAAGAAAAGAAAAAACCTAGAATTAAGTACCCGGTGAAATATATTTTAAAAATAAAGACAAAATAGGGGTGCCTGGTTAGCTCAGCCAGGTAAGCATCTGACTCTTGATTTCAGCTGAGATCATGATCTCAGGGTTATATGACTGAGCCCCGCGTCCGGTTCCGTTCAGCAGGAAGTCTGCCAGAGATTCTCTCTCTCTCACTCTTCCTCTGCCCCACCCCCTACTCGCACGCATGTGCTCTCCCCTTCTCACCCTCTCCAAAAATAAATAATCTTTAAAAAAATAAATAAGTAAAATAAAGACAAATAGAGACATTTTCAAACAAGCAAAAGCTGTGAGAATTGATCACCAACAAATCTGCACAATGAGTTATGTTAAAGAAAGTTCTTCAGAAGGAAGGAAAATACCAAATAGAAATGTGAATCTATGAAAAATAATAAAGAGTACTGAAAATAATAAACATGTAAGTGAATAGAAAACATTTTTCACATTTAAAAACTTTTCTAAAGGGACACCTGGGTGGCTCTGCCGGTTAAGCTCTGCCTTTGGCTCAGGTCATTATCCCTAGGCCCTGGGATTAAGTCCCACATTGGGCTCCTTGCTCAGTGGGGAGCCTGCTTCTCCCTCTGCGTGCCAATACCCCTATTTGTGCTCTCTCTCTCTGATAAATAAATAAAATATTTTTAAAAATAAAAATAAAAGTTAAAAATAAAAAATTTTTCTAAAGATAACTGTTTAAAGCAATATGTTGTGGGCTTTATAAGAAATGGAGAAATAAAGTACATACGACAGCAGCATAAAGGGCAATGGGGAAATGAGAGTAAAGAGTTTAAGATTCCAGGGGCGCCTGGGTGGTTCAGTGGGTTAAGCCTCTGCCTTCGGCTCAGGTCAGGATCCCAGAGTCCTGGGATCGAGCCCCGCATTGAGCTCCCTGCTAAGCAGGGAGCCTGCTTCCCTCTCTCTGCCTGCCTCTCTGCCTACTTGTGATCTCTCTCTCTGTGCCAAATAAATAAATAAAATCTTTAAAAAAAAAAAAAAAGAGTTTAAGATTCTGGTATTATATGTGAAATGTTACAATACTATTTGAAGGTAGACTGTGATACGTTAAAGATGCATATTGTAAATCTTAGAACCACTAACATTTTAAAACAACATTAAATAAAATAAAGACGTGTACTTAATAAGCTAATAGTAAGGAGCAATGAAATTGATACCAACAATAGCCAAATTATGGAAAGAGCCCAAATGTCCATCAACTGATTAATGGATGAAGAAAGTCTGGCACACAGAAAACTTCCAAACTCATTCTATGAGGCCAGCATTACCGTGATCCTAAAACCAGACAAAGACCCACCAAAAAGGAGAATTACAGATGACTATCCCTGATGAACATGGATGCAAAAATTCTCACCAAGATACTAGCTAATAGGGTCCAATATAGTACATTAAAAGGATTATTCAGCATGACCAAGTGGGATTTATTCCTGGGATGCAAGCAAGAGTGGTTCAACAACTGCAAATCAATGTATGAGATACATCACATTAATAAAAGAAAGGACAAGAACATATGATCCTCACAATAGATGCAGAAAAAGCATTTCGCAAATACAGCATCCTTTCTTGATTAAAACTCTCTGTAGCCGTAGGGATAGAGGGAACATTTCTCAATATCATAAAAGCCATATACGAAAAACCCACAGCAAATAGCTTTCTCAATGGGGAAAGACTGAGAGCTTTTCCCGTAAGGTCAGGATGGTGATGTCCACACGACAGGGATGTCCACTCTCACCACTGTTGTTTAACATGTCCAGAAATCAGTTGCATTTCTACACATTAACAATGTGACTGAAGAAAGAGAAATCAAGGAATCATTTACAATTGCACCAAAAACCGTAAGATACCGAGGAATAAACCTAACTAAAGAGGTAAAAGATCTGTACTTTAAAAACTACAGAACACTCATGAAAGAAATTGAGGAAGACACAAATGGAAAAAATGTCCATGCTTGTGGATTGGAAGAACAAATATTGTTAAAATACCTATACTACCCAGAGCAATCTATACATTCAATGCAATCTCTATCAAAATACCATCAATATTTTTCACAGAGGTAGAATAAATAATCCTAAAATTTGTATGGAACAAGAAAAGACCCCGAATAGCCAAAGGAGTGTTGAAAAAGAAAACCAAAGCTGCTGGCATCATAATTCTGTACTTCAAGCTCGATTACAAAGCTGTAATCACCACAACAGTGTGGTACTGGCACAAAAATAGACACAAGGATCAAAGCAGAAGACAGACCCCAGAAATGGACCCTCAATTCTATGGTCAACTAATCTTCAACAAAGCAAGAAAGACTATCCAATGGAAAAAAGACAGTCTCTTCAACAAATGGTGTTGGGAAAACCAGACAGCCACATGCAGAAGAATGAACTGGACCATTTTCTTACACCCTACACAAGAATAAACTCAAAATGGATGAAAGACCTAAATGTAAGACAGGAATCCATCAAAATCCTAGAGGAGAACACAGGCAGCAACCTCTTCGACTTCGGCTGCAGCAACTTCTTGCTAGACATGTCTTCGAAGGTGAGGGAAACAAAAGCAAAAATGAACTAGTGGGACTTCATCAAGATAAAAAGCTTTTGCCCAGCAAAGGAAAGAGTCAACAAAACTAAAAGACAACCTACAGAATACAAGAAGATATTTGCAAATGTCTTATCAGATGAACATAGAGGAAGGGAGGGAAAAATAAAATAAGATGAAATTAGAGAGAGAAACAAACCATAAGTGACTCTTAACTATAAGAAACAAATTGAGGGCTGCTGGAGGGGAAGTGGGTGACGGGATCGAGTAACTGGGTGATGGGCATTAAGAGGGGCACTTGAAATAATGAGTACTGGGTTACATGCAATTGGTGAATCACTAAATTCTACCTCTGAAACTATTAATATACCATATGTTAATTCATTTTTAAATAAAATTTTTAAAACTACAATAAAAAAGATGTGGCATATATACGTATACACACACACACACATATACACACACGATGGAATATTACTCAGCCATCAAAGAGAATGAAATCTTGCCATTTGTAACAAAGTGGATGGAGCTAAAGTATATTATGCTAAGCAAAACAAGTCAACCAGAAAAAGACAAATACCATATGATTTCACTCATCTGTGGAATTTAAGAAACAAAAATGATGAGCATAGGGGAAGGGGTAAAAAAGAGAGGGAGGCAAGCCATAAGGGACTCTTAACTACAGAGAAGAAACTGAGGATAGATGGAGGGCTAAATGGATGATGGGTATTAAGGAGGACACTTGTGATGAGCACTGTGTGTTCTATGAATGAATCACTAAAGTCTACTCCTGAAACCAATATTATACCCTATGATAACTAACCGGAATTTAAATAAAAATTTGAAATAAGCAACAATAACAAAGATCAGTAAAATTGATAAATCTCTGAGACACCAAAAAGAGAAATGATAGAGGTTATCAATACCAAGTATAAAAGAAAAGATATAACTACAGTTCCAACAGAAATTAAAGTTAATAATTGAATATTAGAAACAACTTTAGGCCAATAAATTAATATAATTTAGATAAAATGGAACAAATTCTTTGAAAAACACAAATTTTCAAAACTGATTCAAGAAAAAAAAGAAAATAAACTAAAGAAATAAGATTTTATAAAAAAAAATCTTCGCATAAAGCAAATGCTGGAAACAGATGGTTTCAATGGCAAATTCCATCACACATCTGAGGAAGAAATAATAAAAATTCTACTTGAACTCTTAGACAACAGAGGAGGAAACACTTTGCAATTCATTATTTGTGGGGCCAGTATTATCCAATAACAAAATTAGACTAAGAATAATAAACAGAAATAATAAACCAATATCCCTTATGAATAGAAACATAAAATTCTTCAACAAAATATTAGTAGCTCAAACCAATAATACATTCAAAAAAGGCTTAAAAACCAACTGATGAGATATAACACCAAAAGCACAATGTGCAAAATAGACAAATTAAAATTAAAAACTTGTGTGAAAAGCCAACCCACAGACTGGGAGAAAATATCAGAAAATCATGTATCTGATAAAAGATTAATATCAGAATAATAATAATAATAATAACTCTTCAAACTCAACAAGAAAACAAAAACCCAATTCAAAAATGGGCAAAGAAGTTGAATAGCCATTTCTCCAAAGGAGATACCAAATCGCCAATAAGCCCATGAAAAGAGGCTCAAAAGCACTAATCACTGAAGAAATGGAAATCAAAATCATACTGAGATACCACTTCACACCCATTAGGATAGTTATAATAAAATAGAAAGAAAGAAAAGAAGGAAGGAAGGAAGGGAAGGAAGAAAAGAAAAAAGAGAAAAGGAAAGGAAAGGAAAGGGAAAAGGAAAAGAGAGAAAAGAGAAGAGAAGAAAAAAGAAAAGAAAAGAAAAACAAATGTTGGTGTGGACTGGAGAAACTGGAATGCTTGTACAGTGTTGGGGGATGTAAATTGGTACAGCTGCTATGAAAATCAGTATGGTAGTACTCAAAAAATCAAACAGAATTACCACTGATCAGACAATTCCACTTCTGAGTATATTCACAAAAATAACTGAAAGCCAGGACTCAAACAGATAGTGTACACTCATGTTCACATCAGTATTATTTACAATAGCCATAAAGTGAAAACAACCCAAACATCCACTGATGGATAAATGGATAAACAAAATATGGTATATACATACAATGGAATATTATGCAGACTCAAATGGGAATGAAATTCTGATACATGCTACAACACGGATGGACCTTGAAAACATGCTAAGTTAAGCTAGATAGCAGAGGACAAATATTGTATGATTCCATTTACATGAGATATCTAGAACAGTTAAATATATAGAGAGGTCAAGTACAGATTAATACAGAAAAAGAAAAACAGGTAAATACAGAGAAAGAAAAGCAGAACAATGTTGATCATGAACTGGGGAAAGGAATGGATGGAGAGTTATTGTTTAATGGGTGTAGAGTTTTGGTCTGGAATGATAAAAAGTTCTAGAGATGGATAGTGGTGATGGTATAACAATGTGAATGTACTTAATACCACTGAATTACACACTTAAAATGGTAAATGTTATGTATCCTTTACAATTAAAAAAATCAATGAAATTTGCCATCTCGACAGACTAAAGAAGAAAAACTGTATGATCACTGAGAAATTCTAACACCTATTTATTAAAAAAAAAAAAAAAAAAGCCTCAGCACACCAGAAATAGAAGGGAACTTCATCAACCTGATAACCTGAAGAGTTATATTAATTTTTGTCTAGAAAGAAAGAACACTCCTCAGCAGGAAGCTAGAGGTATTCCCAGAGGCCTAGAATTTGAGGAAGGAGTAAACAATAAATGCACCCTCATCAAGAGAATTGCAGGTGAATCATCCATAGCATTAAGTGATTGTGGAAATAGATTCTCTCAACCCACAAAAGCATCATAAGACAGATTCACTTTAAACATACAGCTAAGTAAAGACAGCAACAGTGCTAGATCACCAAGACAGAACTGGCAATTGTAAGTTTTCCTTCTCCATTCCCCTCCTAGCAGGCCTGGAGAGTTCAGAATTAGTTAAAAATATGGAAGACGACAAATAAAACCTAGGTACGGAGAGAGAAGCAAACCACATCTTCTTATTCCATTTACAACAGACTGAAGCTTAAGGAGAGGAAGAAACCTTAAAATAAACAAGCGAGTCTGGGGCTTTCACTACTAGCTAGGAATATTAGCTTATTTTATTACTAGGACCTTGAAAACACGCTAAGTTAAGCTAGATACCAGAGGACAAATATTGTATGATTCCATATATAGCTGATCCATAGCTAGGATGGAATATTTTAATTTCTAGTCTGTTTTGCTATTTGAAATGAACAGAACTGTATATATTACCCAAAAATGTCATACCTATTTCCTACAAAGTTCTCATCCAGGGCAAGGAAAGAACCTGCAGGTAATTATAAAAAGAACAATGAAGTATAAAAGTAAACAGTACTGGGGCACCTGGGTGGCTCAGTGGTTTAAAGCCTCTGCCTTCGGCTCGGGTCATGATCTCGGGGTCCTGGGATCGAGCCCCACATCGGGCTCTCTGCTCGGCGGCGAGCCTGCTTCCCCCTCTCCCTCTGCCTGCCTCTCTGCCTACTTGTGATCTCTCTCTCTCTCTGTCAAATAAATAAAAAAAAATCTATTAAAAAAAAAGTAAACAGTACTTTGTTATTATATACTTCAAGTCCATGTTGACACAGGTCAATAGTATATACCAATTATTCCTAAAATCTACATGCTCAACTAGCCAAGAAACTGCTACAAGAATTAAAAGCTGCATATTTTCTCTGTGAAGGGAAGAATATCTAAGGAGTCAAATATTCTGTTTCATCTTAACAAAACACAGCTGACCCATGAACAACATGAGTTTAAACTGTGCAGGTCCACTCATTCTTAGCTTTTTTCAATAAATACAGTACAGCACTGTAAATGTAATTTCTCTTCCTTATGATTTTCTTAATAACATTTTAAATATATGCCAAAAAATATTGGCATATATTTTTATTGTAAGAATACAGTGTACCACACACATAATAATATATTTAATCATCTATATTATCGATAAGGATTCCAGTCAACAGCAGGGTAGTAGTAGTTAAGTTTTGGGGGATTGAAAAGTTACAGGTGGATTTTTAACTATGCAAGGGGAGCCCTTAACCCCTTGTGTTGTTCAAGGGTCAACTGCATGAAGTCCACACTGAACCTTTTCAAGCTTATTTGTAATATAATTTTTTTCAATACACAAAGTCCTTTCTTTAGTACATAATGTACTCACGAACACACATATGGAAAGCAAATGGAAGAAAGTTGAACACAGAGCTTACATAATGGCGGTATGTGAAAGTCAGTTCCTAAGAGCTAAAAAACATTATCCAATCCTAAATTACATCACATGTTTAAGTCATAATCTTTGACAATAAATTTCTAACATTTCCTTTCATTCTTTTCATTCATAATTCAATGTGTAGTTGATTGGTGAAGTCCAATAAATGTCTGGTTGAGGTTAACAATTTCTAATGTAGTTGCAATTGTCTTATATTATTAACAAACTTAGTACCTATTATTTTTTTAATGGCATCAGCACTTTGATTTTTCCATTTGCTCTACTTTTTGAAAATAAGGAAGAAATGCAATAACCAATTCAGTAACTGTACAAATGCTTTTTAACAAAGATGTCTAAGTGCTGAAACTACGGTGCTGCCATGAGCTAGGTCCTGGTGTTCACCTGTTAACGGGTATTGTTTACACACCTAAAACTAATCAACAGAGATTATGGAGCAAAAAGTATAGACTTTATAAATTTTCTAAAGCATAAAAGTTATGAGCAGTCAGCACTTTGGGGAAGTGGGGAAACTAATTTGTATGATTTGACTTAATCAATTTATAGCCATACATGTGCTGATATGTATGTGTGTGAATGGTATTATTAAATTATAAAATTCTTTTTGTTCGGTGTTTTAAATAATAATGGAATTTATGACTATCAATATTCACCTTCAACTAGATTCTAGGAAATCCTGATTTTTTTTTTTTTTGAATTTATCATTTATCTCACTGTTAAATTATCAACCTTTCTCTTCAAAACAAAACAAGCCAGTATAACTTTCAGTATTTTACTTAACATTCTTCCATTCTTCACTATTTCAAAAAACTTCTTCATGACATGAAAATCACTATAAATGGTGTATGATTATGAATGGCATATATTTTTTATCATCATGATAAAAATGACAAGATCACTTTAATAAAATTTGCAGAAATTTTGTGAAGGCCGACCAAACACAAGCAGAAACTTTATTTTGTTCCTGCTCAGCTCAATATTTTAGTATTTACTCTTTTAAACTGGTATGTACTTTAAATGTTCCAGATTAAACTACACTCTAATTTTTCTTTGACAATTATTAACAAATTTTGAAACTCTTCTGTAGTGTATTGCCTTTATAAGCAGAAAAGGCAAAAAACTTACATATTTTCCATGTAATTACAGCATTATCCACTCAAACAATTTTTTATTTTCTTAGGGTATACAATTCTTCCCCCTCTTTGCCTTAGCATTTTTTTCCCTATCTGCTGAGACTCTTTCTTTTGGCAGGTGAGTCTTTCCTCTGCATTTATTTAACAGATAACAGTTTTAAATCTTATTCAAATTTTCATGAAGATTATGTCTTTGTAAATATCTGCATGGCTGTAGGACAGTACATCCCTCTAAAGGAAAGCAGAGAAATATGAAAGTTTTCCAAATAAAAGTGGATGTTGAGAGGCCCCTGGGTGGCTCAGTTGGTTAAGCGTCTGCCTTTGGCTCAGGTCATGATCCGAGAGTCCTGGGATCAAGTCCTGTTATCAGGCTTCCTGCTCAGTGGGGAGTCTACTTCTCCCTCTCCCTCTGCTCCTCCCCACCCCCTTGCCCATGCTCTCTCGTTCCCTCTTGATCACTCTCTAATAAATAAATAAAATCTTAAAAAAAAAAAAGTGGATGTTGAATGCATGAGCCCTACATGACACTTCAGTTGCTAGTGTGTCTATTGCTGAATTTAGAGGTATTCTAACATTTAAAGCTATTTCACAAAGTAGCACAGTAAACATATAGCGAAGTAAAAAATAATGTATTTTAATTAGACATAATCACAATCATAAGCCCATAGGGTTAAAAATAAACTTAGAGGGTCAAATGATATAACCATCTGTACCAGGTAAAAATCCCTGGATTCAAAATTTTTCTGATAGGTAACTCACTACATTATCTTTGATCAGTTCTGATTTTTATAAGTTTCCCTTATAAGGCCATAATTGGTCTCTATGTAACTCCCATCTTTTGGACAGTTTTCCCTTATACAAAAGAAATCTAATCCTTCACAAAGTATAAATCCCTCCAATTATGTAAAGAAAGCGACCATGTCCCCCAAAGTCTTAAGTAGACTATATGTTTCCAATTTTTTTATTACATGGTTTGGTTTCAATTCCCTAATCACTCTACCTACTTTGTTCTGAGCACACTCTAGCTTTATCAGTGTTAGAGGGGAAAGCCAAAGTGGAACATGATACACAGGAGGTTTTCCTAGGCTTTATGCTTCCATTACTGCATCCTAAGATCATATTAGTTCTTCGAGCAGCCACATCACACTGTTAACTAAGATTAAACTTACTGTCAACCAAAATTACTAAAGATCTTTTGCTCTTCTTGTTTTGTGCTCCTTTCCCATTTTGATCTTATGATTTTTTTTTTTTTGGAAAAGGGGGGCAGAGATATGCAGATTAAGTGTAGAATTATAGTTTACTATTATTTCATCTATTTGAAATACAATAGTTTATTATCCACTAATACAGAGACAAGTTTCCAATGTCATTTTGATTTTAGAAAACAATTTAAGAAATATAAAACTAATAAAAAGTGCTTCCCCTTTCTGAATGATTTAGTCCTAAAGCTATTAGAAAGGACCAAGAAAGATAGGCACGTACACAAAAATGGGATACTGGAGCCTGTTCAAAGTGAGGAGTGCATTCACACAGGGGAGGGGAGCAAGTGTAGGGCAGTGTCAGAGCCTATGTGGAGGTGAGCAGAACTTCTGAAGAGGAGAGCAGCCAGGTATGGGGTGTCAGAGCCTGAGCGGAGTGATGAAGACATCCATACCACAAGGTGGCCCAATGCAGCATAGAAGAGCCTTTGTGGAACGAGAAGACATCTACACCGTAAGGTAGCCTATTATGGAGTGTCAAGCCCAAAGGGAGATAAAAGAGGGCATTCATACCAGGAAGTGAGGTCTGGAGCCAAGAAGGGTTAGAAAAGTGGCCTGGCATGCAACACCAAAGCCCAAGTGAGCTGAAGAGAACATCCCACACAAGGGAGTGACTAAAGTAAGATGCCAGGGCCCAGACCAGGAAAAAGGCTTATCTGCAAATAGGGAAGTACAGACAGAGTGAAAAGACAACAGCACAGGACAGGTTGAGAGCCTAGGCAGGGTGAAGGGGCACCTGTGTCAGGGAGGAGACAATGAGAGAAATGGAAGACTGGTTACATACAGGGGGATCAATGAGATAAGTAAAGAAAGATAAGAGAACCAACCAGGTTCTCATTCATGAAGAAGGGGCTTATGAAAAGACAGAGAAAAAACTAGAATAAACCCTGTTCGCTCTAGATTAGAATTGGAAGTGCTGGTATGAATCTATGATTTGTGTATGCATGAAGACAGAGAAATAAATACAAATGTAAATATGTTTATGTATATATGTGTATGTGTTACGTACATATAACCTCTTAGTGAGAAGGCTCAGAAATAGCAACATCCCAGAGCAATGAGCACACCCTATACAAGATCTGGTACACTGGGGGAGCTCAATATACCAGAACTGGTTTTTGGAGGATTTGGCGGGGAGGGGCAGAGGGAGAGGGAGAGAAAATCAAGCAGACTCCCTGCTGAGCAGGGAGCCCAACCTGTGGCTCGATCTCACAACCCTAAGACCACAACCTCAGCGGAGATCAAGAGTCAGATGCTTCACAAACCAAGTCACCCAGGCACCCCACAAGATCTGGTTTCTAACTACTATTCTCCATTACAATACACCAGATCTTGGGGAAATAGGGCACAGAATCTTGTGCCAGAACAAAAGAAACTGCTCAAATAATCACAGAGACTCTCAAAAGGTAATAGTGTCAATTGTAGGGGACTCCCACTAGCTAAATCTCAAGTAATTTGAATGATGGTAATAATAGATTTATGGGGCGCCTGGGTGGCTCAGTTGTTAAGCGTCTGCCTTCGGCTCAGGTCATGATCCCAGGGCCCTGGGATCAAGCCCCGCACTGGGCTCCCTACTCGGCAGGAAGTCTGCTTCTCTCTCTCCCACTCCCCTTGCATGTGTTCCCTCTCTCACTCTGTCTCTCTTGTCAAATAAAAAATAAAATCTTTAAAAAAAAATAGATTTAAAGCAGGTGTATAAAGTAGTAAACTCTAAGTCCATGCTGATATTAATAATTTTGAATAAAACGAAAGAAACTTTTCAGTGGAGAAGTTTGGTAGAACTACCTTAATCATATAATAGAAGTAAACATCATCAGTAATGGGACAAAATGCAAATCATGTACCCCAAGTAATAAGATGCAGTAATGAGCACAGAGTATCACTTCTGTGCTTCTTTTCCTAAAGACGTATAACCTGAAGTTACTTGTGAAGATCAAAGAAACCAAAATTAAGGGTCATTCTTTAAAATAACTAGCCTATAATTTTCAAAAGCGCCAAGTCAAACAAAGAGTGAAGAAATATTCCAGATTAAAGGAGAGTAAAGAGAAGGGACAACCAAATTCAATCTGTATTCAACTTTACCAGCACAATTGGTAGAACAGGAATGGGGTTGTAGAATTAAATGTATCAATGTTAATTTCCTAAGGATGTATTGTGGTTATGTAGGAGAATGTCTTTCTTTATAGGAATGACATATAAAAGGAATTCTGGAGAGCTGAGACGTATATTGGCAATCTATTCTGAAATAATTCAGGGGGAAAAAATTGTACCGTACTTGGAACTTTTCTTTAAGGATGAGATTGTTTCAAAATTCTTCATTTCCCTTTCCCTAAAACACTTCTTTAAAAAGTGCTCCTCAAAGCCTTATGCTTCCCTAGCCAGGGCAAGGGCTGTGTTAAGCGGGAGGGCCTTAAGTTCCTGACTGTTTTAATAAGCTTGGTTGAGAAACAGCTGAATACTAACAATAAACTGTTTTTGAAGTCAAGACTGTTAGATCACATCCAGGCTCTATGACTACATGGGGTGTGACCTGAATAAGTCAGCTAATTTTTCTAGGTTTTAGTTTTTCATCTGTAAAAATGAGAAAAATTATAGTACCCACATCTTACCAAAGATGTCTTGAGGATCATTTAAAAATGATACATGTTAACAACTTTTTTTTTTTTTTTTTAAGATTTTATTTATTTATTTGACACAGAGAGAGAGAGAGATCACAAGTAGGCAGCCAGGCAGGCAAAGAGAGAGGGGGATGCAGGCTCCCTGCTGAGCAGAGAGCCCGATGCGGGGCTCGATCCCAGGACCCTGAGATCATGACCTGAGCCGAAGGCAGAGGCTTTAACCCACTGAGCCACCCAGGCGCCCCCACGTTAACAATTATTAAATATTAAATTTAAACTTTTAATGAGATAATACCTGGCACTTTTAATGCTCAATAAATTTAACAGATTTTTTTATTATTATTTGTTCAATACATTGGCCTTCTGTATAAAATTGTATTTGCTAAAAAAAAAAAAAATCCTGTGATTCTAATATAATACAATTAAATTACGATACCCATTATATCAGTTTTAAGTGATGGATAGCCTTTGTTGTCATGGAAAAGAAATTTACCCTAGGCTATATAGTATACCGGTTACAAGCGTGGGCTCTGGGATCAGAGTACCTTGTGTTCAGTTGCAATTCTGCCACTCGTTTGCTGTGTAACCTTGGGCAAGTTACTTAATTTATCTAAGTCTGCTTCTAAGACTATAAAATAAGAATAAAAATAGCTGTAAAGGTTAAATGAAATGAATGGGTAACACATTGTAGCAAAGTATTTGATCTTTTTTTTTTTTTAATTTGACAGAGAGAGAAATCACAAGTGGGGGGCGGGGGGAGGGGGAAGGGGAAGCAGGCTCCCTGCTGAGCAGAGAGCCTGATGCGGGGCTGATCCCAAGACCCTGAGATCCTGACCTGAGCTGAAGGCAGTGGCTTTAACCCACTGAGCCACCCAGGTGCCCCAGTATTTGATATTTTAAGTCTCTAAAAAATATTAGGTGCTGTTTTTATTTCTGGTGTATACATATTTAATACATAAGGACAGGAGTTGGCATACTACAACCCACTGGGTGAACTCTGCCCACCACCTACTTTTTTAAGATAAAGTTTAATTAGAATAGCTAAATTTAGCCGGTATGCATTGCCTATGGCTGCTTTCATGCAATAATGGCCTGAGTAGTTGCAATAGAGACCCGATAGCCCAGAAGGCATAAAATGCTTATCATCTGGCTTTTTCATAAGCAATTTGCTGATCTGGGGCGCCTGGGTGGCTCAGTCAGTTAAATATCTGCCTTCAGCTCAGGTCATGATCCCAGGGTCCCTGAATCAAGCCCGGCAATGGACTCTCTGCTCAGCAGGGAGTCTGTCTCTCCCTCTCCCTCTGTGTGCTCGCTCAAGCCCTCTCTCTCTCTCTCAAATAAATCAATCAATCTTAAAAAAACAAAAAGAAAGAAAGAAAGAAAGAAAATAAAAAAGAAAAAAGAAATTTGCTGATCTGTACCCTCAGTGAGAAAAACAAACTAAAGGGGCACCTGGCTGGCTTAGTCATGCAACTTAGCTTGTGACTCTTGATCTCGGGGTTGTGGTTCAAGCCCCACATTGGGTATAGAGATTACTTTAAAATCTTTTTAAAAAAGAAAAGGAAAAGAAAAACAAAATAAAATACAATGCTATGAAATGTCAAAATAGATGATATAAATGGACAAGATAATCAAGTTAGCTGGTTTCCATCTATCTCAATAAATTCAAAGCAATTGAAAAACATATGGTCATTTTCCTTTACCTGAGAAAGTAAGCATTTCAAAACTCAAAATATCCTTAGAGGTCCTAGGTTAAAATAATTTTTTTTCTCCAAATAGAAATACAAATTTGAGAATTACATGAATAGACTATACCTAAAGAACTATTATCACTCCAGATGTAGTTAATGCAATGCATTAAGGCATTCATTGCTTTGGGTCATAAGCAAAGCATATTTTTCCGAAGTAAATCACATTGAAAAGTCTATTTAAGAAATCTCTATGTAAAAGGAACTGTGTAAAGTACTTTAAAGAATTCACAAAAGACAAGACTGAGTAAACTTAAAACACAATCTAGAGGCGTAGAAAAATAATCTCAAGGCTTATAAATAACCCAGAGTTAAGTGCATTTCACTTTAATTTCTATATTTCTTTCAATTTTACGTAAATAAAATAGATCACTTTGTCCACTTAACCTACACAAATTGAAAAATACAAAAATGTATTACCTGAATTGGATGTTTACTAAATGAGGCTGGGAGCCATCTGATTGCCAATAAGTCTCAAGATTGTCATCTCGTAACTGATCCACTCCAAATCCTAAAACACAAGTGATAGTAAGTTCTCATGTACAAGAAAGAGCTATATATTTCAAATATAAAATTATCATTCACATTTGTCCAGAAAATATGATAAACAGGATGGTCAATACTATAAAATTTAAATTAACTAGAATTCTTCCATCCTTTTCACCAGACCTCAACTGTTAAGAGTATCACTTGCACACACAAAAGTTTATATTAGGGCAAGTGCTCTTGGTTGTTGGCTTTAATTTTTAAAGAATGTCTTCTAAATATACTCTAAAGACAACATGTATTCAAACACAGTTTTTACACTTCTACAAGGTGGTAGTAAGAATGATCCTCATGTCTTGCAAAACCAGATTTTATTAAGCTCAATATGCTATATATCTTTCTTGTGACAACAAAAAAGACAACTTAGGAATATTTCCAAAAGTCATATACATTTTGAAACCAAGTGTTTCTGATTAACCAAAAATTAAACTTGTCCAGAATCTCATATCATCTAGCCATTCTACATAACTGAAGTAAAAATACCCTGTATTGTTTTTTCTTGATTAAAATCATAATAATGCATATTAATTATAGAAATAATTTAATGGTAAAGTGTGGATTTCTCAAAAATATTTAAGAGAAATTTAATTTACGTTTTAATTTTTTCAGTAAGTACTATATTCATCATGGATCAAATTCAAAAGGTAGAAAAAAGAACATTGTGGAAAGTCTCTATCCCCCCCCCGCCACTAACTAGTTTACCTCTCCAAATATAATCAATGTTATCAGTTTTTTACATACTCTTTCACAGATACTGTATACATATACAAGTAAATGCATATATATTCTTTTTTCCCCTCTACACAAATAATGGCATACCATACATAGTTCTACACTTCGCATTTCTTTTTCACTTAACATATCTGGAAGATTCTTCCATATCAATAATAATAATAATGAATCATAACAGCAAACAATTACATAAAATTAACTATGTGCCAGACATATTCTAAGTATTTTACATGATTATATCATGTTAATATTTATTTAACTCATTATAAAAACTCAGTTAACCTAAACAGCTTCCACATTTTTAAAAGGTTATACAGTATCTCACTGTCTGGAAATATCAGAATTATTTAATGAAACCCCTATAGAACATTTAGGCTGTTTCCAATGTTTTCCTGTTACAAACGACACTGCAGTAAACATCTACGTCTACCTATCTATAATCTTTAAATGGATATCAGTATTTCTGGAGGATGCATTTCTAGGAAGAGAACCCTGGATCATTCAAATTTTTAATTTGATAAATATTGCCAAATTCTCCAAAATGCATCTTTACCGATAACGTACAAAAACACCTATTCCTCTACGTTAACTAGTAAAAATTAGGGTATTCTAAAACCTTTACACTGGGTTTTGAAGACTTAGTATAAAGACATTAAAAATCTATTTAAGGGGTGCCTGGGTGGCTCAGTTGGTTGAAGCCTCTGCCTTCGGCTCAGGTCATGATCTCACAGTTCTGGGATCGAGCCCCGCATGGGGCTTTCTGCCCAACAGGGAGCCTGCTTCCCCCTCTTTCTCTGCTTACTTGTGATCTTTCTCTCTCTGTCAAATAAATAAATAAAATCTTTAAAAAAAAATCTATTAAGTTTTTATATTGATTAGATATTGAAATCATTTTGGACATGTTGTGACAAAATAAATAATGGAAGTTACCTGTACCTTTTTTCATTTTAATATGGGTACTAGATAATTTTAAATTACATATGTAGTTTGCATTAATTTCTGCTCGACAGCTCTGCTCTGTACTCATGCTAAAATGCAATCATTCGTTCACATATTTACTAACCTGATAGGAGAAAAATTATATTTCAAACTTTCATTGATCATTTATATTTCTTCTCATAGAAAATACCTATTCATAATTGCCTATATTTTTACTGTACTTTGGTCTTTTTATTGATTTATAACTCTTCTACTATTACAGATATTAACCCTATGTCTGTTCCACGTGATCCAAATATGCTCCCCAGTCTGCGATTTGTATCTTAAATTTTCACATAGTGCCTTTACAGTATATACTAGCGAATAAGAGAGGTTTTCCCAGAGAAAATAGTTTTGCATTGAATTCTGAAGTACTAATAGGAGTTAACTATATAAAGAGGTAGGAGAGCAAGGTTATCATTCAGTAAAGAAAAAACATGTAATGGCATGAGAAAAGAAAAGTAGAATCTACAGGAAACAAAGTTCGGTCCTTTTGGGAGCTAAGGCTATACACATTGGATTGAACCAGGAAATAAGCCAGAGACTTATAAAAGGAATCAGATCATACAGACTTTAATGCACTAAGAGATGAAGTATAAATTATCTTGAAAAATACGCCAACCTACTGAAGAATTTTTAGTAGGTAAGTCATACGATCAGGAAATAATCAGATCAGGATCTTTAGATAGATTCTTCAATGCCAGGAAGGGAGAAAGCCATGGTAAGCCATTTCAAGTAATGATGGTCTGAATTCAGACACTGACCCAGGCAAATGTTTGAAAAATACCTTTCTATTGCCCCAAAGAAAATCTTCTTAAAATATAAAAACTGAGTTCTCCATTACTCACTCTGTAACTCTTTTTTTTTTTTTTCACTCTGTAACTCTTAGATCTGTGCTGTACAATATGGTAGCCACTAGCGACATGTGGCTACTGAACACTTGAAATACAGCTAGTTCAACTTTAGATTTGCTACATACATTGGTTTTTGAAGACTAGTAAGAAATACAAAATATCTCATTAATGAGTCTACTTATATTGGATTAAAAACATTATTACAACTAATTTCGCCAATTTATCCTTTTTAATGTAGCTATTAGAAAAATTTAAATTACACATGCAACTTGTATTATACTTCTCTTGGACATTGCTACCTTAGACCATGCTTCTGTTCTTTCTTTATACATTATTTTTAGGGCTAATCGAGAACATTTATTTCTGCAAGTGTAAGATAAAAAATTGTTTTGCTACCAATATAAAGAGTTCTTAAGTTTTAAATACCTTTTTCTTCTTACCAACTTATGAGTTCCCTAACAGAAGATAACTCAACTATACAACTCTTCCTTAAGAGCTCCACCATTAAATGTTCTATGATTAAAAGACCTTTTGTCACTAACTTTATTTTAGCTATTTAGCTAGTTTTTCTATCTCTTCATTTCACAATTTTACCTGTGTGAGCTCAAAGAATTTCATAAAATGGTGTTTGTTCTTAACAAGCAAAATAAAGATTAAACAAAAAACCTGAATAACTTAACCAGAATAAGAGACGTTCCGTAACCCAAGACCAATCATTCTAAATTTGTTTCTAAGATACTGCTTATGAAACTACAACAGTACAACTAAGTAAATACAATCTCTGCAATCTCGTCAAGAACCAATCAGCCTAAATCTTCACCTCTGGAGTAACTAAGTATGATTATCAGCTCCTACTTGTTCAAAATATGTCTCACAAACAGAACATTTTATAAACATCTGTTTATGTGCGAATGCCATGACTCAGAGAGTAAACTTCTTTTCCAAAGCTTCCCCCTCAGTATTGTACCTCAATTCTTTTAGTCCAAACAAAAGAACTAAAAGACAAATTTGTGATAAGTGCTTTAACAGGTACCGTGATAATGCACACAAATGATACTACCCAGAAACAAACTTTTATATGATGTACTGATTCTTAAAGCCATGGTTCTCACAGTATGGTCCCTCGACCAGCAGCATTATTGTCACCTGGGAAATTGTTAGGAATTCTAGATCTACATCAGAAACTTTCAGAGTTAACCCCTTTGAGAGTCTGTATTTTAATAAATCCTACAGGTGATTCTGATGCATGCTAAAATTTTAGAACTACTGTTTTATGGCAAGTCTTCTCAACCTGGGCACTAGTGATAGTGTGAACTGGATAATTCTTTCAGAGAGAGGGGGTCCTGCGCATTATAGGATATTTAGCAGCATCTCTGGCCTCTATCCACTAGCTGTCAGTCACAATCCTCCCCATGCCAGCAGTTGTATCGATCAAAAACAGCTGCAGACATTACAAAATGTCTCCTATGGGGCAAAATCATCCCCAGATGAGAACCACTTCTCTAAGGAAAAGAAAAACAGCATTAACCTATGGTTACAGTTATTGCTTAGTAAATACCCACTTTTCTCTACCCGTCCTCCATGGGAAGAAAATCATTCTGCACTCGTCATACTGAAGCTTAATCGTGACTTGTTTTGGTCAACACAATATAAATGAATGTGACACAAACAGTGGTTTAATTTATTTATAAAGATTTTATTTATTTATTTGGGAGAGAGAGAAACTGAGAGAGAGAAGGAGTGCATGAGTTGGGGGAGGAGCAGAGGGAAAGAGAGGGACAAGCAGACTCCGAAACAGGCTTGATGCAGGGCTCATCCCAGGACCTCGAGATCATGACCTGAGCCGAAACCAAAAGCTGAACATTCAACCAACCAAGCCATCCAGGCACCCGCAAACAGAGGTTTTAAATGTGCTTGCAAGGTCTGGCTTGGCCTTTTGAATTTTGGCACCCCACTAAGACATCATGTCTGAACACATGGAGCCAAGTCATAACCAAGCAAGAAATAAGTTTTGTTGCTATAATATAGCACTGAGAGATTAGGGTTGTTTGTTACACACCATTAGTGCAGCAAGAGCTGACTAACACATTAACAGAGAAGATACATCCGACTAGCCCAGCTTAGATTGCCTTTAGGAGTAAAACTAAATCCCTTCGTATTTGCTAAGGCACTATTATAACTAGGGCATTGTCTTTACTCTGAAGACACAAAGAGAACATGCGATCTCTGTGGAGTTCATCTATCTACTGCACTATCTGTGCTATGACTATTTACATTTAAACTAATTAAAAATAAATTAAATTTAAAATTTGATTTCTCAGTAACACTAGTCACATTTAAAGTACTCACACATGGCTAGCAGCTATCTCACTGTACAGTCCAATACATTCTACTAGCCAGCACTAAAGGACTTAAGCAGATAAATTACAATATAAAGTGTTAAGTGCTATAATAAGGAAATGAAGAAATAAACACAAACACATGAAGGCTAAACAACCTGCTACTAAAACACCAACAGATCAACAAAGAAATCAAAGAGGAAATGGAAAAATACCTGGAGACAAATAAATATGGAAACACAGCAGTTCAAAATATTTGGGATGCGGCAAGGGCAGTTCTAAAAGGGAACTTTACAGAGATACAGTCCTGCCTCAAGAAACAAGAAAAGTCTCAAATAAACAATCTAATCTTAAAGGAACTAAAAAAAGAACAAGAAACAAAACCCAGTCAGTAGAAGGAAAGAAATAATAGAAAGCAGAGCAGAAATAAATGAAATAGGCTAAAAAAACAATACATCAATGAAACTAAGAGCTAGTTCTCTGAAAAGATAGACAAAATTGACAAACCTTTAGCGAGACTTGTCACCAAAAAAAAAGTGGGGGGAAGGGCACATCTAAATGGCTCAGTCAGTTAAGCATCTGACTTGTGATTTCGGCTTAGGTCACAATCTCATGAGTAAAATTAAAGTAAAGCATAGGGAATGTAGTCAGTAATACTGTAATAACGTTGTATGGTGACTACTAACTACACTTATTGAGGTGAGCATCATGTAATATACAGAATTGTCAAAATATTATGGTGTATACCTGACACTAATATAACATTGCATGTCCAGGATACTTCATTTAAGAAAAAAGTAAGAGAAAAAAAAGAGATGAAGAATTAATTAACTTCTTGATACACTGTCTTCTCTTGGCTTCTATCCATGATCTCCCATTCTCCTAGTTTTCCAACTAGTTCAGCAGCTACTTCTCCTTAGTTCCCTTTGCTGATTCTTATTCCCACTGTTCTGCCAAATCTCTACATCTTGAAGTGCTCTGAGACTTTACTCTTTTTTCTAAATACAGTCTCTCCTTAGGGGAGTCAATCCAGTCCTGAGGCTTACAATATCATCAATATATTGATAACCCTCAACTTTGTGTCTCCGCCCCAGACCTTTCTCCAGAGCTCTAAGCTTCTATACTCAATTGCCTAATAAACACCTCACTAGAATGCTGATCTCAAAACTAATGTATCTGAATCATAACTTTTTTTGAACCAAAACCTATGTATTTCCTCCCACCTCACCTTCTCAACTTAGGAAATAATACTGAGGGTTTTTTTGTTTTGTTTTTAAAGATTTTTTATTTATTTATTTGACAGAGAGAGCGATCACAAGTAGGCAGAGAGGCAGGCAGAGAGAGAGGAGGAAGCAGGCTCGCCGCCAAGCAGAGAGCCTGATACGGGGCTCGATCCCAGGACCCTGAGATCAGGACCTGAGCTGAAGGCAGAGGCTTAACCCACTGAGCCATGCAGGCGCCCCAATACTGAGTTATTCAGCCAGACACCTAAGAGTTAGTCTTGAGTCTTTCCTTTCCTTTAGTAAGTCATGATTTTTCCACCTCTAAAAATACATCCCAAAGCCATCATCTCTCTCCATATCATCCACCACAGCCTATTCTAAATCAACATTATCTGACACAAATTATTGTGTTAATTTGAGATAGAGAGAGAGAACATGAGCAAGGGCAGAGGCAGAGGGACAGGGAGAAGCAGGCTCCCCACTGAGCCAGGAGCACAACTCGGGGCTCGATCCTAGGACCTGGAGATCATGACCTGAGCCGAAGGCAGACGCTTAACCGTCTGAGCCACCCAGGTGCCCCCATGCTTTTATGTCTTTATTCAATGAAATCCTCTTCTTGTTCCATCATGAAGGACAAGCATCTCCATGAAGCCTTCCCTGATCTGTTAAGCAGAATTAATCACTTTTTCCTCTGGGTCACTACTGAGCCCATACTTAGTGGAAAGCAGTATGACACTGTGGAACCTGACTGCCTTGAGTCACAGCATTCCCACTAATTATGTGATCATTGCCACATTACTTAATCTTTCTGTACTGAAGTTTCCTCATTTAGAAAATGATAAAAATAACAGTACGTACTGCATACACATGTAAAGTACTTAGAACAGGACCTGTCATTAAGTAAGCACTAAATAAAAGTTATAAATTATTACACTGCATTATAATGACTAGTTTAAAGCTATAATTCCTCCACTAGATTGTGAACTTCTTGATAGTAAGGATTCTGTCTTTTATACCTTTTACTATCTTAAAGTGTTACAGACTTCGGCAATTATCTGCTGCCTAGAAATGAAAAATATCTGACCACAGAGAATCAAAGGTTAAACAACCTTCTCATCCTGCTTCTCATTAATAAAGAGCAGTCATTCACTCTTTATGTAGAAAATGATAATCACTTAATGATAGTTCACTGAGGGACCCAAAGGTGATGCAAGTACAATGTTTGACACAACACTGATAAACTGCATGACTTTCATACTTAACACATTTTATAGTGATCCCACCACTCTCCTGGCAGAACTACTATTCTATTCTGTACCTCCAAGATGTCAGAGCTGTGAGGCATCTTCAGGGAGCCAGTTATGTGTTGCCCTCTGCAAACTCCATAGCATAAAAGGATATGAACTGACACTGACTTATACCCCATTATTGATACAGTAAGGCACCAGTTGAATTATACTACTAGATCAAGCAAAGGGAGGTGTTCAATTTGAGCAAATTCACAGAACTATTTTATAGTATAAAGAATATTAGAAACTTCTGAAGCAATCCAGGATGTAGAAAGCTGGAAAAAAGGCATCACTCCCATTCAAACAAGAGAGGCTAGATAAACCACGAACTCAAAATTTTTCTTGAAAACACAAGAGCTTGAAAAAATACAGCAACCAAAAAGCCTAAAATCCAACAAGGGGCAGCTCTCAACCTCAGGAGAAAAACGATATATAGTCTGTCCCAATTGTGGTAGGGCATGGGAGGAAGGAACAGTGGCCAAACAGACACATAAGACATCAGGCAGAACTTGCTAAACAAACTGTTAAAGGCCAAGTGTGGGCTAGCATAAAAGAACAGCAACCCTGGTAGTCCCAAATATAAGGGGAACTCACGCTGACGCTCAGACTCTTTTCCAAGGGCCTTCACTGCATACGTAACAGAAAGATTTAGAGGAGACCAGGAGACCAGAAAGCATACTTCAACGGTAGATGCGTGAAGAAAGGAACTGACCACCACTTCAGGAAAACCAAAAAGACCTACTCTCCTTCCCAAACCCTTTTCTCCAACAGAACAAAGGACTTAAGCTGCTAGAGGATGAGCATCAAACCTACTGACTCCAGGACAGACCCTTCTTTGCTGGGAGAAGATTAAAAGAAAAAAACCCTCTATACCTAGGGTAGATGTAGGGAACAGTCCTTCCTCTGGGGGGGTAGGGCAGAAAACTCTCCCACAAAAGACTAGCCACAGATCCAAGGCAGAGTTTGGCTATCATAGATAGGAGGGACCAAAATGCTGAAAAAGCCCTACCTTGGAGGCCAGGCACACAAGGGCTAAGATCATAGCTGGACCAGGAAAACAGAGAAGCCTGCACTGAGTGACAAGGCACAGCACTCTACTACTGAAGGTAAAGCAAGAACATGGAAAGAGACACACTCTGAATCACAGGGATACAGAAATAGTTGAAAACTAAAAATGGAGGAACATTAAAAAAAAACTCCTCTGGCTGGAGAACACAGACAGTAACCTCTCTGACATCAACCATAGCAGCTTCGTTCTAGATATGTCTCCTGAGGCAAGGAAAACAAAAGCAAAAATAAATTATTGAGACTTCATCAAAATAAAAAGCTTCTACATAGCGAAGGAGACAGTCAACACAACTAAAAGGCAATCTACAGAATGGAAGAAGATATTTGCAAATGACCTATCCGATAAGTGGTTAATATTCAAAATATGTAAAGAACTTGTAAATCTCAACACCCAAAAAATCAAACAACCCAATTAAAAATGGGCAGAAGACATAAATAGACATTTTTCCAAAGAAGACATCCAAATGGCCAACAGAAAACAAAACAAAACAAACAAAATGGCCAACTGACACATGAAAGATGCTCAACACCACTGGTCATCAGGGAAATACAAATCAAAACTACAATGAAATATCACCTCATATCTGTCAGAATGGCTAAAATCAACAACACAAGAAATAAGGTATTGGCAAGGATGTGGAAAAAGGGGAACCCTCCTGCATTATTGGTGGGAATGCAAACTGATGCAGCCACTGTGGAAAACAGTATGGAGGCTCCTCAAAAAGTTAAAAATAGAACTACCCTTTGATCCAGCAATTGCACTAACCAGGTATTTGCCCAAAGAAAAAAATACTAATTCAAAGGGATACATGCACTCCAATGTTTATAGCAGCACTACCTACAATAGCCAAATTGTGGAAACAGCCCAGGTGTCCATCAGCTGATGAATGGATAAAGAAGATGTGGTGTTGAAGGGTCTGGGTGGCTCAGTTGTTAAGCGTCTGCCTTCAGCTCAGGTCATAATCCCGAAGTCCAGGGATCGAGTCTCACACTGGGCTCCCTGCTCAGTGGGGAGTCTGCTTCTCCCTCTCAGCTCCTCCCCCTGCTTGTGTGCACGTGCGCTCACTCTCTCTCTCTTTCAAATAAATAAAATCTTAAAAAAAAAAGGAAGATGTGGTTTTATGTGTGTGTGTGTGTGTGTGTGTACACACATACAACAATGGAATATTACTCAGCCATAAAAAAATGAAAACTTGACATTTGCAACTACCATGGCTAGAGCTAGAGAGTATTATGCTAAATGACATGTCAGTCAGAGAAAGACAAATACCATATGAATTCACTCATACATGGAATTTAAGAAAAAATACAAACAAGCAAAGGGGAAAAAAAGAGAGAGAGAAGCAAACCAAGAAACAGTCTTAACTATAAAAACAAACTGATGGTTACCAGAAGGGAGGGGGTGGGTGGGGAATGGGTGAAATAAGTGATGGGGAATAAGGAGAGTACTTGGTGTGATGAGTACCTGGAGATGTATGGTAGTGCTGAATCACTATATCGTACACCTGAAACTAATATTACACTGTATCTTAACTCACTGGAATTAAAACAAAACAAAACAAAAAAACACGGGGCGCCTGGGTGGCTCAGTTGGTTAAGTGACTGCCTTCGGCTCAGGTCATGATCCTGGAGTCCCGGGATCGAGTCCCACATCGGGCTCCCAGCTTCGTGAGGAGTCTGCTTCTTCCTCTGACCTTCTCTCCTCTCATGCTCTCTCTCACTTTCTCTCCCTCTCAAATAAATAAATAAAATCTTTAAAAAAAAAAAAAAAAAACACCTCCTCTGGCACAATAGCCCCCACCTAATCTTTAAGAAAAAATAAAATAAAAAATAAAAAATTATGATTGACATGTTAAAGAATCTAGAGTGAAAGAGATGAAATGCTGGAACAGATAGGGAATTTCAACAGAGATGAAAACTTTTTTAAGAGTCAATGGAAAGGGGTGCCTGGGTGGTTCAGTGGGCTAAGCCTTCCGCTCAGCTCATGATCTCAGGGTCCTGAGATGGAGCCCCGTATCGGGCTCTCTGCTCTGCAGGGAGCCTGCTTCCCCTTCTCTCTCTGCCTGCCTCTCTGCCTGCTTGTGATCTCTTTCTGCCAAATAAATAAATGAAAAATCTTTAAAAAAAAAAAAAGTCAATGGAAAAGCTATAAATAAAAAACCACCATATCAGAGATGAAACTGAACAAAGCCAAAGAAAGAAACAGTAGACTTGAAGCTAGATCAATAAAAAAATATCCAGAGCAAAACAAAGTGAGGGAAAAAAAGTGGGAAAAATAAAGCATCTAAAAGCTATGAATAAAAAATGGTCTAGAGGGGAACTTGGGTGGCTCAGTGGGTTAAAGCCTCTGCCTTCGGCTCAGGTCATGATCTCAGGGTCCTGGGATCGAGCCCCGCATCGGGCTCTCTGCTCAGTGGAGAGCCTGCTTCCCCCTCTCTCTCCGCCTGCCTCTCTGCCTACTTGTGATCTCTCTCTCTCTGTCAAAACAAATAAATAAAATCTTTAAAAAAAAAATGGTCTAGAAAAATCAAATGGTCTAGCATATGTATAACTGAATTCTCAGAAGGACAACAGAGAAGGAATGAGGCAAAAAAAAAAAAATACTTGAAGAAATAATGGCCATGAATTTTCATAAAATAATGCAAAACATCAAACCAGAAGACCCAAGAATCTCAATGAATCTCAAGCAATATGAAACACACATGCACACACTCTGACACATCATATTTATTCCACTGAAAATCAAAGATAAAATCTTTAAGGCAGCTAGGAAAAAAAGCTACATTGATTAGAGCAGAATTCTCTTAAAAAAACTATGCAAGCCAGAAAATAATGGAATGACATCTTTAAAGTAAAAAAACAAAAAATCAGCCAAGCTAGAATCCCATGCAGAGAAAATATACCACAGTAATAAAAGCAAAATGAAAAATTTTTCAACCAAACAATCCTAGCAGACATGCAATACAAAAAATGTTAAAGTTCTTCAGGGACTGCCTGGGAGGCTCAGTGGGTTAAACTTCTGCCTTCAGGGGCACTTGGGTGGCTCAGTCATTAAGTGTCTGCTTCGGCTCAGGTGGAGATCCCAGGGACCTAGGATTGAGCCCCACATCAGGCTCTCTGCTCAGTGGGAACCCTGCTTCTCCCTCCCCCACCCCCGCTGCTGGTGTTCCCTCTCCTGCTGTCTCTCTCTCTCTGTCAAATAAATAAATAAAATCTCAAAAAAAAAAATGTCTGCCTTCAGCTCAGGTCATGATCCCGGGGTCCTGGGATCAAGTCCCACATCAGGCTCCTTGCTCATCAGGGAACCTGCTTTTCCCTCTGCCTGCCATTCTCTCTGCTTGTGCTCTCTCTCCTCTCTCTGACAAATATATTAAAAAAATCTTAAAAAAAAAAAAAAAAAGAGAAAGTTCTTCAGGTAGGAGGACTATGATACCAGAGAGAATTCGATCTATTCAAAGAAATTCAGTTCCAATTATTGAAAAAATTTAATGTAAACATAAAAAAATAATGTAAACATTAAAAAATTAATGTAAACATAAAACATAAAAAATGTAAAAATAAAAACTAATGTAAACATGTAAACATTAATGTAAAACATAAAAATAAAACATAATTTTTAATTGCTCCAAATGATAATTTACTGTTTTTTGGGGGTTTTTTGTTTTTTTTTTTTTAAAGATTTTATTTATTTATTTGACAGAGAGAGAGAGAGAGATCACAAGCAGGCAGAGGTAGGCAGAGAGAGAAGGGGAAGCAGGCTCCCTGCTGAGCAGAGAGCCCGATGCGGGGCTCGATCCCAGGACCCTGAGATCATGACCTGAGCCGAAGGCAGAGGCTTTAACCCACTGAGCCACCCAGGCGCCCCGGTAATTTACTGTTTAAAACAAAAATAGCAACAATATATTCTGCAGCTTAAAATATCCAAAAATAAAATGTATGACACAAATGGCATAAAGGACTGAGGGGAGAAACTGGAAGTACACTGCTGAAGGATTCATATGCTGTATCTATGGTGGTATATTAATACTTGAAGGTAATCTGTGATAATTAAGGATATATATTGTAATCCTTAGGGTGACCACTCAAAAATTTCAAAAATGATGTATAACCAATAAGTCAACAGTGGAGATAAAACATACTGAATATATCCAAAAACAGATAGAAAAAGAAAGAAAAAAACATCAACAAGAAAAAAGAAAACAAATTTCAAGACAGTAGTTTTAAATCTAATGACATTGATACATAAATATGTAAATGATCTAAACATTCCCAATGAAAAGATAAAGAACATCAGGTTAAATTAAAAACCAAGACCCAATGCTGTCTATAAGAAATCCACTTCAAATATATATAGTTTATATATACATATCTATATATACAACTATATATATATAGTTGTATATATAGATATATATATACAGTTTAAAAGGAGAAGGAAAAACTTCCAGCTTCCAGTCTGACATATAAAGAGCTTGGAAAATGTCACTCATCCTCGCAACAAGAAAGCTGAACTAACTGAAAACCAATAATACTTCTTAAGTCCAACAGAGAATTGAGAGGTCACAGGGCAAACCACCACCCAGGAAACTGAAGAAACAAGTGAATATAGAGAATCACAGCTTATCAGAAGCAGCAACTGCCGCTAGAGCCAGCAACTGGTAGGAAAACTTTATTAAAGAGTAATTGCTAACTGACTAATTGCCGGCGACTGAGTATGGACGAGGTTGAGAGAGAAAAACTCCTAGAAGCCCAACCTTAGGAAGAGATCTACCTTTCCACGAATTTTACCTAGGAACCCCACCAGGTTCCCTTCAGGATAAAGATAAAAGAAAATTCTCCAATGCTTCCTGCAGAGGAAGGGGGAAAGTAATCATTATGAATGAAATACACCCAGAGCATTCTGCTCACTTTAACAAAGACCTGACTTTTACGAAAACTGTTTTAGAGTCTAACCAACATGGGTTTTACTAGAGCCTAATTGATATGGGAGAAGGAAAATAAATACTCAACTCCAGACTCCTCTAACCTTCCTGTCTCCCACATAATTTGGGAGGCGGGGGAGTGAGAAGCACCTGTAAAGGTCACAGCCATGGACATAGGCTCACTAAAAGGCTAAGATCTAATCACAGGATTATAGAAGACTTCTGTTTCCCCTACAACTTACGACCATATCAATAGGGCTCCTATATTAATACCACGAGATTACAATTCAAAGAACTATAAACTTAGACTCCCTTTATTGAGTCTCTAAGGAAATGCAAAAATAACAAGGCAAACAAAAAGGATACCTAAACAATTTTAAATTCTGAATCTTAGTCTTTATCTCATGTAGAAAGTCAGTAAATCAGTTGAACTGAACAGCACCATCAATCAGCTTGATCAAATTGACATTTATAGATTAGTTTATCCAGTGTCAACAGAATATACAAGCTTCTCAAGAATACACAATTCCTGTCATGTTCATGTATAATGTTCACAAAAATGGACCACATTCTGGCCTATAAAACATACATAAACAATTTAAAAGAATAGAAATCACAAAAGATGCTCTCAGACCACAATAGAATTAAGTAAGAAATCACTAACAGAAAGATAACTGGAAAATCCAAAATATCTGGAGATTAAACAACATATGACTCAAAGAAGAAGTATCAAAACAAACTGTAAAATATTTGAAACTGAATAAAAAAATAAAAATTACCAAAAACTGTAGAATACAGTGAGAGCAGTGCTTACAGAGAAATTTATAGCATGCAGTATGTACATTAGACAAGAAGAGAGGTTTAGAACCAGTAATCTAAGCTTTCGCCTTAAAAAAACAAGGAAAAGAAGAACAAATTAAACCCAAAATAAGCAGAAGAAATAATAATAATCAGAACAGAAATCAATAAAACTGAAAAGAGGTAAGTTAAAAGAGAAGTTACCGAAACCACAAGGTATTTTTTGAAAGGTCAACAAAATCAATAAACCTCTAGCATGGCTCACCAAGAAAAAAAGAGAGAAGACACAAATTACTGATATCAGAAACAAAAGAGGGGCCATCCCTACTAATCCCATGGATAGTAGAAAGGAAAATAAAAGAGTATTATAAACAATTCTATGCCCACAAATTTAATATCTTCAATAAAATAGACCAATTCCCTGAAAGACACAATCCAACAAAATTCACAGAGGGAGAAATAGATAATCTGAATAGTCTTACATCTATTACAGAAATTGAATAAAAAATTAATAACCTTCCAAAAGAAATCACCAGGGCCAGGCGGTTTCACTAGTGACCTCTATCAAATACGTAATGAAGAAATAATACCAATTCTCTACAATCTCTTCCAGAAAACAGAAGCAGAGGAAATATTTCCTAACTCATTCCATGAGGGCAGCATTACCTAATACCAAAATAAAACAAAAACATTACAAAGAACGTGAAAGATCAGTATCTCTTATGAACACAAATACTAAAATCCTCAAGAAAATACTAGCAAATAGAAACCAGGTATAAAAAGAACTCTATACCACAACTAAGTAGGATTTATTCCAGGCATGCAAAGCTGGTTCGACATCCCAAAATTAATGTAATCCACCATATCAACAGGCTAAAGAAGAAAAAAAATATGATCATATCAATAGAGAAAGCATTTGACAAAATCTAACATCCATTCAACATGATATCTACAAGCAAACTAATAGAAAGGAACCTCCTCAACTTTATATATCCATGAAAAAACCAACAGCTAACACCATACTTAATGGTGAGAACCTAAGAGCTTTCCCATTGAGATCAAGAATAAAAAGGATGTCCCTTCTCCCCATCCCCCTGCAATATCACATTGGAAGTCTTACCTAACACAGTAAGACAGGAAAAGGAAATAAAAGGTATAGATTGGGAATGAAGAAATAAAAACAAATTCTACTCCTACAAATTCTACAGAATTTTACTCCTAAGTATTTACCAAAAAAAAGAAAACATACATCCACACAAAAATGTGTATGTGAATGCTTACAGCAGCTCTACCCATAATCACCTAGTTTAGGAAGCAATCTTGGTTAACTATTGCTGCATTACAATTACCCCAAAACTTAGCAGTTTAAAACACCAAACATGCATTATTTCACAATTTCTATTAGATAGAAATTTGGGAGGAACTTGATTGAGCACTTTGGCTCCGGGATGTTCAGGAGTTTGCAGTCAATTTATCTGAAGGAATTATCTGAAATCCTGACTGGGGCTGGAGGATCCATTCTAAGCTGGCTTGCTCATATGCTATTGAGAAGAGGCCTCAGTTTCTCATGGGCTATTGTCAGGAGGCCAGAGTTCCTTGCCACACAAACCTCTCCACAGGGTCCATTGTTTCCTCACAAAATGGCAGTTGGCTTCCCTGAGTGAGCGATCCAAACGAGAACAAAGCACAGTGACAATGTCTTTTATCGATCTAATCTCAAAAATCACACACTATCACTTCTGCCATATTCTACTAGTTCCAGAAACCAATCCTGACAGTGCAGGAGAAGTCAACAGAAGGGCACGAATACCAGGAGATAAGGATCACTGGGACCATTTTGGAAGCTGGTTACCACAAACCTAAATGTCCATTAACTGGTACTCCATACAGTGGAATAGTAATCAGCAATAAAAAGGAACAAACTACTGATACACGCAACAGCATGGAAAAAATCATAAATACTAAGTTAAAGAGCCAGACCTGAAAAGCTACATACAGTATGATGTATTACACTCTGGGAAAGGCATAACCAAAGGGATATAAAGCAGATCAAAGGTTGTCAGGAGCTGGGAAGGGGGCAGGAGACTGACTACAAAGGCGCATGAGGGAATTTCTTTAGATAATGGACATATTCTATATTTGACTGTCATGGTGGTTATATGATCGTATGTGTTTGTTAGAATTCATACAACTATACACCTAAAAAGGATAACTTTTACTAAACATAAATTATACCTCAAAGATTACTTATAAAAAGAAAGAGAGACATATGCAGTGGAGGAGCAAGATGGCGGAGGAGTAAGAGGCAGAGATAGTGTCTGATCCCAGAAGTTCGGCTAGATAGTTATCAAACCACTCTAAACAACTACAAACTTAGCAGGAAATAGAAGAGAAAACGAACAGCACCTCTAAGAACAGAAAATCGACCACTTTCTGGAAGGTAGGACGTGCAGAAAAGTGAATCCAAAGCGACGGGAAGATAGACCGCGGGAGGAGGGGCTGGTTCCCAGCAAGCCGCAGAGCAGCGGAGCACAAAATTGGAACTTTCAGAGTCTGCTCCACTGAGGGACAACGCTCCAGAGGCTAAGCGGGGGGTGGAGCCCTCATGGGGATAGCGTGGTTTCAGGACCCGTGGGGTCACAGAAAGACTGGGGGTGTCTGAGGGTGGCAGAGCTCCCAGATATCAGAACGTGGAAGCCAACGGCAGAGACCGAGCCGAACAGTGAGCTACCAGCTCAGGCTTACCTTGAACCATGATTCCCGGCACAGTCAGGCCGCTGCTCTTCGAACAGGGACCCCACAAGGGGCAGACCCGGAGAGACCCCCTCCTCCCTCCTCCGGGAGGAGTGGCACGGTAGCTCTCAGCAGGAATCTGCTGGGTTTGGAGACTCCAAACGGCCGTGCGCCAGGGACAGAAACGCTCGGTCACAGGCCGGGTGAGCTCAGAGTGCGGCCGGAGACCAGGGAGACGGGAGGGACTGACTGCTTTTCTCCGAGGGTGCACTGAGGAGTGGGGCCCCGAGCTCTGGGCTCCTACGGGCCGGAGACTGGGAGGCTGCCATTTTCATTCCCCTCCTCCAAAGAGGTACGGAAAGCGTTCAGGGAACAAGAGCTACAAGAGCGAACCCGAGCAGATTACCTAGCCCGGCCCCTGGCAAGGGCGGTGCAATTCCGCCTCGGGCAAAGACAATTGAGAATCTCTGCGACAGGCCCCTCCCCCAGAAGATCAGCAAGAATATCCAGCCAAGACCAAGTTCACCGATCAAAGAAGACGGCGGAACTACTGAGATAGGAAAAAGCAACACATAGAATTCATGGCTTTTTCTTCCCACGACCCTTTAGTCTTTCAGAGTTAAATTCTTTAAATTTTATTTTTTTCTTACTGTACTTTTATTTTATTTTGTTTATATTTTTATTTTTCCTCTTTCTTATTTTAACGTTTTTTAACTAGTATCTAATCAACACCTTTTTAAAAATCTTTTCTAATTTTCACTGTTACATATTTTATCCCCTCATTGTATTTAACCTTAATTTTTTGCATACATATAGGGTTTTTTTTTCTTTTTTCTTTAAAAT
>CM052899.1:69344434-69446198 GCA_028534135.1 Potos flavus | reverse complement strand
AATTATCATATGATCTCTCTGATATGAAGAATTCGAGAGGCAGGGTAGGGGGTTGTGGGGGGTGGGAGAGGGAAATGAAACAAGAGGGGATCGGGAAGGAGACAAACCATAAGAGACTCCTAAACTCATGAAACAAACCGAGGGTGGCTGGGGGGTAGGGGCGGGTAGGGACAGGGTGGCTGGGTTATGGACAAAGAGGAGGGCATGTGCTATGGTAAGTGCTGTGAAATGTGTAAGCCTGAGGATCCACAGACATGTACCCTGGGGCAAATAATACATTATGCGTTAATTAAAAAGAAAAAAAAATTTAAAAAAAAAAAAGAGAAAGGAATCTTAAGGGGAAAAGGAGGTTTGGTTGGTAATATTGCTATAGGAGTCTTAATGTTTAAATAACAAGTTTCCAAAGGAAAAGTGACTATTAAACCAACAACATTGGGGCGCCTGGGTGACTCAGTGGGTTAAAGCCTCTGCCTTTGGCTCAGGTCATGATCTCAGGGTCCTGGGATCGAGCCCCACATCAGGCTGTCTGCTCAGCGGGGAGCCTGCTTCCCCCTCTCTCTCTGCCTGCCTCTCTGCCTACTTGTGATCTCTCTCTGTAAAATAAATAAATAAAATCTTTAAACCAATAACATTATAAAGTTCCTCTTTATAAAGCTAAAAAACTATCTATAAGCTTAAGTCTACAGATTGAAAGTGCCCCTCAAATTATAAGTCAGACAGATGAAAAAAGATACACAAGTATCTTGGCATATCCTGGCAAAAGTCTTAAACTTTAAGAACAGAAAAAGTTTAAATGCTTTCCAGAAAGAACAAACAAGTCACTTAGGAAAAAAGAGAGACAAGCTTATACCTTCTTATTTGTAACAAAAAGGAAATGGTGAAATAGTATCCACAAATTTTTGAGAAAAGGACTGCCACCCAAAAATTGTATCCCAACCAAGATTAAAACAAAATTATTTAGGAATACCCAATCACTCAAAAAATGTATCACCCACTTATCTCATCTAGAGAAATGGCCAACAAAAAATGCTCACCAAATAACTAAATCATTGCAGAGATAGAAGTAATTAAAGAAGAGACCTTATGAAATATGCAGTTAAATTGAAGTGGATATTAGTAAAGCAAATGGGAACAGATATACAACAAATAAAAACTCAATTAAATTTATCTTAGAATTAAAGCATCTAAACAAAAAAAAATATTAAAGTCAGTCCAGCGTACGAGGAAACTGTAAGTAGTTATTACAAACAACTTTTTTGTTTTGTTTTTATTTACCTGGTTTGCAAGATGAGAGTGACCAAACAGCTTGTGATCCAATTTCCCGTACTGTTCCAGTCCTTTCCAACTGCTTAGGGTCAGCACCAGGAGGTGTCTTGTTTGGTGTGGTCATTTTTTAAATATTCTATGTAGAAAACAAGAATATCCACATTATACCAGGATCTGAGCATATTCTACAAAGGGTAAAAATTAAAATTGAATAGCAAAATTTATCACTGATATGCCCTTGATATTAATCATCTATTTCTCAAATGCAGATAAAGTAACTCAATTACTGTAATTAAAAAATCCTGGGAATTCAGTTTTTGTTTCTAAAATATATTATGACTTACAAGATGTGCACAACAGTAGAGTACAGTAGCCAAAGGGCATGGGGTCAGGGTTTTAACTTCAGCCTCTCCTTTAAGTAGCCTAGACTTTGGGCAAGTCTGGACTTTATTTCCTTACCTGTAATAGGAGTCAACTTTATCTATAATTCTATAATGCTGTATAATTCTATACCGGAGTAAAAAAAAAATTTTTTCAATATGCTATTTTTAAGGAGCATCTGGGTGTCTCAGTCGGTTAAGTGGCTGCCTTTGACTCAAGTCATGATCCCAGAGTCCTGGGATCAAGCCCCACGTGGGGCTCCCTGCTCAGTGGGGAGCCTGCTTTTCCCTCTCCCTTTGCTCCTCCCCCTGCTTGTGCTCTCTCTGTCAAATAAATAAATAAAATCTTAAAAAAAAAAATAAAGATTTTTAAGTAATCATGGAGCTCAAACTAACAGCCCTGAGATCAAGGGTTGCACGCACCATCAGCTGAGCCAGTCAGGCTCCCGTCCGAGTAAAAATTCTTTATTCAAATGATTTTTCTTCTTCAGAAAAATTGAAATATTCATATTCCATGAATATGTAAATATTAGTTTCCATTTTATTTACTTGAATGTAAATTTACTTCAATAACTTATTTCTTTATTAAAGTATAATTAACATAGAGTGTTATATTAGTTTCGGGTGTACAATATAATGATTCAACAATTCTATACATTTCTCAGTCCTCCTCACAAAATGTCTACTCTTTTTTTTTAATTTTTATTTTTAAGTAATCTCTACATCCAACGTGGGGCTCAAACCCACAACCTTAAGATCAAGAGTCCCAGCTTCTGAATGCAAGCTGGTGTAGCCACTCTGCAAAACAGTATGCAGGTTCCTCAAAAAGTTGAAAATAGAGCTACCCTATGACCCAGCAATTGCACTACTGAGTATTTACCCTAAAGGTACAAATGTAGTGATCCGAAGGGGCATGTGTACCCGAATGTTTATAGCAACGATGTCCACAATAGCCAAACTATGGAAAGAACCTACAGGTCCATCAACAGATGAATGGATAAAGAAGATGTGGTATATATACACAATGGAATACTATGCAGCCATCAAGAGAAATGAAATCTTGCCATTTGCAATGACTGGATGGAACTAGAGGGTATTATGCTAAGCGAAATAAGTCAATCAGAGAAAGACAATTACATATGATCTCTCTGATATGAGAAATTTGAGAGGCAGGGCAGGGGCATCGTGCGGGGTAGGGAGGGAAAAAATGAAACAAGATGGGACGGGGGAGGGAGACAAACCGTAAGAGACTCTTAATCTCAGGAAACAAACTGAGGGTTGCTGGGGGTGGGGGGAAGGGATAGGGTGGCTGGGTTATGGACATTGGGGAGGGTATGTACTACGGTGAGTGCTGTGAATTGTGTAAAACTGATGATTCACAGACCTGTACCCCTGAAGCAAATAATACATTATATGTTAATAAAAAAAAAAAAGAGTCCCACCTTCCACCAACTGAGCCAGCCAGGTGCCCCACAATAAGTCTACTCATAATCCCCTTTCTGTTTCACCCATTCTCCTATCCACCTACCCTCTAGCAACCACCAGTTTGTTCTCTGTATTTAAGAGTCTGTTTATTTTTTTCTGTTTTGTTTCTTAAATTCCACATGAGTGAAATCATATGGTATTTGTCTTTCTCTATCAGATTTATTTCACTTGGTCTTATACCCTGTAGGTCCATCCATGTTGTTGCAAATGGCAAGACCTCATTCTTTTTTATGGCTAATATTTCATTGTGTGTGTGTGTGTGTGTGTGTGTGTGTGTGTGTGTGTGTACATCTTCCTTATCTATTTATCTACTGATGGACATTTTGTGTTGCTTCCACATCTTGGCTATGGTAAATAATGCTGCAGTGAATGCAGGGGTACATATATATTTCCATATTAGTGTTTTTGTTTTCTTTGGGTAAATTACCCAGTAGTGGAATTACTGGATTATACGGTAATTCTATTTTTAATTTTTTGAAGAACACCCATAATGTTTTCCATAGTGGTTGCACCAATTCACGTTCTCTCCAACAGTGCACAAGGGTTGCTTTTCCTCCAACAGCCTTGCTAACACTTATTTCATGTCTTTTTGATTCTAGCCATTCTGACAGGCATAGTGATTATCTCACAACAGAAACATGAAAAGATACTCAACATCACTAATCATCAGAGAAATACAAACAAAACTACAATGAGATATAGGTCTCCATTTTAAATAATCCATTAAGTGATACAGAGAAAAATCACTTCTCCCAAGTTGTCAAAAGTTCCATTTACATGACATAGAAGATAATGTCAGAGAAATGGCTTCAAAGCATAGAAGTGAATAAACGACCCATTCTAAACCCCAAAATTTACTTCTTTTGTTAATCTTGGTAAATCTATGCAGACATGAAAAAAAAAATCTCCAGTAGTGAACAATATGTAAAACAGCTTATTACGTAGTGCAAAGTTACAGACACTGAACATGGTTATATATGCTATTATAAACCTTGCCCAGCAATTCAGTATACCATCTCCTTGACACCTTTTAGATCTCAGTTCTTTCCTAATCTCCACACAGCACTTGATACTCATTAAATAAAAGTGGAGCCACTAGACTGCAAAATTCAGAAAGGCCTGAGACTTAAATGCTCAGTTGGCAATTTACTGAATGAATAAATGAATGAATAAGTGCGGTCCTAAGCTAAAATATTTGCCTTCTACAAGCTAATGAAGGACTAGGATGAGACAAGTACACCTGTGACTATCACTAGAAGCTGAATATCCTGTCGTTGTCGAACGTTCCAAAACGTCAAACTGGACCAAAAAAAAGAAAGAAAGGAAGAAAGGGAGGACGGGAGGTAGGGAGAAAGGGAGGAAGGGAGAAAGAGAGAAAGAAAGAAAGAGGAAGGAAGGGAGGGAGGGAGGGAAGAAAGAAAAAAAAAGAAAGAAAGAAGCTCATCTCTACACTGGAGCATAATTCAACTACCCGACTTGGTACTGGACGCCACCAAGTGGATAAAACACGGAGCTTGGAAAAGCCTGGGTTCTTGGCCACCCACTTAAGAATGAGCTGAGGCCAAGGAGAGATCGCCATCACCAGCAGCATTTGGATCAGATTCTGCTGGTCCTGCTTGATACCTCTACTAGAAATGCTAGAATGGGCAATGGCGCTCCAGCGGCCTTGAGATCCGGAGCGAAAAAGGGGATTGAGAATGGGGATGAGAACGCGTCTGCTTGCGCTAGAACCAGTCTCCACAACTGGGGGAAAAAGCCCACGCACTTACAGCTTACAGACCCGGCTTGCCGCAACCCAGCTTTTTAGGATACCCTGCAGGTCCGTGCCACTCCCACTCAGGACAGCCCGGCTTTCCCAACGACGTTAAATTGGAGTCGCACAACAATGACGTCAGTTCTCGCCAGCCGGACCAACTCCAGGGCTCCGCCTGTCGCTCTCTGTCGCGCGCGCGCGCACTACGTCCCTAAGGCATGCGCGAGGCGGTGGCTGAACACCGCCATTTTGGCCGGTGGCCGTAGGAACACGCTGTGTGGGGGAGAAGTGAGAGGAAGAATTGATTTGGCCTCTGAGATCCCCTCCGCGAGGGGATCGTTTTCTCCAGGTACGTGACTAGCCCGGGAGGGTTTGGCCGTTGGCTGCGGCCTCACACGGCTTAAAGACTGTAGGGACATTCTCTGAGAGCCTTTGGTGAGGCCTCCGGTATCGGCGGCGGAGAACGCTGCGGCGCGTGGCAGCCGGCTCGGAAGGGACAGCTGGAACCGCCAGAGCGGGGGCGCCGCAGAGGGCTTGGAGGCATGTCACTCCTCCCCTCCAGCTGACCTGGACCTCGGCCACTGTTGCTCGCCACCCGCGCAGGGGCTACCAGAATGGACTTAGATGCCGTCTCAGAGATCCAGACTCCATCGTCTCCACTCCCCCTTGACTACGCTTTTGCCCGAGAGCTGAACCTTAGAGAGAAGGCAACTTCAGAACTTAAAGCATCTCTTTTTTCCCCCAATCCTTACCCTGACACAGTAAAATGGACATATGGTCACACGTGTATTTGATTATAGGAAGTCGTAGCCTTTTTTTCTACGGCTTTAGTAATTATGGAATGAGTCATGGCATTTTGCCGCCATGAAGTAGAATCCTCCGTTCCCCGTTTTTATAGAAATGATGGGCAGTTGTCGCTCTGCTTTTCTCTTAGAGTAACGTGTATTCGTATATTCCAAGTAATCTCCCAGTTCAACGTCTAGCTTTTTTGGTGCGCTTTTATAGCACTTGGCACTTTGTTCTTGGTGACTTGTTTTCCCTGTCTTTATATAAACTGCATGAGATCAGGAGTGCAACGGTTCCTACCTTGTAGGCACGATGGCTAAAGCCATTTCCCACATCCCATAAAGTACATAAACTTATTTTCTCTTTTTTTTGTAGTAAAGTCCATAAGAGTGAGAAATAACTGTCAAAAACAATGGGGAGGGTTGTGGGAGTGGTTATGCTGGGGTTTTTTGTTGTTGTTTTACCCTCTCTTCCACAGGGACTGCTAGCTAGGCATTTATGATAATGGTAGTTGTGTTGCATTTCTCAGGACATTTGTCTCAAACTGAAAGTATTCGTACTATATCAGCTACCTGACAGTAATGCTTTGTCAATGTTAACCAAGGGCTCTTATCTGTATTTGTACCAAAAGGGTATTTTTTTCATGTTTAAAATTTTGTTATGCCCCTTAAAAACATTTTCTTAGGAAGAACATTTAATACAATTTCTGAAAGAAAAAAAAAGTTAATTGGGTGTCCCTTCTAAATGTCTTCAGTTTAAGACCCTGGAATCAAGAGTTGTGCACCACTCCCAACTTAAATGTTTTATAAGACTAATAACTTGCAGTAACCATAGGTTGGAATATTTTGTGTGCTATCAAGCGCCATTTGTTCGCAGCAGTCTTTTAAATGCTTTCACATGATGTTATGATAATTTTGGTCTTAGACCAAAAATGCTTTCCATAATGCCTCTCACTTTCTTTTTTCCTCCCAGCTGGAAGAATGACAGTGAGGGTCATTATTTGAGTACCTGTTTTGAGCAGTTTGTCTTCAGATCTGAAATATCTTCAAATTCCTCTTTGTCTCCAGGAGTCTGTTACTACCCCCGCCCCTTGTGGCTTTACTGTGCTGTATCTCACTGAAAAAGAAAGTAGGGATCCCTCCTCCCCAATTCTTGAAAATAATATACAAATTTAGTCATTATTGTTCACACAAGTAAGAATTCTACAAAGAATTTGTATTCCTTATTCTTAAATGCATTATAATTTATCTGTTTCTTATACAGATCAGCTCATTAATCATCTCTGGTATGTTTTTATTTTTTTAAACATAATCTCTTTCAGTCACTTGGTTTTTAGAATGGTTTGAAATACCAGATGAAACACTTTAGTAGTTTGGCAGAAATAAAGTTTAGCATCAGCAATTTTGTGATAAAAGATTTATCCTCTAGAAGGAACTTCATGACATTCATTCACCAGGTAATTTGTATAGTGTCCAGCTTTATTTTAATAACTAAAAACTCTTCAGTTTTCAGGGAGTTGTCACTTAGAGTGAAAGCTTTTTTGTTGCAATTCAAAAGTCATTTAATTTCTTTATCTTTTAGTCTTTATGAAAACTGGACCGGTTTTTAAAGGTTTTAAGGGGGTAGAGTGGATCTGTTACCATAATTCTATTATTACAAAATACTTTGTCTCCTCTTGGGTGGTTTTTTTTTCCAGTGTATACTTTAGTGGATAGCTGTTACTACAAAATATTGACAATATTTCTGAAGTCACTATTACCTGTAAGAAATTATTTACTATATCCAAATTCATTTTCTCATTTATTCAACAGAATTATTTGAGCTTTTATGATGTGCTGGGCACTAGTTTAGCCACTGGGCTGAACAGACAAATCCCTGCCCTCATGATGGAGTATCTTTTACTTGGAGTGGGAAAAATATCGTGTAGAGAGAAAGAGTATATAAATACATGTATGTACACATGATAAATATGTACATATACCATGTGTACACATACATATGAAATACATACTGTGCGGTATAGTAGAAAGAGCTAAAGAGAAGCAAATCAGGGAAGAAAAATAATCATTAGGGTATATTTTTTGGTAGTATAGTTAGAAAAGGCTAACTGAGAAATAAACATCAAAGACTTGAAGTAGTGAGTCACTACTAGAGGGAATAGCATTACAGGCAGAGGGAATAGAAAATGTTAGGGCCGTGAAGCAAGAACATGTCTGATGTGTGCTAAGAACAGCAGGGAGCCACTGTGGCTGGAGCAAAATGAACAAGAGCTAGAGTAGTTGGAGATGACATCAGGAAGTAATAGAGGCTGATCAGTACCTCATTAGTTATTTTAAGGACTTTGGCTTTTACTCAGAATGAGTAGGGAAGCCACTGCAGGACTTTAGAGGAGTGACATGATCTGGCCTATACTTAAAAAGGATCATCCTGGCTTCTGTAGTGAGAAGGAACTGTCAAGAGTCAGAGTAGAAGGAGGTAAGAGTAAAGCAGAGAGACCTGAAAGGGAGCTATTAGAGTAATGCAGATAAGAAATAATGGTGGCTTAGACCACAGTGATGAGAAGTGGTTAGATTCATGAAGGTAAATTGGACAGAATTTGCTACTGTGGTGTGTAAAAGATAACTTCAAGGATTTTGGCTTGAGTAAATGGAAGACTGGAGCTGTCATTTAACAGAATGGGCAAGATTGCTAGAGAAGCAAATTTTGGTGGGGACTTCAGGAATTCAGTTTGGGAGATGCATGTTAGACCTTCAGAAAAAGATGTTGGGTAGTCAGGTAGTTGGATATATAAATTTAGGGTCAGGAGAGGCATCTTGGCTAGAGATAGAAATTTGGCAGTTAGCAGCATATAAATAGGATTTAAAGCCATGAAATCAGAATAGAATACCTTAAAGAATGAATATAGATAAAAAAAATGTGACTGAGTATTAGAGCACCTCTCAACTTTCAGTAGCGTAGAAGATGAGGAGAAGTGACAAAGAAAATAGGAAAACCATATTAGTGCTGCATCCAGAACCAAGTTAAGAAAGGGTTTCTGTCTTTAGGAAAAAGTCATAAATTGTGTCAGATGCAGTAAGTTTCAAGTAAATTCAGAACTGTTAATTAACTGTTTGTTTTACCTGTGTATAGAGTAGCGATGACCCGATAAGCTGTTTTGATAGAATAATGGGCACTAAAGTCTGAAATGGAGTCCAGAAAAAATACATAGGAATTTGGAACACGGACTATAGGCAACTCTTTCAAGTAGTCTTGCTATTAAAGGAAGGAGAAATAAAGCAATGGGAAAAGACAGGGTCAGATAATAGAATGTTTGAATGCTGATAGGAACAAGCCAGTAGAAAGAATAACTTATGATGTGAAAGACAGGGGAGAGAATTGTTAGAATATTCCCCTTAGCAGACGTATTTTAGTGTGCAAGTGGACTTATATATAATGTGATTGCTGGTTGGCATAAGGGTTCACATGTGGTGACACTAGTCAGCATCCCTTTGCTTTTTTGTCTACCCATTTTCAGCTTTATGTGTGCAAGTGAAGAGTGGTATGTAACCAGGATTGTAGTTAAGGGTATAAATGATTGAGAGAGAAATTTTAGCTGGGTACAGAGGGACATGAAGATATAAGAGCTGAGGGACAGTGAAATGTGATAGAATCAAAAGATATGATAGTAAGTCTAGGGAATAGTAACTCTAGGGGAGTTCAAAGGGTTGTTGGATTGTTGGGTTCAATAGGGATAAACTGAAAAGATAGGAGTGGTGGTTGGAAAATGGGGTATTCGAAATGGAAGTTATAGAAGGATTACAGTTATTGGTAATAACAAGGTCAAGGATTTCACCAAAGGAATGAGGGGGTGAGGGAGGGTGAAAGAAAGATCACTGGAGGAGAGAGGTTACTAAACTAAGAAAACAGGCTAATAATAGAGAGGTCATCTATGAACATACTGAAATCAAAAATTATGACAGGAGCTGTAAAAGAGAGAGTGAAAATTAGCCAAGGGCAGAAGTCCTCAAATGGAAGGGAGTGATTTGATGGTCAGTGAATGACTAAAGTAGTTGGATGATCTGAGAGGCAAAAGCTGACTTTTTAGTGAGGAGGGAGAGATAAGATAGTCTGGGAGCAGCACTGAGAAACATGCTCTCTTATCCCTCTCCAAGCCTAATGGTATTGCACACGTGAGAAAGACAGAGGTCTATAAAGGGAAGCAGTCAGCCCCCCCCCCCCAAAAAAATCAGAATTATCACAGCGCTTGATAGAAAAAGCCAACAGATTGTCTTTGTCACTGGGTAGTCTTTTGGCTTCAGGTTCTATCAATACATACTGGAATAAACTGGAATTTTAAGATAGTTTTTGGAGTTCCTTTAATCACTATGCTGAGAAAACTGATGTCAGTTACAAAGCCCAGTATTGTAGAAGATATTTAAGTTCACTTTGACCTTAGTTGCATAATTGATGGCACTGTTAATTATCAAGATTTATAAAAGCTTTAAAAGTGAGCACAGTCTATACTTATGGATCCTTGGTCCTCTTTTCATTTTAATGTTGTTAGCATAAAATTCATCTTGGCCATATTACAAATTCCCAGAGAAATGCAGTTTTTATTTTTTCCCCTTAATCAACATCATGGTCACAACCTTAATAATAACTTCCATTAGTAGCACCATTAATAGTCAAATAAGACGTGAAGTAATACTTCATTTGAGGGAGGGAATAAACATCTTTGTTATGTATTACTTTTTCACATCAGCTCCTATTCTTTTACTGGACTGTCTCAGACACTGGTATCAGTATTAATTACGGAGACATTATATCATTTTTGCCCATCTAGCAAGTATTTTCTTACTCCCTTTCCTGGCCATTCGTTTTGCATATGAGCTTTCGGTTTGGTTTTTCTGTTTTGTTTTGTTTTGTTTTTCTTTGAAATTGGATCGAATGTAAATTTGGGGAAGGTTGCTATCTCTGGTATTGACTATTCTATATTATAAAAACTAAGGCAGTATGTCATTCTATTTGTTCAGGTCTTTTATGTTTCTCGGTTATGGTTTGAAAGTTTCCTCACATGTATATATTTTTGTTAACTTGATTCCTAGATCTTTTCTTTTTTGTGACTATTGAAAATGGTGTTTTTTCTTTTTTATACAAATCTTCTGATTAGTAGTATATATGTAGAATACTGTTTTTTCAGCTCTACAAAATTATTTTATTGCTTTTACTAGTTTTTTTAGTAGTTCCAGATAGTCATATCTGAATATAGTGTTAATTTATGTTCTCTTCTCTAACTTTTATGCCTGTGACTCAATTCTCTTAACTAATTGCATTGACTGTGCCATAATTTTGTTAATTTTTCTTTAATAGAAGAGCTGGATATTCTTACTTTCTTAGAATTATGGCGGATAAATTAACAAGAATTGCTATTGTCAACCATGACAAATGTAAACCTAAGAAATGTCGGCAGGAGTGCAAAAAGAGTTGTCCTGTGGTTCGAATGGGTAAGCTGTTCCGTGGATCATTTAAAGATAAAAGAAGGGGGTGCCTGGGTGGCTCAGTGGGTTAAAGCCTCTGCCTTCGGCTCAGGTCATAATCTCAGGGTCCTGGGATCAAGCCCTGCGTTGGGCTCTCTGCTTAGCAGGGAGCCTGCTTCCCCCTCTCTCTCTGCCTGCCTTTCTGCCTACTTGTGATCTCTCTCTCTCTGTCAAATAAATAAATAAAATCTTAAAAAAAAAATAAAGATAAAAGAAGGTTGTAAAAGAATTAAATTGGCTTCATAGTTCTCTAGACATATACTGTTTTCCTATTAGTTTCTTTAAAGTATAGAGATAAGACAAGATTTTGTTCTAAATTTCTTTTACTGCTTTGTGACTAAACGATCCTATTTTTGTTAGTGGTAGAATAACGTATTATTAATATCTTTTAAAGGTCATTTGGCTATAAAATCAGTAACTAAGATTCTTATATTCTAGAAAAGTTTCTATAATTACTTTAAGTAATGAGAAAGGACTACCAATATATTTGTTTTTGATAGGATTCTCATTTTAAAAAGCAAGAATGAATAGCTTAATAAGAATGGCTAATTCATGAGGTTTTGCCATATTTTCAAGATTAAATAAATTTAAAACAATCCAGAAGTATTGGTAGTCTTTAAGGGTTACGTTAAGGTCATTGTTACATTTACTGTATTGATGAGGTGTAAGCTTTTTAATCTTAAAAGAAACTTTAGATGTCATCTGTTATATTCTACCATGCTATTTAGAAATTCCATTATTAATACCCTTAATATCAAGTTTAATTTCGTGTGTATGTTGGATGACTATGTACCTTTTTGGAGTTTCACTGATTTACCTAATGTATTAAATGCCTTTCTCTACAATACCATTTCCAAGGCATATTTTGTGAATTAGATATTCAGGTCAGACAGCTTAAAAATAAAACTGTTTTGGGGGCACCTGTCTGGCTCAGTCAGAAAAGCATGTAATTCTTGATCTTGGGGTCATAAGTTTGAGCCCCATCGTAAGGGTAGAGATTACTTAAATAAATAAACTTTTAATAAAAAATAAAGCTTTCAGGATCTGCCATAACTTTATATTTTCTTCCCCAGTAGTAATATATACTAATTATTTTATAATTAATCCCCACAAAGCACTTGTTTTTAGGATATTGTCTCAGTGGTATTTCTTTGTGTGGCCTCTGTTTTTGAAAATCTGCTTCTGCATGGAGCTTTGGAACCAGATTACCTAAATAACAATGTTCAGAAAATTAGAATGGCAGGGAAAATAACCTAACTCTCTTTTCCTTTGCCAGGAAAATTATGCATAGAGGTTACACCCCAGAGCAAAATAGCATGGATTTCTGAAACCCTTTGTATTGGTTGTGGTATTTGTATTAAGGTAAGTGATATTTTTACTTATGGGATCAAATTTGGAACCTGAACAGGTAGTCAGAAAATTCTGAATACATTTTTAAAGAGGTGAAATATAAAGCAGTGAATTAAAAATGTAAATTTAAGAAAATTATCAATCTAATATTTAATATTGTTGCTTTTTTAATTCATTAAACCACCCTATGTAAAAGTTATCCTTGCCATACTCAACTTTGGAAAGCCATTTCCAACCAAAACTCTTTTTTCACCCTTTTTTTTTTCCCTCACCCTTTTATGAGAAGGACATTCTTTCCCATGTCTTTACAAGTACTTCTTGGAAATGTAAATACAAAAACCATGAGTCATGTTATATACAGTTCTTTCAGGTCTGTATTTAATTTTAAATCACACCTTTTAAATAGAAATGCATACAGCCAGAATTGTTTTAATTTAACCTAATTCTTAAGTGCTTCTGCTATATTATACATTCTTCTGTTGGAGTTATCACAATAGTGTAATTTTTCAGAGTACCTCAATTAGGTTTTTTTGTATTAAATAGTTTGGTTAGGGCTTTTAACTTTAAAATGATAGATTTCCAAATTTAGTTCATAAACAATATTTAACAACCAGTAAGTACATTAAATTCTTAATTTAGGTATTTTTATTTGTAGATAATATTTTTAGAAAGGAACTTAACCAGAGTATGGATCCCACCCTGTTAACTGATTCTAATAATAATAATAATAATTCATTGGTTTCTGAATCCTTAGTTAAGGATCCAGAAAGATTTTGTTGGTATCTAAAAGTGTTTTCCTTTATTTTGAAAATATAATCAGGAAACATTCCTCCCAGCAAACACTTACTAATCTCTTATTATATGCCTGTCAGTGTTGCGGGTGCTGGAGATCTGATTTTGAACAATATATTATCTTCTCTGTTTTCTTCACTGCTATAGAAAAATGAGATCCCAAATTTTGGGGTATACTTCAGTAGCTGAAAAGATACTGATGTGATGAATCTGTTTGGGGGTAGGGGTTTATACCCTCTGAACACTAAATACTTACAAAATGTACCTCACGGATGAAACAGTATGGATTTTTTTTTCTTGTAGATTTAAAGAAGCTTAGATTACTTTGCAGCCTGTAAACATTTTATATACGTTGATAGAATAATAGAAAATTTCTGTAAATGGAGATAACTCCATTGGCAGAAAACTATCTTGTGTAAAGAATTAATAGTTTTGGTTGGAGGGTGGTAATTACAATGTTAGAATACAGGAGTTTTGCTTTTGTTTTTTAATACTCTATGTTCTTATAACTTATAAAATGGGAATTCACTGAAATCTTTATCTACAGAGACTTTTGAATTGATCCCCTCAGATTTTTGAACAGTTCTGCTAAACAGATCTCTAATCTAGGGTTATATTCTTTGAATGTACCTTTATAAATTTCTCTGAGAAATTTTTCTAGTCACATTGATGCTCTTAAATAACCTTTCAGTTCTTGCCATTCTTTTTCCTTGGACATTTATCTGATTGATAATCAACTGTTATTTGAGTTAATTAATGAATTAATTTTGTTTAATGTGAATTTACTCAATTGGAATACAAAACATCTTTTTCATGTGAGATGGTTTAAAACCACAATGGAAAGACATTAATCCTTGCTCTGTGCAAATACTATTCTAGCTGTTGATGGTATATAAATAGACCAAAAAAAGGTACAATCCATAAAGGACTTAACCTTAAGCCTAACTAAACCTTAACCATAAAGACCTTAAGGGACTCTACAAAGTAGGAAAAAAAGCATACAAAGACAGGAAGAAGGAATTAGTGAGAAGGCATCTGTCATCAACTGAATATGGAATGATATACTCAGTAACCATGTTTTCTCTTGCCTCTTAGCATCATCTAATAATGTTAAAAAAGAGAAAAAAAAACCTCAATTTTTGTAAGGTTTTTCAGGATTAAAAACATATTAAAGTCTGAAAATATGCCAGTCACTAAGGAAGAAAATTAGTTATTATGATTCTTGCCTTCAAGGAACTTAACTTTTATTTTTTAAGTAAATAAGAAAGTGAAACAATAGCACATCTTTTTGAAATTCCCAAATTTGGGGGAATTTTTTTTTAAGTTTATTATTTTTTTAAATTTCTACACCCAGTGTGGGGCTTGAACTCATGACCCCAAGATCAAGAGTCACATGCGCTCCCAGCTGAGCCAGCAGGTGCCCCATAATTCCCACATTTGGAAGATTGCTTATAAAAAAAATTCTTAATGTATCCATTTTAGTCATATATATATATATATATATATATATATTTTTTTTTTTTTTTTTAAGATGTATTCATTTATTTTAGAGCACATGTGAGGTGGGGAGGGCAGAGGAAGAAAATTTGAAGCAGACTCCTCACTTAGTGCGGAACCTGACATGGGGCTCTATCCTACAACCCTGAGATCATGACTTGAGCCAAAATCGAGGGATGCTTAACCAGCTGAGCCACCCAGGCGCCCCAGTCATATGTATATTTCTAAAAATTAACACAAAATTCTTTACTTTAAATAACAGAAATGCCCCTTTGGCGCCTTATCAATTGTCAATTTACCAAGCAACTTGGAAAAAGAAACAACACATCGATATTGTGCCAATGCCTTCAAACTTCACAGGTATATTTTCAAGTCAACATTCCTCTTTACTTCGGTCAAAAGTGAAATACATTTGGAATTTTCAGTGAAATATAAAAATGGGAAAAGGTATTAACCATCCACTAAAGAGAAATGCAAAACTATAACGTCATACAGAATCGAACTGTATATGTCAGTGGTTCATTCTGGCTAACATTAAAATTACCTGGGATTTTTTTTTTTTTTTTTAAACTAATACCTTGGTTTCAGCTCAGTTGAATTACGTGATATCCCCAGATACAGAATCTCGACCTCAGTAAGTTGTAAAAGCTCCCAGGTGATTCACATATACAAGTGAGGTTGAGAATCACTACTGATAATAATACCCTTATCCCCAAAATGACTTTTAAAGGAACTTGTTCTCTATCCATTAATCTCATCTACAGAAGATATTACTCTGAACTTGGACATATATTGTTAAATCACAGGAGTTCTTTGAGGCTTTTGATCTGCTAAACACTGATATTTTGAATCTGGGAGTCTAGATTTACTAATAAAAAGGTATTTCTCAACCTGCCAGCTTTAAAGAGCCTACTGCAACAGGGAGAATGAAGTAGAATATTTCTGGTTGATGTGGCACTTTTCTCCTTGTAAGTAAATTAAATGGCAGGCCAAAAAAAAAAAAAAAAAAAACAATGCGAGGTTGCACCTGCTCTGTAATTTTGTACCAAAGCATTTGGTTATACATTAAAATTCAGCCTTATATGTAAAGGAGAATTACTTTAGAATGGACTTGAATGAAAATTGAAAAATAAAATTTGGAGTAAAATTGGTCATGGATGTATTTCTAACAATTAACAGTTTAAGTTAATCTTAGCTGCTTTTTTTTCTAATAGCCAATAATATCTGGCATATATCTTAGTTTATTAATGGATGTGTGTGAAGTGCATGTGCATTAAAATACATGATCCTAATATTATGTAGCATTTTCTACCTAAGTCCAAGTTGTTTTATTATTTTTTTGTATACTTATGACAGGTTGCCTATCCCTCGTCCAGGTGAAGTTTTGGGATTAGTTGGAACTAATGGAATTGGAAAGTCAACTGCTTTAAAAATTTTAGCAGGAAAGCAAAAGCCAAACCTTGGAAAGTATGACGTATGTATACCACCTTATGGAAATGAGTACCTAGGTCAGTTTTATGAGACTTTGAAGGAGAGTATATAATTTTTTTAAATGTTCTTATTTTCAACATTATCCATTAATTAATGCTGAGAAACTATATATAGATGAAACTCCTTTTTAATTAAGATCTATTAATGCTACTTAACTGACAAATCTGAGTTTTCTTAAACTGTTAGCCATCTAAACTTGAGATGCCAGAGGATTCTATTTGGATATAGAGTTGACCCTTGAACAATGTGGGTGTTAAGTGTGCTGACCCCCACACATATATTCAAAAGTCTGTATATGACTTTTAACTTCCCAAAAACTTAACTATTAATAGGCTACTGTTGACCAGAAACCTTAGCCAGAACAATCAATTACATAATTCATATATGTATTATATATTGTATCCTTATGGTAAAGTCAGCTAGAGAAAAAATGTTATTGAGTAAATCATAAGGAAGAGAAAAAACATTTATAGTACTTTACTGTAATTATCAAAAAGAATTCACCCATATTCAGAAGTCAACTATAAAGTCATCCTTTTTGCATTATTGTGTATTACTAAATTCAGATAATTCTATTTCTAGGATCCTCCCGATTGGCAAGAAATTTTGACTTACTTCCGTGGATCCGAATTGCAAAATTACTTTACCAAGATTCTGGAAGATGACTTAAAAGCCATTATCAAACCTCAGTATGTAGACCAGATTCCCAAGGCTGCAAAGGTCAGTGACTCTTAGGAGGAATTTGTGTATTATACATATTTGTGGAGGTATCAAAAATGTATCAAATTAAACTTGTTTTACTTCGTAACTCATTTTAATATTGAAGAAAAATAGTTAACTATTTCTGGTATATTGTGACAGGGGACAGTGGGGTCTATTTTGGATCGAAAGGATGAAACAAAGACACAAGCAATTGTATGTCAGCAGCTTGGTAAGTGTTTATTTTGTGTGTATGTTTTAACAGGCCCTAAACTTAACTCATAAAGACCTTTTATATGGATTAATATATTAAAGGTCTTTTTATCTTTTATCATGTTAAAAGATATCTTTTGTATAGATTGCTGAAATGGAAAATTTTTAGTAATTGTCATATTTACATACTACGTTAACGCAGTTTTCAACTGACACATCATTCACGCCAGAATGACGTACAATATACGTTTTGCCTAGAAGAGGTAAAATAAAACTTACAACATTGAACATAATGCCTCTATGTTCTTTGTAGATTTAACCCATCTAAAAGAACGAAATGTTGAAGATCTTTCAGGAGGAGAGTTGCAGAGATTCGCCTGTGCTGTTGTTTGCATACAGAAAGCTGATATGTAGGTCGCTTTACACCTTTTGTATATCTTAATCCTTATTTTAGTGTTTTTATTTGTAATACTGCTAATAAAGCAGTGCTTTTGAGAGAAATTAACAAATAAAATCTCAGTTTCTCCTTTTGAGGTAAGATATGGTAGCAGTTGTGCATCCGTTGCCCATTCCCTGTTATTCCCACAAGGGGAGAATAACTCATTTATTTTTTTTTATATTTTTTAATAACTCATTTATTTAAGTACTTTACAACTTATGGGTTGCCACACTTTTTAATATAATCAGTTGCTTATTATTTAAACTCTATACATAAAAAGATTTTTTCTTTTTTTTTAACAACCAGGCCAACAAGTTTTTTTAAATACCTCAAGTAGAATATGAGGTCTTTTAGGTTACCCTAAAAGGGTAGCATGCAATGTGAGAGAGAAAAAGGAAGAAGGAGTTTCCCCTCCTACTTTCTGGTGCCTCTCTTCTCCCAGATATTTTTTGCTCCCAACTTTTTTCCACAGTTCTGTTCTGGCATCCAATGCAGGCTAGGTCTTTTCCACAAAGTATTTTGTAATTCTCTGTGGTGCCCTCCTTTTCAACAACTTACTTTTTTTAATGCAACTGATTTCATCTAATCAAGAGAAACCTGTCTGAATTACTTCAGACTATATCAGAACATTTTTCATGAGATATTAATTTGTAAGTTAGCCTAAGCTGAGAGTCTCTCCCCAGGCTTGATATGCAGCCCTGCTTTCATAATTTTTTTTCACCTTTTTACTTCTGAACAGAGTACAGAAGTTCTTACCCTTATGCAGGGGACTCCTCATTAGTGTAAAAGGGGATTGTTGTTAAATCAGAAACCATATTACAGAGATTTAAAATAGCATGTGAGAGAATTATATTTGTCTTGCAAATTATTATATTTGCTTTTCTTTTTCATAGTTTCATGTTTGATGAACCTTCTAGTTACCTAGATGTCAAGCAGCGTTTAAAGGCTGCTATCACTATACGATCGCTAATAAATCCAGATAGGTAAGTACGGATTTGGTATATGTCTATATTATTTTAATTAGGGAGTTATACAGATTTCTGAAGATCATCAGTGGGATCATCAATGTCATATACGTGTGTATGTTTTCTCTTTCGGTTACTTAGAGCTACCACTTGAAATTACCTTCTTCTATCCAGAGCAGAGAGTCTTAATGCAAGATTCAGGATACCCTGAAATGATATGAAAGTTCTGGCGTCCACGTATGGATTTTTGAGAGGCAGATCATTAGCTTTCACCAGATCCTCAAATGGATAAGTCACTCAAACACACAAAATTTAGAACATTATAAGGATCACCGGAGTAACTCTGGTTGTTTAGGGTCTTACTGAACTCTAGAGGGTTCTTAATCTGTTAAGTAATCACAACACCTTATGTTTATGGGGTACTTTTGTAATTTGCAGAATTTTTAAATCCATTCTCTCCTTTGAGCCTCATAGTAATCTTGTGTGTTAGACTCTTTAGGTGGTATTCCCATTTTGTAGATGAAGTTTAACATCAGAAATGGTAGTTTTTGTTCTAGATTTACAAATTCACACATGGCAAAGCTGTGGCCAAAACCTAGGGATCTTTTTCTGTGTAGTATTTTGTATGCCTCTTTCTATCAATGACTGATTTAATACACAGCCAATATAAGAATGCAGGAGAAATCCGTAGGGGTCAAAACCAAAGAGAGAACTAAAAGAGAAGAGACCAAGATATGGGTTTCCTGCGGGATGTTGCTTATCTGTAATAGGTCTTGGGCTTTAACAACCACTCATGAGCAGGAAACAAAGCCTTGTATATTGGATTATCATATATAAAATGTCGGGACTCTCAATTGCTTTATTGGCAAAACACAAGCATATGAAGATGTCAGGGAAGCATATATCTCACTCACTGAGCTCATTGAGAGTGGAGGAGTGTCTCCCCTTCAAATATATTCATTGATCAGCACCTCACATGGATATAGAATTAAAATTTATATAATCAGGGGAATTTAAACTCTTCATAGTAAGAAAGTAACATAAAAAGAGTGTCCTAGAATCTTTACTCCTGTGGTACTTAGCAGAAGCAAATATAAAACCACTTTGCAAGGATATGCCCTCAACCCTAGTCATACAGGATTCCTACAAGAAAAGACTCATGATCCAAATAATAATAGGAAACCATCTGCAAATTAATCAGTAGACACAACAGACAACAGGATTAGACCTTCCAAGAATGTGTCAGGTGACGTTCTCAAACTATAAAACAGTATCTAAAATAAAAATATAAGGATACAAAATCGTAAGAATATGGTAACACAAAAAGGCAGTAGGTAAATGTTAAAAAAAACCCAAACAGATTTAGAAATTGAAAGTACAGCTGTGATATTAAAAACTTACTGGATGGGGGCACCTGGGTGGCTCAGTCATTAAGCAGCTGCCTTCAGCTCAGGTCATGATCCCAGAGTCCTGGGATCAAGCTCCGCATTGGGCTTCCTGCTGGGTGGGAAGCCTGCTTCTCCCTCTACCCTCCCCCTGCTTTGTTCCCACTCTCACTGTGTCTCTCACTGTCAAATAAATAAATCTTTAAAAAAAAAAACAAAAAAACCACTGGACAGTTCAGACAGGTTAGGGACAGCAGAAAAGAGCATTAGAAACCTGAAAAGTTGATCTGTACAAGTTACCAGAATGCAGCAGATTGAGAATGAGATTGAACTCTGATTGAGTTCAGAAGGGAGGTTTAGAGAATGGAATGAGACTATTTACATATATTTTAATAGGAGTTTGAAAAATAAAGCCGTGGCAAGGTCATGGCTAAAGGTACAAATGATCCACATACATACTTTGAAATGAAACTTAAAATTTATCAGTGATATAGAGACAATGTTAATTGTGCCAAATAGTAGCTATAATTTTCACTTCATATGTAGGTGTGGACATTATGATAGATTGTTAGGAATATAAGAATATAACATGTAAGTCCCAGTATTCAAAGACTTCACAATTGGTAAAGAAAAGAATATACGGGCAGTCAGTGATTCTTAACCCTAGCCCCTTTTTATAAAATATTTTTATATCCCCTTACTATGAAAATCATAGATAATATCTATTTTCACACATGATTTTCTTTTAAATATCACATAATATCCTAACCATAATAAAAAGAATTAAAAGGAGGGTCCCTGGGTGGCTCAGTGGGTTAAGCCTCTGCCTTCGGCTCAGGTCATGATCTCAGGGTCCTGGGATCTGCTCAGCAGGGAGCCTGCTCCCCCCTCTCCTTCTGCCTGCCTCCCTGCCTACTTGTGATCTCTTTCTCTCTGTCAAATAAATAAATAAAATCTTTGAAAAAAAAATCAAAAGGAAAGTAATTTACATCCAGGTGACATGTATCTTAATATGTAAAGGGAGCACCCGGGTGGTTCAGTTGGTTAAGCATCTGACTCTTGGTTTCAGCTCAAGTCATGATCTCAGGGTCGTGGGACCAAGCACTGCATCAGGCTCCATGCTCAGCAATCTGCTTGGGATTCTCTCCCTGTGCCCCTACCCCTGCTCATACGTGTTCTCTCTCTCTCTTTCAAATAAACTAATAAATAAAATCTTAAAAATGTGTAAATGTTTAGGCATTTACAATGCTGTAGTTTTAGAGGGCAGTAACTATAATTGTAATGGGCTAACATGTCAAAACAAATTAGATTAAGTGAAGAAAATGATTGAGTTAGACATTTTCACAACTCTCTTGGGTGTTATTTATAGATAAAAGATTAAAATAATCTCTTCGTAAGTGAGAGACTCATGAAAAAAAATGACAAGTATGTGCATCCTGAAATTCTGTGACATGTCAAGGCAACGTTCAGTCTTAATGCTGTAAAAAGATTTCAGAGATCATATCCTTAAAACAAGAAATAGAGCATGGATTGGAGAAAGGACACTAATACACAAGATTTTTTAGCATTTGACCTCCAAGAACATCTTTGGTAAGATTAAAAACCAACAGGTGACCCAATATTAATTGTAGGAATTTCACTGCATAGATTTCTCATTATGCTGCAGATTTGTTTTCTTTCCAAACCCTCAGAAAATAGAGCGGCTCACTTAAATCTTTTTTACATTTTGGACCTCTGTGTAAGCTCCACTTAAAGATAGTAGCGATACCAGAAGGTTTGACCTAGTTTTTTTTCTTCTTTTCAAAGCAAATTAAAAGCCACTACGTGATACTATGCCGCCTTACACTGAGTCATGAAATTTTAATGGTAAAAAGTAGACAGTTATTCCAGATAATGGAACATTGCCAACAAAGATACCAAGGCAGGATGAGTATTGGCTCACTTGAGGGATTTGCCCTTTTTATTGATGCTTCTTCTTACCAATGTGGTAGAAAATATTTCCTCTTTTTTTTTTTTTTTTTTTTTTTTTAAGATTTTTATTATTTATTTATTTGACAGAGAGAAAGAGAGTACAAGCAGGGGGAGTGGGAAAGGAAGAAGTAGACTCCCTACTGACCTGGGAGTCAGATGCCGGGCTCAATTCCAGGACCCTGGGATCATGACATGAGCTGAAGGCAGACGCTTAACCAACTGAGCCATCCAGTGCCCTGAAAACATTTCCTTTTAATATTTTCTTTTCATAATTAAACTTGCCCGTATTTTTTTCATTCCTTTTACCATCTGATAACCTAGATTGCTATGATAGCTTCCTTTAAAAATCTGTGGTTCTTTCTTCTTGCTAGATTTAAGATGTTTTTTCTTATTCTCTTACTCTAGAACTGTGTTCTACCCTCTACCATATGTTGCCATTTTAATTTTAATTGAAATTAAAAATTCATTCCTTCAGTCAAACTACACTAGATCATTTTCATAACCATAGAAAGTTCTACTGGACAATGCTATTTAAGAACCTACCATTTTCCCCCATTGCCAATTAGCATAAATCCAAATTCTTCATTTTGTCATTCAACAACTTTATTAAACATCTCTTTGGTACATATCACAAGACTAAAAATCATAGAGGTACTAAAATGTACTACTATGTAGTCTCACTTTATAAAATTTAGGGACAAGTTATAGAAAATACTCAAAAATAATAAAACCCAAATATCAGTTAGAAAGGGTCAAGAGTTGGGGAAAGCTCATCTGCATATTAGGAGCTTATACAGAGGTAGAATTTGTGATAGACCTTATAGAGTTGAGTAAGATTTCAGCAGGTGAAGGTTTAGACAGAAGACCATTTAGGAGAAGAAACAGACCTTAGACACATAGAAATGGAAAAGTAGATTTTTCAGGGAACAGTTTAAGATCCATTTTTTAGTGTGCCTTATACATACATGAAGAGAAATAGTACCTGAAGTTTTGGAAAGTCTTGAAAGAAAGTCTCAGGATGTTAATTTGTTTTATTTGCAACTGAGAGCCATATCTGGGAACCTGAAAAAAATGAGGTTTGTTAAAAGTCTATAGGAATATCGAAAGAAATCTGAGAGCCTGAACTAGAGTTTAGGCAGAAAAAGAAAGGGATAAAATGAATACATGAATACACAAGACATTGTTGAGAAAGAGTTGACAGGCTTGACAATTTAAACAGTATATCATTAGGAATAAAATTAGTGCTTTTTTTTTTAAACAGGAGTAATGACTCCGTTAATACAAATACGGAAAATTTTCACTTGTGCAGGAAACAGGTTGGAATTTGAGATGTCTATAGGACATTGCATTTTAACATTTTGAACTCGAATCGGAATAAAGTGCTACATAAAAGTGTCATGACTGTTATTTGCCTGATAGTTTGTATACTAGCAATACTGTTTCCTACCACTTCAAAAGTCATGTCCTATCCCATCCCACCTACATAGTACTCCAGTACACACCTTTTTCCTTTCTGACCTTCACTGGATTTTTTATCTAGAGAACATACTTGGGTGTGTAGGTTTTTTGGTAATGTTTTGTGTCTATCCCTTGTTTTCCCCAACTAATTTGAAAATTCTCCAGTTAAGCTTCCTGTCATTCTATTCTCTGCATCTCCTACTACAGCTAGCATATGGGACAGGACAACTAGAAGGGCTTAATCTGTAAGATGACTAGCATAATAAAGAATTTAGGCTACATCAGATTTAAATCTATTGTAATTGTTTCTGCTTGGTAAAGTTTATTTTAAAATGTGTTCTTAGTGGCAAAACACATTTATTTCATGTATCCATAATTGTTTCCTTTTAATTTTTTTCCCCTTTTAGTTTAGGAAAACAGTTTGAAACAGAAGACTGATAATGAGTCTTATTTTAAAGAAAATGTTTTAAGGCTTTGTTTAGTATGGTCTCTACATTTAATTTTTTTTTTTAACGTATCTGTTTTCTTGACATTTATACTGTTCTGTGTAGGAGTTTAAATTGTAATTGAATTTTTTAATTTCATTATATGTTATGTTACATTTAAAAATAAAAATCTATATTGATTTGCAGATATATCATTGTGGTGGAGCATGATCTAAGTGTATTAGACTATCTCTCTGACTTCATCTGCTGTTTATATGGCGTACCAAGTGCTTATGGTGTTGTCACTATGCCTTTTAGTGTAAGAGAAGGTAACTTGAAAAACTATTTCCACAATGCTGTATTCTTTCACTCTAATGCTTAGAAAATGTATTATTGTTGATATTAAGTAGTTATATGTTACTCTAATATTTATCCAAAACTCCAATCTTAATGGAATTTAATCACTCAACACAATGTATATATATGAAGTTGTAGCCATTAGTTGTTATTCAAAACATTTCATTTTGGAGAATTTTCTATCAGAGGGGGTAGAAATGCTTTCTCCATTTCACTCTTTGCGATCTTAAAAGTATTTATTATATTTTGGCTTCTACAGCATCATTGTAGTATTTGTCATCTTTGTCTTTGAAAGGCCAATACCAGTAGTGAAACTTAAAATTTATTTAGCGCTCGTCTTGTTTTCATGTTTCAAATTTATCTGTAATGTTTGTAGAACTAAGACTTAAGTTTGTAGAACTAAGACTGTCTAAAAGCCTAATAAGATAGTTTAGTAACTATTATTAAAATAAGGTGGTAAAATAGCTTAGTAAGTATATTTTCACTTATTCCTTCTACTTTCAGGAAAGAGGGACTCTCTGGCCTCTCTTTTCCATGTCTCTTCTCTACCTAAGCAAGTTAGGCAAAAGTAAAAACTAAGCAACCACTAAGTGCCTCCTGAAACAAATGTCAGTGCATTCTCTACCTGGTATGCCTTTTTCCTTTTAATTTCTTTGCCATTTCCTTCCACTGATTTCTTCCTCCTCTTTTACTTTATATTTCATCTTTCTAGGTATGCCTTCAGCTGTCAGTCTAGAACAATTAGGAACACCCAAAAGGACTACTTAGCTCATACTTTGAAAAAGTACCATATTTTACAAGAGTAATTACTCATGTAGTCTTCAGGTTGAGCAGGCTCCTTTTTTTGGAAAGTGATCTCTTCAAAGAGATAATTTTTGAGATACCTAAGAAACTTTTATAAAAAGGAATTTATATTGCGTCATACACTTTGCATAAAAAGGCAGTGGTAGCTTTTTAGTTTATAAAAAGTACATAAAGTTTTTAGGTTAAAATAAGATGAAGGAATTGCTGTCACTTTCCTATTTGTACATTTGATATAAATATGTGCGTATGTTAAGGGGAAAGTTGTGAGATTGCCCAGTTTTCTTTCCAGTAGTCTTAAGAGATTATATTAAAAACAATTATTAATTTTTTATTCTCCTGAATTTAGCAAGTACTTATTGAGTACCCATACCATGTAGTAGGTCCAGAATTGTGTTATGATGTAGACAGCTGGCATTCACTCTTTACAATTCTAGTTATAAATGCTATGTCTAAAAGCTTTGCCATTTAAGAAATGGTTCCTGGTGAAGTTTTTGATGTTCCCCATCTGTTAAAACAATTCAAGTAAATTAGAACTTATTTTCTGCTTTCTGTGAAAATACTGAAATTAATGCCATACATATATGTAAAAGCTTTCCCTGAACTGTATAACTGTAAAAGCAGTTATAGCTTGAACTGTCTTAAATTGACAAGGCAGACATTGCAGTAGAAATGGAAAGGCTGGTTTGTTAATGGTTTTTTGCACAGTCACACTTTTCTGAGCCTTCATTCCCTTACCTGATAAATTAGGTATCTGGATTAAGTGGCCACTAAGGTTTCCTTCAAATTTATGTTCCTATTTAATTTTTTTATCCTCACATTTATAATTTTAAGTAGTTTTAAGACCAAAAAAAACATACTGACTTTTGGCAGAATCTATTCATTTGTTCTTTAAGCAAATACTGAATACCTGTGTTCTAGGCTGAGGCTGTAGATCCCCCCCGATATGGCTCTCAATTCCAGAGGATATGAGTAACATCCTTAGGCTTTCTTTCAAGATCTTCCAGGCTTAAGCTACTATCTTTCTCTTATTATCTTAAATATAGAAAACAGTGAAAACAGATCTTTTCATTTTTCCCAAATAACCCACTTTTTCATTTCTGTGTCTGCCATTGTGGATCTTAACAGTTTGGCGGGATTCTCATGTACAATATGTTCTCTTTGTGTTACTAAAATCTGTTTAAATAATAGTGTTTATTTTTGTACAGTGAAGCCAAAAAAATGTTAAATGAAGTCTGTTCATTACTCTAAATATATTACAAACCTGCAAAATTAATCTGAAAAAATGAAGTGTATATTATAACTTCAGCTTGTGGTATCTAGATCTCATGTGAAAATGCATGCTCATAACTTATTAATTAAAAAATTATTCCCCAAACTATATCATTTTATGTCAGTCTATGAAAAGATTCCATTTTTAACTGCTTGTCATTTTTTCAGAGAAATTGCAAGTTTTGATTTAAAAATACAGCAGAAATGCCACCATATTCTTTTGCATAAAATCTGATAGAAAAAAACCTTATAAAAGTCACATGATAATGAAAAGATAGGCTTTGTGTATATGGGTAAATATATATGCATAGGTTATTTCAACTTGCATTAGATACATAAAACACCATGTTACCACTGCATGTTACCACAAATCCACAGAAATTTGAAATCTGTGCTTAGATTGCTCCCAAGAGAACCTAGGGTTTTGCTTTTATATGATAATTTCTTGCTGTGGAGAAAAACTAGTCTTTAACTGATCTTTACTAATCTATTGTCAATGACTCCCAACAGGCATAAACATTTTCTTGGATGGCTACGTCCCAACAGAAAACTTGAGATTCAGAGATGCATCACTTGTTTTTAAAGTGGCTGAGACAGCAAATGAAGAAGAAGTTAAAAAGATGTGTATGTATAAATATCCTGGAATGAAGAAAAAGATGGGAGAGTTTGAGCTAGCAATTGTAGCTGGAGAGTTTACAGATTCTGAAATCATGGTGATGTTGGGGGAAAATGGTAAGTTTTCCTTATTTCCTTTTGTCTATTCTGTTTATCCAGTAACTTAGTTGTAGCTATCCTTAGAAAACTTTGACTCAGTTGTGTATCTGGGATCTAGGCTAAATCCATATGTTTCTCAGTGTAGTTCACATTTTGTGATGTTGTATGATTTAATATTGTCATTCAGTCAAGTTTATGTTTTATGTATTTTGTTTCATAACCTGTAGTGAAAATAAGATTTTTTTTTTAAAGATTTTATTTATTTGACAGAGATCACAAGTAGGCAGAGAGGCAGGCAGAGAGAGAGGGGGAAGCAGGCTCCCTGCTGAGCAGAGATCCCGATGCGGGGCTCTATCCAAGGACCCTGAGATCATGACCTGAGCCGAAGGCAGAGGCTTTAACCCACTGAGCCACCCAGGTGCCCCGAAAATAAGACTTTTTTTTCAAGCTAGTTTTTCTCTGTATAAATTGATAGGACATTTATTCATCTTAGAAACAGATGAAGAAGGAAAGGATAAAATAGATAATCCAAAAACAATCTAGTTTAAATTTTTCTTGGCATTTCTCCATTTGAGCTCTCGTTTTAAATTCAGGTTAGTCTTCGTAAATAGTTGTATTACGTGAATTCTCAATATTAGATTGCCGTCATAATAGAGCTGTGAGTTGAATTTGAGTACGAAAATTGGTATTGGTATTGCTTTCAAGATTTGAAGAAAAAAAAAGATTTTAATTTTATACTTAGAGCTTAAAAATCTGTAGAAATTCCTTTGGAGGATTTTGCAATGTATCAGTCGTTAACTAATGGAGGAATTTTGAACTGGCTTGCATTTGACTTAAATATTTCATGTAATACAAGGTTGACATCAATCATAACAATAGTACTACTTAACAATAAATTGTATTGATATTTTAGCTAAATAAGTCTTTTAAAAACTAACCCAAGACTTGTATTTTGCGGCACCTGGGTGCCTCAGTAGGTTAAAGCCTCTGCCTTCGGCTCAGGTCCTGATCTCAAGGTCCTGGGATGGAGCCCTGCATCAGGCTCTCTGCTCAGCAGGGAGCCTGCTTCCCCCTCTCTCTCTGCCTGCCTCTCTGCCTACTTGTGATCTCTCTCCTCTCTGTCAAATAAATAAATAAAATCTTTAAAAAAAAATAGACTTGTGGGGCGCCTGGGTGGCTCAGTGGGTTAAAGCCTCTGCTTTCGGCTCAGGTCATGATCTCAGGGTCCTGGGATCGAGCCCCACATCAGGCTCTCTGCTCAGCAGGGAGCCTGCTTCCCCCTCTCCCTCTGCCTGCCTCTCTGCCTACTTGTGATCTCTCTCTCTCTGTCAAATAAATAAATAAAATCTTTAAAAAAAAAAAAAGACTTGTATTTTATAGATCTATCATTTATTAAAATGGTTATTAATAAGATTTATTAGTCTATTATATTCCTCCCAATTAGTTTCATATGATACATTAGAGGTGAATTGTGAAAGTTTTAAGTATTTTTCTGTATAACCTTCAGAATTCAGTAATGTCATTATATATCTTTAAAATTAATTTCTTATTAAAACCCAGGAGTGTACATAGTGATTTACTGTAAATGTGAACCATCTTTCAAGTCTGTTTGTTGTATATTGTGTTGGCAGGTACTGGTAAAACAACATTTATCAGAATGCTTGCTGGAAGACTTAAGCCTGATGAAGGAGGTACTGTTGAATATTGTTGACTGTTTTTACTCTATCACACATGGGAATCTTTGAAGATATGGGTAATTCTTAGTGTCTTCTTTATTTGCATTATTTTGCAGGAGAAGTGCCAGTTCTAAATGTCAGTTATAAGCCACAGAAAATCAGTCCCAAATCAACTGTGAGTTATGATTCTGTTATTTGGTTATTAAAGGAAAGTTTATAGACATACATACTTATAGCTTTAATCTTTCACTGTATCAAAATTCTTTAGATTATTTTCTGTATAGTTTTACCAAAAGTGGCTAAGGAAGAGTATCTAGACATCAGTCCTTGATTCCACTGTTAGGAAATGCTTCTAAAATCTGTTTGACATCTTTTTCCAAAATAAAAACCTAATGTGGGGGCACCTGGCTGGCTCAGTCAGTGAAACATGTTACTCTTTATGTTGGGGTCGTGAGTTCAAGCCTCATGTTGGGTATAGAGCTTACTTTAAAAACAAAACAAAACAAAACCCCCAACATTTAATGTGTTTTGTGCTGCATGTAATACTAGCAAGAAAGTAAAAGGCCACCTACAAGATGGGAGAATACTTTTGCAAATTTTTTAATAATAAGGTACTTATATCCAGAATATATAAAGAACTGTTACAACTCAGTTTAAAAATGGGCCAAGGATTTAAATAGTCATTTTTTTCAAAGAAAATGTACAAATGGCCAAATAAGCATGTGAAGATGTTCAGCACCATTAGTCAGTAGGAAAGTGCAAATAAAACTACAGTGAGATACTGCACACCCATTCGGATGACTTAAAAAGACGGTATAACAAGTATTGGTAAGGATGTAGATAAATTGGAACCTCATACATTGCTCATGGGAATGTAAAATGGTAAGAGCCACTTTAAAAAAGAACTTGGCAGTTTCTCATATGATTAACATAGAGTTACATATGAACCAGCATTTCCACTCCTAGATACACATACCCAGGAGAAATGAAGACCTGTCTCAACACAAAAATTTGCACACAAATGCATTATTCATAATAGCCAGAAAGTAGAAAACCACCTCAATGTCCATCAACTGATAAATGGATAAACATAGTGTGGTATATCCATGAAATTGAAACTATAGTATTTGTATTCAGTACCACTTTGTTAGGCCTATTTGAGATACCTTATAATGAAAATTTTATTGTTGATCCTTTGTATAAGCTTAGCTTTTTAAGTTCTCAGACTCAATCAGCCCTCTTCTAAAACAAGCACAAGACATCTTAAGATTCATCCACATCACCTTAGGCATTTTGTGTTCTCTTTCTGATTGTCAGAGGGTACTTGATACCCATGCTGACCTTGAGAATTATTCCTATTCTCAAATGATAATCTTTCTTGAAGCAGTCATTTACTACTTTCAGATTTTAAGATGCTTTTTTTACTTGTTGGACATGATGGGTTTTTAACAAAATTTCAGGACATGCTGTAGATGAAGAATAAGCATAAAAATACTATCATATCTGTGGGTGGCAAACTGATAAACTTTTTTTGCTCTGGAGCTTAACGTTGTCAAGATTGATAATTAGAGGAGTTCTGTACTGAAATAAAATTTCAATACTTTTTTCACTAAAAACAGGGAAGTGTTCGACAGTTGCTACATGAGAAGATAAGAGATGCTTACACTCATCCACAATTTGTGACTGATGTGATGAAGCCTCTGCAAATTGAAAACATCATCGATCAAGAAGTACATACTCATATTTTTATTTTATTTTCAACCTTGAATGTCTCTACATAGTTTGCTAAACTTCTTCTCCACATAGGTGCAGACGTTATCTGGTGGTGAACTGCAGCGAGTGGCGTTAGCACTTTGTTTGGGCAAGCCTGCTGATGTCTATTTAATTGATGAACCATCTGCGTATTTGGATTCTGAGCAAAGATTGATGGCAGCTCGAGTTGTCAAACGGTAATGTCCTGCCAGTAAGAGTATTAGTTTTAATTATGTGCACCGGCATACAACGGTGCTTAATACAGCATTTGAATAGCTGATAATAGAAAACTGGAAACATTGTCAAATTCATGTATTTTAGTTTCATACTCCATGCTAAGAAGACAGCCTTTGTTGTAGAACATGACTTCATTATGGCCACCTATCTGGCAGACCGAGTCATCGTTTTTGATGGCATTCCATCTAAGAACACAGTTGCAAACAGGTAAAACTATTTTCCGAAATATTCAACCCTAATTGTAAGCTATAACAATTAGAAAGTTATTAGTCAAAATTTTCCTTTAAGCTTATAAACATTAATCATACCATTTTAATTTTTAAAGAGGCAGCCAATACTAGGAATGATTGTGTGACTCACATGATTATTCATGTTGAATACTGGTTGGGACTGGAAAGACTAGTGTTCAGACTATAGAACTCCTGACCCAGGGAGATAAGCATGCAGAGCTCTGGGCTGCTCACCTTTTCTTGCAAGTTAACTTTTGTCTGCTTCATTATTCGGATCTTCAAAAACAGATTAGGATTTTGATTCCCTAAAAACCGTTAATGCACTATATAGCAGATTAAGAAAACAAGATGCTCATAGGTTACTTGATTTTGCCCAACTTATACTGCTTGTGGTAATGCTTACAGTGGACCCCAAATATCTGGTATTGATCTGCAGCAGAGACAAAATGAATGATTTTACCGTTTCCCCTTTTTTTCTTTAATTTTTCTTTATTGGCTCGATTGAGAGCACTTGTCATATAGAAAAGCCTAATAATTCAAATCAGTGTAATGAGGAATTTCTTAGACTTTTTGGTGCTAAAACCTTGTTAGTTTGAAACATGGAATTACTGATATGCCACCATCTTTTTCCTGTAAAAGTAGCAATTTCATGTGATTCCAACATGTTTCTGATATTAAAGAGGGAGGAATGGAGTTGCTATTTGAATAATTCATCCAAAAAATTAAAGTACTTAGCTTCTTCCCAAAATTCCTTTTTTTCCACTTTAAACTTTTAAGCAATTGAGAATTAACATATTTCTTTGAGAGGGAAATTTCATAGACTATAGAAAGCTTATTGAATTCAAATAACAATCCTTTGTATTTACAAAAATGTTTAAAATGTTCCACTAGTATGATGCAGTTTAGTATGATTTAAGAATTAGTTTGGGTAAAAAAGATGAATAAAGCATAGAAATTGAAAAAGGAGTTACAAAGTACAATCCTTTGTGCTGTATATATTCCCTCCAGTGTCAAATTTCTGATGTTAATGTTACCTTTTCTGTTAAAATCTCTTCTCCCCTGAAAATGTCAGATTGGAAATTCTGTAATCTTCTAATTAAGCTTTTGTTTTTCTGAAGTAGTATTTCTTAAATGTTTCTTTTTCCAGACCAGAAACATAGTTTAAGCTGGGTTTGTTTTGCACAAAAATAATAGCCAAATAAACTAAACAGTCCAAGAAAAGACCCTTCTGAACATAGAATTTATAATATCCTGTGATTATACTATTACCTAGAGAACTTATGTTTGGGGAACTATGAGGTAACGGTGCTGCTTAATACTCTTCATCCCAAAAGGTAATTAAATTTGTGGGATAAATTTTAATCACAATTGATAGATCTTATTTTTCCTCTAGCCCTCAAACCCTTTTGGCTGGCATGAATAAATTTTTGTCTCAGCTTGAAATTACATTCAGAAGAGATCCAAACAACTATAGGCCAAGAATAAACAAACTCAATTCAATTAAGGTAGGTAGAAAAACTCTTAAATCATGGATAATTTCTCGTAATAAATAATCGAAAGGCATGTTTCAAATTGGAAGGCTGTTTCATAAAAAAATTTGTAATTTCATTAATTCTAAGATTCATATTTTTCACATAAATATCTGCTGGCATCCTTCAGTCTGGTAGGCAATAATTATGCAGTTGCTCTTGCTGTGCAGATTCAGACCCGTTCATGTTGTCTCAGAGCTGTACCCACTGCTGTACTGCCTGCGTTGAGTTTAATTGCCATGTTAAATATCTTCAGAAAGATCACGCTAATTCAGTCAAAACAAGGAAGTTTTTACAAATAACTGTGACCAGTTTCTCTCATCTGCTTTTCTTCTAGTGCATACACAGCAGCCAACACCTGATTAAAATATTTTAAGAATCCAGACATCCTCCTTCAATGAGCATAAAATTCTACACAATGGAAAAACATTTTGTCAGTTTAATTGGCAGTATTTTCCTTTCTTTGTGGTACATGAAGTTATTAATTATGCCCCGTGCAATTGATGGAGTGTGTGCAACAGTTTTTTTAGAAAGCAATAATTTCTCGGTCACTCAGAAAAGTGAATGAACTCTAAAAACCATTTCTGTGTTGTCTCCTGCAGTGCTTACTTAAAATGCTTATGTTTCATGGCCCTCTAGCCCTTGTCCTTAATACTAGCATTTACTACATTTTATTATTTTCATATTTGTACTCTAGCTTTGCTACTAAACTGCAACCTCTTAGAAAGCAGAGACCAGGTCAGTATATACATCATGTATTTTTAAGCGGCTGACACAGTGTATTGATGTCTTTAGACTTTGCTGTGTTTTTTGTTTAAAAATTATTTTACTGTCTGGCCAGGATAATGAAATTACAAGTTCTGACTTAAAAAGTTTTTGTTTTAAAAATCATATTAAGTAGAAAAGAGGAACTAAATTCTACAACACTTATGCACAGCTTAATTTTCCTAAGAATTCCTTCTGAAGTGTTACAAATCTCGTATTTGTCATTTTCTTGTGTAGAGACCCGTGGTTCTGGCCCCAAGTATACTTAGTCATCGTTCCTCAGTGCCCACTCATCTTAGTCGTCATACCTTGATCCTAATGAGGAAGTTCCTAGGCACATAGGTGGATGGATCATTACTGGCCAGTCTATAAACAGTACTAGGAAAAAATACCTTTATATGCATTTTGTGTAATAGGGAGTTCTCAAACGGACAGTGTTAACCTTTTGGACTAGGGGCTTATTAAAAGTCGAAATGATGAAAATGGAATTTAATAGTTTAGCTGAAAATAGTATTTTATATAGCAAAATTTTACATACATAAATAAGGCATTTTATATAAAGGGGCTTTGCTCGAGGTGTGGACCAAGGGAAGTTTTCTGGTGGTAGGGATGAGTAACAGAGGTAGTAATCTTTTCTTCGATTTAGTGGATCCGGGAATATCCAGATGCGGTGAGTGCAGAGGAGGTTGTAGAGGTGCTGTTGTAAACACTACTAACCAATACTGTGGGTGAAAGTCTACCCCCACATGTAGGAGAATGGTGTTGATTTTGTTGTTTCTCTGTTTTTTTAGGATGTAGAACAAAAGAAGAGTGGAAACTACTTTTTCTTGGATGACTAGACTGAATCAGAATATTGAAAAGCCATTTCTTAAAGGAAACATTTATTGGGATTTTTGTCATATAAAACTTTAATCAGGTTTTATGCCCCACATACTCTGGAGCTTGAAGTATAATTAATGTAACATCAAAAGCCAGTTGTGTTGTAAATTACAGTCTGAACACAGAAAATGCACTTTTCTGTTCTTGATAAGGCCCTTTTTATGTATAACATTCTAAAATGAAGACATTTCAAGCTATACAAATTACCTCCAAGTTTTCATGATGTATGGGAAGATTTTCAGTAGGTGTTATCATATTCATGTACCAAATGCTGACCAGTGTTACCCCTTTTAAAAATCTTGAAAAAGCTTTCCGTACTTAAGAGTTTGCCAAATATTCCTCTATAATGAAACTGCCCTTATTTTAAAAGCCAGTCGAAGACTCCACTAATGAAATTTGATAAATAAACATCAGGATTACATTTGTTATTTGTTTTCGGTCTTTGCACTAGGTTTTCGGTGTGTTGAGACTTTCAAAGGAAGATGATCTACTATAAAACACCACTGTTGGAAAATGGCCATGTTCCCAACTTAAGCATTGTTTACAATGTTTTTGGTGCTTTTGAATATCTTTGAGTAGCAAGTCATTTCAACACCCTTCCCCCCCATCCACCAGAAAAAACCCTTACTTTACTATGAATTACTCAGTTTTAGTATTCCATAAGATTCTATATTCTGTAATTTTCAAAGTATCGTCCCTCTTTACATAACTGTATAATCACTGATCAAGATTTAGGAAAAGCATTTTAAAGAATATTTGCTTCCTTTAAAAGTATAGGCTCAAAATCTTTAGAGTTGATGCCTAAGCATCTATGTAATTTTAAACTTCCATAGATTTCTAATGGGTAGCCAAGGAGAGTAAGCCACTTTCCTAAAGGCAACATTAATGCAAACAAGTCCCCAGATGGCAATGTAAAGTACCTTTTGGTACCAAATATATTCACCTGCATGTTTGAATGTAAAGGACATGATCTAAACCTATTTGACTGGAGTAATTTTGGATACTATGTAGCAAGAGCTCTAAAAACTTACCCATATCTTTTGAGTTCTTGAGTTTGAACAGTGGGATGCAGTGTGACACCACTTTCAATTATACTTCTAATGCACTGAACTGGAACTAACTTATACTACAAGTGAGGAAAAGAGTTTACTAAATAAATTAATGGGGCAAGCAAAATAGGAGAATTGGAAATTATTGAAGACTTTAGAGCTCCTTGAAACAAGTGTTAATATGCAGATGGTGAATAGAAAATATGGTTTAACTGGTCCCCATTAGGCCTTTTAAAAAATTAATTTAGGAGTAAGTAATCCATAAATACGTGTTTGTTAAAAATTGAAACCTGCTGAAATATATGTAATAAAATGTTAAAATCTCTCCTCACATTACCCTCCCAAAGGTTACCAGTGTTTGCATTTAATAATATATATCCTTTTATGGTTTTTTTTCTGTGCACTTACCAAGTGTGAATATGTAAAGGATTTGTTTTGTACATAAATGGGATTATACTAAAAAAAGTAGTACCTATTTTTAAAGACAGGTTAAATTTGTGAATGATTATTTCAAGTATATTGAATAAAATAAGGCAAAAGCTGTTTTTACTTACTGATTCGGTATTCTGTCCTAAAGAAAACACTTGTGATGAGAACACAGCTCTACTTAACTGCTGATGACAGAATATGTATTAATTGTGATATTGTTCATGTAAATGAAATTTTTAAAATATGGATTTAAATTTTTATATAGCAATAAGAATTTACAGTTGCGCTAATACAAGAAAAAAGTTTTTCTATAAAAATCAATAATACCAACTCAAATACACCAACAGTGCAGATGTTAGCTATTACATTTAGAAAGAATGCTCAATATGTCCTAATTGGAAAATGTCTCTAAATAGTCTAACACACCATTTATATGAAAATATACAAAATATTAAAATACCAAAAGGATACTCAAGACAATGAACCTTTGGGGAATAACAACTTGGTTAAACAGGTAAGAAATTGAAATAAATACACATATAGCCATTACCTTTTGAATTTTGTGTGCTGTATGTCTCAACTGTTTAGAGATCATTTAAGTTTTTACATCTTCAATAAAGAGATAATCTGTATTATGTTCAACCAGTGTACGGCAATATTAACATAATTTTAGACCATGGCATCTTGAAGCCCAGTCCCAAATCTCTTGCTTATAATGGCTATTTTGGCATCTGGCATGTAGTTTGCCTTCTATATTGAAGGAATGAACCTATTTGCCAGAGAGAAAGTAGGAAGACTGAATAAACTCAGTTGATTCTAGGATTTCATTGGTATCCATTAACATTTAGATACATTTATGTCAAGCTCTCAACCCAGTGTCTGGCCTATTCACACATAGGGGTTCAGAAGAGAAACTTCTGGGTTGGAGAGTCATAAAGGACTAAGAGAAGGAGGTAGGTAGCTCCCAGAAAAAGCACCTATAACAACAAATGATAAACCTGCAATGTAAAGCAGAATAAGTGTCAGGTCAGAGGCAGAAATCAACATGGGCATGGAGACTAGTGAGAAAAGTATGAATACTGGTATGTGTGGATTTTCAGTGCCTTCAAGATAGAAATTCGAGGTTTTTACGTACTCTGTAGGGATCGGAGAAAGCAAGCAAAAATCAGTGGAGCAGCTAGACTTATTAAGATAGCAGTTACACAGGAGCTTCTAATTTTTATTCTGTTGTCTTAGTATTTTTTTAAAGATTGGACAGCACAAGCGGGAGCAGCAGGCAGGAGAGCCCTATGTAGGGCTCTATCCCAGGACACTGGGATCATGACCTGAGCTGAAAGCAGATGCTTAACTTACTGAGCCACGCAGGCGCCCGTTTGTCTTAGTATTTTGAACCACCACTTAACCCGTAATTGTTTCTTTGTAATTTGGTCTGTGAATTGATGTTTACTGAGGTTCTATCTCTGAAAATTCTGAGGTTTGGTGTGCCAGACACTCCCCATTTTCCTTCCCACCCAGACTCCTACTCACCAGCTCCCTCCTTGCAGTTTGACAAGGTAGCATATGCCCAGCCCCAGATGGTGGATCATAAATGGGCTAAAAGCCAGCCATGACAGTCCTCCCTCGGTATTTTCCTAGTCTCTCTTTGCAGCTAGGCCTGGCCATGTTGACCCAGTTCTAGCTAGTAAGTTCAAAGTAGAAGTCTCTTGGGGTGTTTCTGGAAGCCCTCTTGATTTCCTAATAAAAGGAGATACATACCTAGTACTACTTCTTATGGATTTGTTGTGCCCATAAAGTGACACACGGAATGCCAAGAAAGCCACCTAGTCTTCACATTAAAGCTGCTTAATTGCCAACTGCCACTTCCCTCCAGACTTGTATGAGAGGGAAGTGCATCTGTTTGTTTAGGCTACCATAAGTCAGACTGGTTTCCTGTTACTTGAACTTGCCTCCTTGGCTGAGGTCTCTCTCCAAAGGCTCTACGTTAGTTTCTGCCAGGTGACCCAAGTGTATTACTACCAGCTGGGAACCACTTTGTATCTTAGCTTGCAAAGAGTAACATGCTCAGTGTTTGGGATTTTTAGGTATAGGGACTTTTCACTCTTCTGACTGCCGTTTTTACTGGGATGCTCCTGACTTTAACGCAAATGTGTTAATTCCAGCTTCCAACCTTGCATGTGCCCCAGTCTCCCAGATCTGCACAGTTCTCAGCTAATCAGATTGTCGTCAGCCATGTCCACCCATCCCTTCTCATGGGCTGCAGCCTTAGTGCCACTTCAAGTCTGTACCTCTGGTTTCTGGTCTCCAGTTTTGGCCCTAATCTGTGAATATCTCATATAATTACATATATCTTATAAAATTATGAAGGACTTAAATGCTTTTACTGACTTCTTAGAATTCACAAGAAATATGCAACAAGTTACATAGTAATACGTACATCCCTAGGTAGGTATGTTGTTTTCTACTCCATAGGTTGGTGGTTAGTCCAAAGCCAGTCTTCATTTAAAAGCAAAAAATTAGCTTACTTACACAGAATTTTTGCTGACAGTTAAGTAAAATATTAAAAGGGCTAGGGGGTCATGAGAATCACCGTTTATCTGTATTTACATCTTTGATAGAAATCAAAAAAATATTTTTTTCCCTAAATGTGGAAAATATCACAGGAATGGTATATATATAAAAAGGATGGACTTTGAAGCTCCAATTTCTAATGAACTCATCTAAAAAATTCTAACATGTTTATAACCAATATCTGTAGCTTCACTATTCTGATGAATGCATGAGTCACACTTTTAGAAGAGCTTTATAAATTTAGGGTTTATGCAAGGAAGCTATTTAACCTCCTTCTGTTGTAGTCTCATAAATACTCAAAGTGGAAAGCAAGCCCTTCTAATTATAGAAAGCTTTAAGAGAACCTAGATAGAACATTTCTGGTCACTTGGTTTCACCTTTTTATCCCATCCACTTCAAGTGACCAATTCTGAAAGGGCTCCACCAAGACACCCTTGATTTCCTCATACTCAGCTTCTCTATGTGGGGAAAGACAGTGGCACTCACAACGTTAACAGCGAAATGCTTCCCTCGTCTCTTCCTCTCCCTCCATTCCAAGGTTCTGTGATACTTCACTCACCTGCTTGGACAATCCCCAACAAGTAGCTTCCATGTCTAACCAACTTACCTTCCTGGCTTGCTGCCCCTGTTCCCCGATCACCTCTGCATCGAACACTTATACTGAAAAGGAAGCCTTTCTTTCAGGCTCTCCTTCCTGGGAAAGCCATTCTTTTTTTTTTTTAAGATTTTATTTATTTGACAGAGAGAGAGAGATCACAAGTAGGCAGAGAGGCAGGCAGAGCCTGCCTCAGCGGGGAGCTGAGCAGAGAGCCCGATGCGGGGCTTGATCCCAGGACCCCGAGATTATGACCTGAGCCGAAGACAGATACTTAACTGACTGAGCCGCCCAGGTGCCCCAGGGAAAGCCATTCTTAAGACAAAGTCCATATAAGTAGATTAAAGAGTAGTAAGGAACTTGGGTTTTCAAAGTGTTTGAGTGTACCTGCTACCTCAGTTTTCAAGTAAAACTTTTGAATGATTTCTTTCTTCATTAGACAAATAATAGAGGTATACCTCAGGGATACTGTGGGTCTAAGGGAATCAATTTTTTTGGGTTCCCAGTGCATATAAATGTTTACACTTCAGTCTATTAAGTGTGCAATAACAGCATTGTCTAAAGACAATGCACATAACCTTAACTTAAAAATATTTTATTGCTAAAAGATGCTAACCATGATCTGAGCTTTCAGCAAGTCATAATAATCACTGATCACAGTTCACCACAACAAATATAATGAAAAAGCTTGAAATATTGCAAGAATTACCAAAATGTGACAGAGTGAGAAAATGCTGGAAAAATGGGACCAACAGACTTGCTCAATGCAGGGTTGTCACAAACCTTCTATTTGTAAAAACAGTATCTGCAAAGGACAATAAAGCACAGCACCGCAAAAAAACAAGATATGCCTATACTGAATACTAACTTTAAAAAAAGTCATTTAATCTGTAAATTATTCTTAGTCTTCACATCTCATTTCATTTAATGAGTGCTGGAAAAAATGGTAGACAGCATTAGTTCTAAAACCACTCAGAGCTAGGTCCAATTCCAAATTCTACCACTTATTAGCTACCACCTTAGTCAAATTAAATTACTTGGCCTATCTCAGTTTTATATATATTAAGTAGGGAAAATAATAGTACCTACCCCATAGATTATAAATCCCACGTGGTTTTTAGTTGCACATACTAGAATTATCTTCTGACTGGATAGAAACCATGGAAATCATCTTTTTAGATGCTTAACTAAAACGCCTTTTAAGATTTATATGCTATATTATTTGGTTAGCCCTGAAACCAAAGAATCACAAGCAGAATCAAGAGACAAAATTTAATATATGCACACAGTTTTATATATAATGCAGCATCACACCATGTAGGGCATTTACTCTTATTTTATACATTCAGATATGTTTGAAACACTTCTTAAGGCTACAAAACAGAACATAGAAAAATAAACAGGAATATATTCAACACTTACAAAAAGTGATATGATAAAGAATATAAAGTACTATTTTCCTTTCAACACTTCAAAAGATATGTATATATACTTTTTTTTACAAGTAACATCACAAATGATCACATCTTCACATGCTTTTAAGTATTATTTGTACTCAGTGTAAGGCTATTATCATTTTTCATACATAAATTTTCTTCTAGCTCTGTAACAATGCAATTTTAATCCATTCAAGTAAATTCAACCCCAAAGTTGCTGTTTCCCAGCATTAAGACATGCACCCACCCCTCTTCTAAGATTTTCTAAAACTTACATTTCAGGGGGGAAAAAATTCCCAATTAGTGGGAAGTCCCAATTAGTGGGAAAGTAAATGGCTGATACTAGTAGCAAAACCTTAGTTCTTTGAAATTGACATACTGGAACTGAGCCATTAAGATTTTAAACAAAAACACAATAGCATTTAGACATTAAATAAGAAGCAAAATACAGTAAACAGAAATCGTGTAGCCAAATATGCATTCTCTTCAGCTACACTAAAATGGACCTTGCTTAGTACCCATAAGTGAAAGACTAAGGTTACCTCATCTAAAACCAAAGGTAAAATAAATGAGGCATAAATAAATATTGCTAGTTTCTAGGATGGCTGAATGTTTTCTAAACCAGAAATGGTTAGAAAGGAACTTTATTGCACCAAATCAATTGTAAGCAAGTTTGCAGTTCACAGGCATTTTAATTCAACCTTGAGTCACAAAGGAAACACACTGCAAGAATATACATAGTCTGCATCAAATAAGCTGTTATCAACATTGTGGTTTGGGAAGACCTACTCCTGCCTGGTCAAGACAGGGTCTGAACTTAGGTCAGCCATGAAAATGAATACACGGGTTACCAGGAAACAAGATGAGGACTGTACAGATGCTAGCATCCTACTACCAATGAGTACACGGAACAAGAGCCGAAGATGTAACTGAAAGGAAACTGGACTTAAAGAGAAATACACACGATACTAAGAGGAAAGGGACAGGGACCAAGTTCAGCAAAAGCAACTAGCAAAAATGAATAGGTGAGCTTTGGTCGTTCTAAACATCTGTGTTCTTCAAAATGTGTATAATCATAATATGGTGAATTTCCATAATTTCTAACTCAAAATACAAATGATTCTCATTTCTAAGCTTCTGTTTTAGAAACATTCTATCTCATGTCAACATACCTTATGACTCAGTTAAAATGAAGGAGGACAAAAGCTTGCTTGGCCCTACTTTGACCTCAGCATAAGGCAAAATCCCCTGCACTAATAATACATTTAAAACAAAACTAAAGGAAAAAAAATAAAACTGACCTTCATGCAAAGACTAATAATTTTAAAACTAATTATCAAAAGTCAGAGTTCTTTTATTCCAGAGGTCGCTGCGTAAAGTACAATCTGCTAACGTTCTCTTTCTCTTTCAGCACTGTTTCCATCATGCCCTGGAGGTAAGATATGGGAAACAGGAAGCAAATCAGTATTTCCTGCAGGAACTAGAGAGTATTCCATTACTCAACTGAGGTAAGACAGAGTGACAGTGAAGAAATGAACGGTATTCCTCCCTATCCACGTTTTAGACATTTCCAGAAGAAACAGATCAAATCTCAGTCAATAAAATTAAAGAGACTGGAAATAGCAATTTCTTTTGGACTCCTGAGATCAAACTTGTACTGAACTTTTTAAGTCTGGTCATTGTATATAAATGTGTTTACATAAAAATTATCAGATAAGCTAATGTGACATAAAAAGGCATTAGCTGAAAGTGGAGGGACCCTATATAATCTTCTCATTCCATTAACAACTGTTGATGTTAACTAAGAAAAAAATGGCTTCACAGTACCTTCCCCAATTGTTCTAGCTTAGAAGGTGACAAAGAAACTTCTTTCAACAAGTTCCCTCAAGAAATTTTTTTCTTTTCTAAACAACCATCCATCTTTACAAATTTTTACCTAGCACCATCATAATAAAATGTTATCTTTCAAAGTGCTCTCTAAAATCCTATGTTACAAAACATCTAAATGCTCATCACTACTAAATCAGCAGTTACACAGACATTAGGTAATTAAAACAACACAGAGGTAAATAACCATTATTACAGTACAGTGGAGATTCAACTGAGCCTAGCTGGCATCCAAACATTCCTGTGGGTAATCAGAGAACCCAGAAAACTCATCTGCTTCAGTCTGTCAAATTCAAGTGAATTGTATTTGCCTTTAAAAGTAATTTGCCTTTAAAAAACAAAATCTATTTTTGGCTAGGTATATTACACATGGCATGCAGAGAAATTACTACATTATTTTGCATAGCACTAAAACTTCCTGATCAAAAGAGAACATAAAAAAAAAGGGTAGATTTTCACATTGGTATGTACAAATAAGAACCATAAGCTACAGTTATTTTTATAGAGTAACACAGAGGCATGAATACTGTGTTGATTCAGAGTTAAATCTCCAACTGAGAGTGCAACATGCAAAGGGAATTTCTGTGAATACTGCAAAGACTGAAAAGAAGCAGGATCAGAAGAGCTAGGTTACCGAAAGGGTAAACAAGCCATAAATTGCAAAGCAACCTGTTTCTAGCAGCATCCCCTAGAAAAGAACTAGGAATCACAATCATCCTTTTTTTGTACAATAGTTCCAGGCGAGTGACAAGTTGAACATGCAAATGTAAAGTGATACACGTAACCAATGGTGCAAAGAGAAAAACAAAACACAGTAACTCCATAGAAACCTGTCAAGCTAAAAATTTTTAACATTTCTTCTCAAAATATTTAAATCTGTCAGTGCATTAGTGTTAAAGTGGCATTAAAAAACTTCTGCAGTTTTAACAGATGCAGATTATTTTCAAAATGCATAGCATCTACATTTCTTTCAAGTAGGCACCATGATATTTACACCAGTGCTAGGAATTCTTGGTGGATACAGCCATTTCATTAGATTTCCTATTATTTCTTAAACGTCTGTCTTGTATGCGATCTCAAGTTCAACAAATACTCACCAAAATTCAAAAATATACCCTATGAATATTAAAAGAACTATATACAACATTTCTAAGACACAGGTTAATAGGCTGCCTTATGTGTAATATTAAAGAGAAGACATTATTCAAGTTTGACAGATATTGAGATGAAAGGCCTTTGGGTTGGAAGCATTTCAAAAGACAACAGTGTTTTAGGCTAAGAATTATTTGAGCCCAGTTTATGACTAAGGCATTGCATAATAAAATATACATTTCTATTTGGTGCAATGTTATGTTTTGGAATCTATAGTGTGTCAAATGGTATTTTTCTTGTCACTTTTAGTAAACACTATAAAGCACACATTTCCAACATTTGAAATTAAACTTATATAAGGAAAAAAACCAAACACTAAATCTAAGTTTTATATTAAGCTGTTTATAAAAAATACTTTAACAAACTTATTTTCTACTTTTTATGGGGGCAGTTACCTGATAAACAGATTCTGAACAAAGAAAAATGGCAATGCCAGGAATTTACTTGCCCCTTGAACACATAGCCAAAATCTCTTGTCCAGGATGGGAGTGAGGGTCAAGGGGGAGGGGAGGAGATAGTTCCCATTTGGGTTTTTATTTTAATGTATTTTCTTAAAGCCTTCAGAAACATTCCACCAAAGAGGTTTCTGATCTAAAATACCACAGCAACAATCGTCAAGTGTTTTGCCCTCGCTGGCCATCTCCCATCCCCGATCTCCTCCTATCCCCGCGGTAAGGCCGTCCTCGGGCATTTCGATGGTACTGATATCCTTCATCTCGGCTTCTGCTTGGTTGTCCTTTCCAGGACTCCTCACCTCTTGCATGCTGATAGCCTCCTCTACCAGAAGAGCCCCAATCACTTTTGTACTTCCTGCCTCCGTAAGTCTGATTATAAAACTGCTTGGATCGACCACTTCTCAGAATATTAGACACTTCGTTTTCATCTTCCGAACTCTCTTCTTTTGGTCTTTGCACTCTGCTATCCACAGAGTTGGCCCCACTGACCACATCAGCAGCAGTCTTAGGATCTTTCACTTTTTCTGATTTTTCTTTTAGACTTGGAATGGTCCTTTTAGGCTCAAGTTCAACAGGCACGGTTTCTCTCTCTCTATTTAGAATCTGAGTGGGAAGATGGGCCTTTTCCTCTGCTACAGGAGGGATGGAAGAAAATGCCAGATCTGCCTTGGGTGTCTGGGACGACTGCTCTGCCCGGCCTTCATGCTTATTCCCACTTGCTTCAGGGAGAGAATGTGCACCTTCACCTCTGGCCTCCTGAAACTCATCCACTGTGGCAACTGAACCACATTCTTTAGACAGATCCAGATTTTCCAGGGGCAGATCCAATTCTTTCTCATCAGAGGGCAGAACAATATTCTGCCGCATTACTGGATTTTCTATAAATCCCTGGAAAGGGTACCCATACCAAACATGAGGAAAGAAAGGAGGCGCAATGGGAACTGGACCTAAGAATGGATTCGGTCCAAAGGACGGTTGCGGGAACATACTCTTGCCACTTAGTGACTCTTCATATTCAGCATGAAGAAGCTGCCCAGAGTTTTCAGATTCAAGATCAGCTTGGTAAGACAACGGTCCATGACTTTCAGACACCTGAGATGGAGGGATAACCAGAGGTGAAGAAAATGTTGGCGGTCCCATCTCTGCCTGTGGCATCTGACCATTAACAGGGGCATCAGTCTGCATAGGAAAGTGTGCATCGGTACAGGTACAATCACTTTCATTCTGAGCAGAAGGAGCTTCCTGGAACCAAGGATTTGGAGGATACACGGGGACGGAGACCTTTGGGTACATTCTGCAGGCTGCCAGGTAGGCCTGGTGCAGAGGGTACAGGTAAGAATGCGGGGCCCACATAGGACAACTATATGCCTAAAAGAGACAAAAACAGTTACATTAACAAAAGAGGGGGGAGGGGAAGAAGTTTAAAGCAAGTGCTTCAAGTTTCTCATGCCTGCCAAGACCATATCATCACTCTGATACACAATACGAAAAGGAATTACAAAATTATGTCACTGCTCTAAGATTCCATTCTTTATTCCTATCCTGAAACCAACCCAAGGTCCTGGTATTAAGGTGATAGGAGACAATATGATGAACTCACCCACAGATTATCAGGATCACTAAAACTCCATCCTTTGGATATAACTGCATGGAAACAATTTTGGATGATACAGATCCCAGAAACAACCACCATCAAGCACTTGAGCCTCCAGCTTTGAATATCTCAATCACTGGCTCTCTAGCTTAACCTGCATTCGTGCTCTGGCTCTACCACTAATTCATTATGTGACCCCATGCCAACTAGTTAATTGGCCTGGACCTTTCTGTTCTACCAGAAAAACACTGGTATAGAAGTAGATGATCCCCAACGTTAGGCCTCTATAGGTTCAGGAGCCCTGAGAGCATTCCAACTGCACAGATAAAGTTAGACCTCCAGGGGTGCCTGGATGGGGTGGTTGTTAAGTGTCTGCCTTCAGCTCAGGTCATGATGCCTCATGATCCCAGAGTCCTAGGATCGAGCCCCGAGCCCTGTGTCAGGCTCCCTGCTCAGCGGGAAGCCTGCTTCTCTCTCTCCCGCTCTCCCCTGCTTGTGTTCCCTCTTTCGCTGTCAAATAAATAAATAAAATCTTTAAAAAAATAAAATAAAATAAAAAATAAAGTTAGACCTCCAGTCAGAGAAGGGAAATACTGAAAATAAAGCAAATCTTTCCCCCTGCAAAGGGCCAGCTAAACTCCAAACATAAAGAAAAATTTACCAGTTAATTGGCAAGTTAACCAATTAGCTGAAGTCAATATTAACTAGTTAAATATAAAACTACACAATGAATACTGTAGACAATAAAATTAACCGAGTGTCCTTTGATGAAATGACCAGTACGCTACAATAGGGCACTTCACTTCATATTTTAATGGTCTAAAACCCACAGAAATTAATCCCAAACAGGAGATAATACAGCACTGACGAGGACATAAAATTCTCCAGCCTCTCTATGACAAGCTATTTCTAGGCTGACCACTTCCCAAAGGATATACCTCTGCTCTGCTAGTGAACACGCCACCTTCCATTGGAGAACTTTCGTAAGTTCTTTCCTTTGATCCTCTCAATAAATGAGGCAGATGAAAGAATATTATCCACATAACACAAATGAAAAAACCTAGGCTAAGATACATTAAATGACTTGCCCAGGGATATACAACTAAAAAAGTGATGGAACAGAATTTCAAACCCAGATCTTTCACTGAATTCCTCAATGAGGGCATTTTCACTAGGATGCCCAGGAGATGGGGACTATTTCCTGAATATACTCACAAGGTTGAACCATTGCCAGTTAAAAGAAAAGCAGGCAAACACTGGAGCCTCAACCACCACTAAAAACAAACTGAACAGTACTGAAAATCCTAGTTCTTAAAATGTGATTTGGTAAACCTTAGGTTATTCACTGACAAAAGTTAAGATTATTTAAATACTGACAATTTAAAAGTTATTAACTTAAAAATAACTTTAAAATGATAAAGTATAAATACCTTTACACCAAGATTAAAGAAGAATCGAAGAATGTTCTTATCTAAAAATAAATAACATAATAATCACTCACTAGAATTATACATTCAAAAAGGTTCCCCTGCCCCACTATCCTTGAACAATATATAGCTCTAAACACAATTTTGCCTACTGAAATTGTTTTCTGTAACGGTGATATAAAGCATAGATTAAAAACTGTAATATAACCAAAACCAAGCTCTGTAACTATTGGGTAACTCCAGGTTCAATAGGCTTTGTCTATGACTTAATATCTAAGTACGAAAATGTAAGCTTAAACTGAGATTTTTATCTGATTAAAATTAATTTTGTGGGAAGGAAACTCAGGTGTTCATCGTATTTTTTAACTCTGTGAGGTTTTAAAAATTATGAAATAAAAATGTTGGGGTATATGGGTAAAATCAACATAAACCAAACTCATTAATAACAAAAGATTAGTAGGTATTCATTTGACATTAACCGGTTATCCATAGACTTAAACATCAAACCACTAACAGAATTAGCCACAAAAATCCAGGTAAAGAGCAGTCACTGCATGACTCTTCAATTTTTCTACAGCTAGGAAATTTTGCAAACTGAAATTCCTTTTAAAAAAAAAAGCAAATTAAAAAAAACTTTTTTTTTTTTTTTAAATTTTATTTATTTATTTGACATAGAGAAGGAGATCACAAGTAGGCAGAGAGAGAGGGGGAAGCAGGCTCCCCGCTGAGCAGAGAGCCCGATGCGGGGCTCGATCCCAGGACCCTGAGATCAGGACCTGAGCCGAAGGCAGAGGCTTTAACCTACTGAGGCACCCAGGCGCCCCCCCAAAAAAACTTTAAAAAATATATATTGTTGGGTGCCTGGGTGGCTCAATTGTTAAGCGTCTGCCTTTGGCTCAGGTGAGGATCCTGGGGTCCTGGGATTGAGCCCTGCACTGGGCTCCTGGCTCAGCAGGAAGCCTACTTCCTCTCCCACTCCCTCTGCTTGTGTTCCCCTCTCTCACTGTCTCTCTTTTTCGATAAATAAATAAAATCTTAAAAATATATATATGTATATATAGTTATATAATTCTTCTCTTATCATTTTTTCATGAATGAACAGAAGTAGTTTCAAGGGGCGCCTGGATGGCTCAGTGGGTTAAGCCTCTGCCTTCGGCTCGGGTCGTGATCTCAGGATCCTGGTATTGAGCCCCGCATCGGGCTCTCTGCTCGGTGGGGAGCCTGCTTCCCCCTCTCTCTCTGCCTGCCTCTCTCCCTACTTGTGATCTCTTTCTCTCTTTCAAATAAATAAAATCTTAAAAAAAAAAAAGTAGTAGTTTCAAAACCTAGTCCAGTGATGAGAAAACTCAGTGACGTTTAAGTTACCTACTTAGTGACATCATTAAGATTTAATTCAAAATGCTTTTAGGTGTTTTTGAAAAAAAAAGACACAAGGGAGAGACAGTTACTAAACAGAGAAAAACCATATTCCAATCAAACACAAGCTGAAACAAAGTCAGTCCTTCGGCTTACTCAGTAATATAACTTCTGACTTCTATTCACATTTCCCCCTGAAACTCTATCAGTACTTGATAAATAAAATCAAGCAGAACTTAGAGAAGGATCTCACCTTTAGGCAGGTCCTCCCCAGTGTGACACAGTGAATAAGGTGGTGCAATGGCTCGATCTCCCTTTTCATTGTAAGGAAACCCAGGGTAGAGTGGGTCTTGGTAAAGGCTCAATGTCTGAGGCAAAGGCATCAAGGGCTGGTTAACTGCCTGTATTGACACAGGAACTGGAGAGGGTGTTAAATGAGCTTGGGACACAGCAGAATCAGGTCCAGTGGTCAGAGTCTGTGTCACTGACAAAACAGGAATTTGAGCAGGGACACCTACAAAAGAGAGAGAAAGGAATCACAAACTATAAAAAGGTGAAAATATTTCTCCTTACAAATGTAAGGTTACATTAAACTAAAAAGTAAAAAAAAATCCTGTACAACTGATATAGCTGATAAAATGATATATAAAAAAACCTAAAGAAGTACCTTTTATATCCACTAAGAACCCTCCTAGACACACAGGAGGAAGTGAGCCCCGGAAACAAGCTTTGAGTCAATGTCTTCTAATAGTAGCTCTTACAAACATGAGCAAGACACAGAGCCAGGCAAAAGGTTCAATGGCTGGGGCAGGGAGGGGTACACAGAGCTGGTCGATCGGAAATGCAAACTGTGGTGTCAGTGCTGAGCAACAAAAGCAACCAGTGGAGACAACCAGCTCAAATATCTTGCTCCTGAGATTTTTGAGGGCGTATCTCAAATGAATACCAAATTAAACTGGCCCTCCCACACTGAGAGCAGAGCAAAGCAAAGGATCACAAAAAGCCTGTGAGGCTCCGCACAGCTAACCCTGCTCTGAGTTCAAGCTAATAAGAATTTGAAATCTCTGGGGCGACTGGCTGGCTCAGTCTCAGTCGGTAGTAGAGCGTGTGATTCTTGATCTTGGGTTGGAAATTCAAGCCCCGTTGCTGGGTGTAAAGGTTACTTTAAAAAGTAAAATAAAACATTAAATAATAACAAAGAACTTGAAGTCGTTGACTTGGAAGGCTTTTGTTGGTTCAAGGAATTTTTTAATTCTTATCTAACCTGTTGGTCCAAAAGTTGTAGGTTCACTTGGCCAGGCTGGCACAGTGGCTGGTAAAGAAGGCACCGCAGGAGTTAGATGTACCTCTGGAGAAACTAGAAGGGGAGCTGCATTTGACAAAGACACGTGCTCTGCTGGCTTCTTCGAGAGAGGGGGGTGGAAAAAGACAAGAGTTCATTTTGCTTAACATTAATTTTAACACCAAATGCACCCTCGGTTGCCTTTTATATAAATGTTCTTTCTGATCTTAGAAATGAAAGAAAAACACAGTAGCTAAAAATTCCACACAAACAAATTTGATCCTAACCAGGGACTGCCTACCAAGTCACGGAAGACACTGGAAGAGATATAAACAAACTCTAAAGCAACCTGAACGTTATGCTTTTAAGGAAAGAATGCAAAAATCACTGAAATCATTTTGAAATTCTTGAGTTATTTTGAATTGCTCCTCACACAAAGACATACCCTAAACTGCTCTCCAAATGACATGAAGGATGTTAACTGTAAGGCAAGGAAAGACTAAGAACTTTATTCCTGTATCAGACTGAGAACTAAAACGTCTGACAGAACTCAAGTCCCTTCTTCATTATATTTGTAAATTGGTGGTACTGCTTTCTAAGTATTTTTCTAATCTCTTCAATCATTCCCTCCCTTCTATGAAACAACTGTTAAAGATTCAAACAACTCTTTAAAGTTTTGAAACAGGGGCGCCTGGGTGGCTCAGTCGTGAAGCATCTGCCTTTGGCTCAGGTCATGATCCCAGGGTCCTGGGATTGAGCCCCACATCGGGCTCCCTGCTCAGTGGAAGCCTCCTTCTCCCTCTCCCTCTCCCCCTGCTTGTGTTCCCTCTCTTGCTGTGTCTGTCAAATAAATAAAATCTTAAAATAAAAACTAAATAAAGTTTTGAAATAAAGTGGAAATTTGTAATTTCCCTTCAAAAACCTTATTTTCAAGCCAACCCAACCCACCACAAAGATAACACAAGATACCAAATATGAACTTATTCGAGATCAATTCAGAAGTATGGCTTCTATGTCCAAAAAGTGGCGTTATAAAAATTAACATTCCACAGAGGCACCTGGCTGGCTTGATCTCAGGGTTCTGAGTCTGTGCCCCACGTTGGGTTTAGGATTACTTAAAAATGACGACAAAAAGTCCACAAAAACTGAAAACATTTTAGACTAAATAAGCAACAGAAAGATTACAGATCAATCACAACTGCACCCAAATTATGATGCTACAGTAAGTCTTCCCATTTTGTTTTTAGATGATCATTTAAAGACTTAAGAAACCCAGAGAATGAAGCATTTGATCTAATGCAACAATGTACTTACTTGCTCTGCAGGTGGGCACTCTAATTTCTTTGACTTTGATGGTGACGAAACTCTTGCACATTTATCATCATTAATATTCTTTGGGAACAAAAAAAACGAAATTTTATATTTCAAAGACCACATTCTAGAATAATCATGGTTGCCTATACAGTTCACCTATCTGCACTTGACTGAACCCTCTCATGACTAAGTATTTTTTCAATTATATCTGGTCTTCAACAGGTAAGTTGGCCCGCACATCTTGATCATATTGAACTACTGGGCATTTTTTGTTTTGTTTTGTTTTGTTATTTTTTAAAGATTTTATTTACTTATTTGGCAGAGAGGAGAGAGATCACAAGTAGAGAGGCAGGCAGAGAGAGAGGGGGAAGCAGGCTTCCCCGCCGAGCAGAGAGCCCGATGCGGGGCCCGATCCCAGGACCCTGAGATCATGACCCGAGCCAAAGGCAGAGGCTTTAACCCACTGAGCCACCCAGGAGCCCCTGGGCAGTTTTTACTGGGAATGTAGTTTCAAAAATCTTTAAAAATCTCAATCTACTATAGAATAATGGAAAGTAAAAGCTACTTTCCACTGATTCAGACAGGTCATCATGAAGAAACGGGTTATAATTTGTGAATGAATTCTCAAGCACTATCATCTTTTCCTACTTTTCTCTCTACTTGTCTACTTCTGTAAGTTAGTTATGAAATCATGAAATCATTTCCAGCTTCTTCTACTTCTTCCTGCTATTTTATTGGGCTTAAGGGGGGGTGGAAAAAAAGATGTAATTATTATTTAAAACATTTACCTCCAATGTGCTTGGCTCAGGTTTTTTATCCAAATGAATATGGCCATGAACAGAGTCTGTAACAGATGAAGATAAAAAAAAAGACAGTATCAGCCACTAGACAGGTCTGAGGACAGAACAACAAAATATGAAGACAGACAAAGTCAAAAGTACTATTTGAACTTTGTTTAGTCAGTGAAAAATGCAGTTTTCGGAGTAACCTGGCTTATGCAGTTAGCCTGGGTCAATGTTTCTCTGCAACAGTGAGTTATGTGACTGTTACACTACTTAATGATTTAGAAAGGGTTCTTTCCCAGCCTATGACTTTGAACCAGACACAGAGCTCTAGCATCTGCTTTCAAATGATGAAATAACATACCTTTATCTTTCCGTTCTTCAGTATCCATTCTCCGCCTGCTTCCTTTTCTGTCACTTACGTGTGATGATTTTCTCTGGACACATGGGTTGCTACTCTGAGAAGCTGACTGACTGACTGACGAGCTCTTAAAATGAACAAAAACCCAACACTTTGTTTTAAAGATTTACCCACAAATATTTGAACAAAAGTCTTATAATTCATCTTACTTTCCATACATCTGATTAAAAATCTCAAAATTCATAGCCCAATGTCTTTATACTTCCAAAACTATAAAAAATAGAGGACATAGCGTTCCTGTTTAATTGCATAGTCCATAGCAATAACTTATTAATAAGTCAAAAATATTAGGCAATCAAACCTTTAGCCTAAATTACTAAGAAGTAGTGCGACTTCTTCATACCCCTTCTTCAGGAAGCCACCCTGACCAAACCCTCACCTTGCAACTTATTACACTTATGTTCTTTGCACCAAGACAGCACCCTTCATACCAATCTTCAAAAGCCCACTGTAGGGCCACAGACCTTTGTGATGGAAAAAATACCCAAGGGCAAATTAGCAGATACAGTGCACTGGGATTCTTCCCATTGAAATGCTGACCATCAGCAAATCCTTAAGCTCCGAATGAGATCCAACCTTCTAACTGGTGAAACAAGGGGACAGAGTCGGGTTTCTAAACTAAACTATCTCGAAAAGTCTTTTCCTTCTCTAGCTCTCCGTGAGTTGCACACGGCTGAGAACAAGAACTCAGCCCACTGTGACAGGAGTTTTCTAGAAAACAAACCTGAGTCACTACCAAGTCCATGACAAGTCTAAAAATGGTGAATGTGATGACCCATATTAATCAAAAAATTTCAATTTATTCCCACATTACACTCGTGGTATTACCATTCACTACCATTTTTACCATTCACATACACTAGTTGTATTTTACCTAAGAACAACAACGTTAGTTAACAACAACAACAACAAAAGGACAAAATGCTAGGATACAAGTGTAAATGATTTGTACTTTTTTATTATCCAAACGTTATGTTATGGGAAAATAACATCTATCACACAGAGACAAATATACTTAGCATAATGCACACATAGATTTGGGCACGTCTTCCAATAATTCCTAAACTCCAACCTCTGTGGCCAGACTGAACTAGTATTCCAGATCAGTGGTTTCAACTGAGCATCTTACACCTCTAAAGGATTCCACAGAGGACAGAGAATTGAGTGTATGGTGCTTTAATGTTTATACTGGTATACCTGGTAGCATCCTGTAACATTCCATTCTGTTTGTTTAATCCACTGTTAAGAAAAAATGTCCACCATTCTGAATCACATGGTACTTGATACACTTACCAATATTTAAAAGACCACAGGCACAGGGCCCCCGGTGCCCTAAACTGAGTTAGTTACCTCACTTTACCTGAGAACGGTTCCCTTCTGACTCTCCCCATAGAATTAAGAGACCCAAGGGTAGAGACCATTTCTTTCATCAGAGAACTACCCATCACAGCCCAGCGTCTGACACACATCGCGAGGGCAAAGCCACAGGATTACATGGACTACCACCTCTGACGGCAAATACCCTGAATGACAATTCTTTCTGTATTTATTAACTGGGTCTGCTGGGTTTAGTAAAGGACACTAAAGAGTTTCCTGATTTTATAGACGTATCTTGTTTACCGAATATGAACCTCTGTTGCATAACTTTAGCTAGCAAAATAAATGTACTTTTTTTGGTTCAAGAGAAAATACTAGTGAGCTAAGCAATTTATTTGCCTCAACTCTGCCGACAAGTAGTATATTCAAACCTCATCGTCCTCATGAAAAATGTGAAAATGAGGGGCAACTACATGATCTTTAAGGTACCTTTCAGTTTAAAAATTACTAGTCTACCATTAGAAACTACAGTTTAATATAAACACTATATTAAGGAGAGACTTCTAAACAACCTTTAAAATCTCTTTTTATACATACGGAAAGGGCTGGGAAAGCCTGTTCATCTCTGTTCTGAATCTCATAGAGTAAACGAGATTCTTCTATAGCTTGCTTCTCTCTGCGCTCTTCTGGGGAGAGGCCAAAATAGTTAGATTCTCGACTCGTGTGATCAAAATCCTCAGCTCTCTCACGATCAGGTTTTCTGTCAAATAAAACATTCTCGTCATGAAAAAAAAAAAAAGACAAAATGTATTGAGTACCTAAATAAAGCAACTTTTTTTTGCAATACAAATATTTGACTAATTTAGCTGCACTGTGACATTATAGAACTTTTGGCGGCCTAATACATGTTTAGTAAATGGAAGCTCCTATAGTTTCAGGCCACATGACAGAGTCAAGACTAATAGAGAAAAAAAGAAAGAAAAAAGAAAAGAAAAATATAACTCACTTCCAAGTGTTACACAAATAACTGAGATGTTTTTTCTTTTCATCAGAGCAGAAATTTAAGTACCATATATACTCTTTATGCCATGGCCCAATACTGTCATAAAATTCACTTTCAAAAGAAAAGTTATTAGTTTAGATCTCTCATTTTCTGTACCCTTTAGGGCAACATTCAAAGCAGACACCACAACTATCCTGCTTTTTGATGATACCACCAAGAGAGATAGAAAGCTTTTAGAAAGAATAAAAATAAAAATACACCAGACTAGATAAGAACTGCAGATAAGTCTGCCATCATCTCAATATAATTTTGGTCCGAGAAGGATGACAAGAAATTCATGAATAGTTCAGTAGCCTATACCAAAACCTTAATTGTTTATATGGCTTGTAACTATTATAGGCAATATGAATACTACTTCTACAATGTCTAACAGTTCCACAACAGTGGAAAATGAAAATCCAAAAACCTACAGGAAACATACATGGTCAAAATACCAAGACATAATCTTCCTTTAAAACTGAGGACATGGGGGCACCTAGGTGGCAGAGTTGGTTAAGCATTCGATTCTTGATTTCAGCTCAGGTCATGATCTCAGGGTCGTGAGATCAAGCCAGCGGCAGCATCTGAGCTTAACAGGGAACCTGCCTGAGATTCTCTCCTCTTTTTTTTTTTTTTTTTTTTTTTAAAGATTTTATTTATTTATTTGTCAGAGAGACAGAGAGCACAAGCAGGCAGAGTGGCAGGCAGAGGCAGAGAGAGAAACAGGCTTCCCGCCGAACAAGGAGCCTGATGCGGGACTCGATCCCAGGACCCTGGAATCATGACCTGAGCTGAAGGCAGCTGCTTAACCAACTGAGCCACCCAGGTGTCCCTCTCTCCTCCTTCTGTCTCGCCCCCCCCAAAGTAAATAAATCTTTTTTTAAATAAATAAATAAATGAGGACACAATGATACCATCTGATTTTTTTTTTTTTTTACCTCCAAAACAAAGAATAGCCATTTCATGTCCTCATATAGTCCCACTTAAAATCACAGCCTAATTCCAACAGGGTAGATGTCAACCCCAGTTGGGAAAAAAAGGCAGAGGAGCAAATCTGGACCCTCACAATCTTAGACCAGTCTTTCTCAGACCCCTGAGAGGATTCAGCAAGTGCCAGGCATCCCTGGAAAGCTAACACTACCTCACCACCATCTCCCATCACCCAAACTGTCCACCTCACCCTAACCCATCACACAGCAAGAACCAAATCCTTCCTATTTGCAGTTAGCTGGAGAAGAGATATTCAGCAATGACATTACTCTTTTTCAGCACTTGCACAGTGAAAAGCATACATGGCAATCCTGCACTGGTTTCTGTTATATTTTATTATCTCCAAAGAGAGAGACCAATACCAGTAAGAAATGAAAAAGTGAGAGGGCAGTCATAAGGCCCAACATTACAGTTCTTTTATTCGATAACTAAAAGACTTTAAAACTGATGTGTTAAATATAAGAAATAAAGTCAAAATAAAGTAATGGGCTTAAATCAATTGGACTATTAGCTATAAAATTCCATACTTTAGATTTTTTTGAAACTCTTACTGTGAATATTCAGTCATCAGCAGTCTCTAAATTTGTTTCGATACGAATATTTAGTCATCAGCAGTCTCTAAATTTGTTTCAATATGCTAGTAAAATTCACTTTCACAACCACAGTGGAGAAGGCATACTTAACTACAAATCCAAGCAGGTTCCCATGTAATCAGTTACAATGTCAAAAATTCTTTGAAGCTTTATGTCTATGTATTACCTACCCACTGCCTTCTGCTATCAAGTGTTTCTATACAGCAAGTATATAGCTAACACATAAAAAAGATCCTAGGAAGACAAAGATATTTCACAACTGTCTGATTATTCTACCAATTCCTAGGATATTGGCTACAACACCACAAAACACTGGCCATAAATTGAGTTTGTGGTAAACAAAAGTATAAAATTAGCCACTTCATAGTCTACGTGTACTTTTGGAAAGTTGGTTTGTGAATATATATGTACTTTTTATGCATATGTGAAGTATCCGGCAGGGAAACACAAGAATCTATGAGCACTGGATGCCTCTACAGAAGGAAACTAGATTATTGGGAAAATAGGGATAGGAAGAATTATCAGAATAAATAAACTTCTGAATGTTTTGGATTTTGAACAACATAAAATAATTTCCTATCCTTAATAGTTTGTTAAACTAAAAAGAAAAATGTAATGAACTCGAGGGTCCTGGTGTTTTTATGATTGAAGTGTGCTTTCCAAAGAGATATATTCAAGTCCTGACCACTAATACCTGTGCATATGACTTTAATTCATAAATAGGGTCTTTACAGAAGTAAATAAGTTAAGACGAGGTCATACTAAAGTAGGGTGGGCCCTAAACCCAGTATGACTGCTATCCTTATTAGAAGAGAGACAGACACACAGGGAAAACACCATGTGATGATGGAGGCAGAGACCAGGGTGATACATCCACAAGCCAGGGAACACCAAGGACTGTAGGCAACACCAGAAGGAGAGAGATGAAACAGACTCGCCCCTAGAGCATTCAGAAAGAGTATGGCCTTACTGACAACTTGATTTCAGACTGCTGGCCTCCAGACCCATGAGAATAAATTTCTGCTGTTTTAAGCCAGAAGTCTGTGGTACCTTGCTAAAAAAGCCCCAAAAAACTAACACATTATTTGGCATATGTCAGCCTAGGAACCTACAACTCTATCTTGAAGATCTTCATTATATAAGCTATCTTTACTGACAAAAAGCTAAGAAGCACCTGGAAGGCTCAGTTGATTAGGCATATGACTCCTGATACTGGCTGAGGTCACGATCTCAGGGTCATGAGATTAAGCCCCATGTTGGGCTCCCCACTCAGTGGAAGTTTGCTTGAGATTCTCTCCCTCTCTTCCCCCTGCCCTTCCCCAACTCCCATGCTCTCTGTCTAAAATAAAAATCTTAAAAAAAAAAAAAGGTTAAGCGCATTTCCAAGAAATGGGAATGCCCAAAAGCCAGAAATAAAGGAACTGAAGACCAGAGTTTGGCAAGCACATAAGCTAATGCTACAGCTGCTCAGGCAATTGGGGAGAAGAAGCTTGGAATGGGGAAGGCAATGGTCATAGTAACCTACAAGGGCTTCAGTGCCCAAGAGACATGGCTAAGTTTGCATGAAAAAGACAGCCTCAACTTAAGACCTACCCTTCTCAAAGTTCCTCCAAAGGGCTATAAACTACTCCACAAAAAGGCAGATTAGGGAAAAAATAAAATCCACTGCACAGGAAAATTATGATCCTGAAGTTCATCTGTCTTTGGATATTCAGTGAGATTGCTAATATGCATGGTTACATTAACTTATACAACATGTAGCCCCATTCAGTATGAGGCACGTGTCACAAACAACCCAAGCTTATCAGAACAAAGGAAACCGACCATTTTGGTTAAGTTCCTATATAAAGGGAACATCCCCCACCAAGGAACACAAATGCAATTTGCAATTCAGTATTTAGCAAATCACAAGCTACCAGAAATCTATTAAGTGCAAGAACAGACTTGGCTAGGATAAGGTCTCCCAGATCATTTGAAAAAATTATTCAAAACTAAAGATGCCTTACCCTAAAAATTACTTTATTTAAAGGTAATTATGCATTTAATTATAAAAAAACTAAAATCCTCACATGGTATTTTATCGACAATACTTTGAATACACTGTAGACAAGTAAATGAACCAAAAATTAGAACTATTTAAATACACGTAATGTGGCAGATAAAAGAAATGCCACTCAATTTATATTTCCTTTGCATTCAGGAAGGTTACCTTATGATCTGTGAGGGTGTCCTATTAAGATTTTTGTGCTCACTGGAGGGTTTCTGAGACTGAGACCCTGCAGAATGACTAGAGAATGCATGTTGTCTTACTCCCGAAGGATGCTGGAGTCGAGGAGGTAGTGCTGATGGAGCTTTTATTGGCTTGCTTGGATTCTTTGGCCCTCTGTAATCCATGTCTGCGACAAGAAACCAAAAATACCACATAATTTTCCTATTTAAAAAAAACAAAAACCCAAGTACCAACACCCCTCCCACAAAGAAAGATTAATTTGATATAATCCTAACCAGAGTGGAAATTTTGTCCAGAGGTGGAAGGTTTTCTCATCTTCTTCCCTGATACGGTGTTCCAGCTTTCAGAGGGAGGTGGTTTGAGATTCTTCGGGGAGTGTCTTCAAGAGAAAAACATTTATAAAAACGAAGTATTCCTTAAGAATATCTACTTAAGTATTCTGCAGGAGTATTTTTAACTTACAAAAGAATTTACAGTTTTAGTTCTTACATTTAAAAATTAAAGTACAAGGCATTTAGCAATCCAGATGTAATTCTAATCAAGTGAGACGACATAAATCAAAAGCATATTTTCTAACCTAAAAAAATGGAACACTAAAAGGCCTTAAACACAATCTAAGCAAAAGATTGGATAAAAAAAGGAATGACTTTAATTCTGTTAGATGTGCTGATGGTACTACAGCTAAGGCGGAGAGGGAGGAGCCCTTACTATGTTCAAGAAGTACGTAAGCATCTAAATGTCTATAAAAATGATGTGATGTCTGGGATTTGCTTTATTCAATTCCATACCCATTTTTTAAAAAGGGGATTAGGGAGAACACATTAGAAAAGACTGCCAAATATAGTTAGTTGCTGCAACAGGGTGATGCTTATAGTGGGGCTCATTGTACTATCTTTACATTTGTCTATGTTTGAAATTTTCCATAGTGAAGTTTAGGTGTGACTCACTACCCTTTTTTCTAACAAAGACAGCAGCAATTGAAACAAAAGGTGCTATAAAGACTATATAACAGCAAGTCAACCATAGTATTTTACTACCCCATGTGACAAACATTTAGTGAAAACGAACTACATGCAATGTCCTACTAGTTGAAAATTAGAAATGAATATGATCCCTGTCCTCCAACGTTCCCCACTTTACAGTTACAATAGAGTCAATTTCCCAAACTGCCTTTATGAAGAATGGCACCTTATAAACTGTAAGCAACAAAACAAGTTTCTAAAATGCAGTAACACACAAAACACAAAATCTGAACTCAAACTGCTGTTTGAAGAGATCTAAATGAATTCATTTTCTACACACAGGCAATACCTTCGATTAATTTACAAATACACAGGGCCATTTAGAAATCCTGATGATTACAATAGGCTAAATGGAAGAGAGAGTAAATGCCTCAGTTGAAGAGCAGTACATACTTCTTCCCAAGTTCTTCGACCAAAACTGGTCCATTCTCCGAGTGAACCCCTGTAAAGTCTGCATTAGAAAATTTTCCATTGTGATCCAACCTGACCTGCTGAACAATTCCAGAAAGAAAAATCAGTCACCTGCTTTCTTTGCATTAATGATCACCTTTTAAATTTTTATCTTATTTTTAATTAAAGAGAAAATGACTATATACTGTTAAAAACAAAACCAAATTCAAAATGGTACACCGTAATATTTTTCTGACCTCCCAGACCTCTGTACCTCTAGCATAAAATAAAGCCTTTTCTTTGTTCACACTTCCAAAATTTTATAAACTGTTTCTGTAAGTAATTCAGGGAGACAGGAGCACAATCTAACAAGAGAGGCAGCATGCCCCGGTTCTGAACAAAGGGCGACAGCACTGCACATACCAGGATTCTAGGCCCATCTTTCCCACTTACCAGCAACGTGACCTTTGGCAAGTCACTTGTTTCATGCTTCAGTGTCCTCACATGCAAAATGGAGCTAATAATAGTACCTACATCATAGGACTCACGGAGATGGAATGAGGAACATACAATATACAGAAAGGGCACTGACTAACACACAGCAATCACTCTATAAATGAGAGCAACTAGTATTAGAATTACTATTATCTTCTCACTTTCTCAATATTTAAAATGAGTAACTGTGACCTTTTTTCTCCCTAAAACTAGATCCATCACGTGTTCTCTAATATACAATTCATACTACCCAGTAGCAAACTGTGACAAGAGTAAGCCTTTAGGTTTCTTTCTAGAGTCAAATGGTATTCAATGAACAGGGTACCTGCTGATCACTGCGCTATGAGCCCAAGGTACGCAGCACTGCTTAAAGTTAACCTCCTACTTCTAGATCTCAGTCCTAAAGCTGAGGTTTCATTCTTCATTAATCACAAAAGGACAGTGTGCCTTCCCCTCTTCAACAGTCTAGCAACGAAACAGATCTTTCTGAAGTTAATCTGTGTCAAAAGTTTAAACTACATCTTACATGCTTGAGTAAACAAAGGTCACCTTTGAGTCACAGCAGTTTCCGTAATAGAATTTCAATTAAATTTTACCCAAGTGAGATAGTCTAGGAGGTATAGAAACAAAACACTTTAAAAAGGAAAAAATTAAAACAAGTATACGCTTTACCATCTACTTTATCAAGAGCATCTACTTTACCAAAAGCACTGCAACCTCAAAGGAAATATAATTGGTTTAAAATAACGAGTAAGTTTTAGTGATGCAGCATAAGATAAGCAATCTTCTCTGTTAAGGGGGAGTGAGAGGGAGGGGGGCCCTAAGCCCTAGATTCACTTCTGTTTTTTTCCAAGTTTTCCAAATCGTTGTAACAAAAGATTCCACAATTCTGTTCTGTGATTATAGCTCATTTCTGACAATTCCGTAAGGAAGAACATAAATGAATCATATCTTCTTCTTCCTTTCCTTTCAAATACCTCAGAATCAGAACACTTTTAAAAGTTCTTAAGATAGTCTATCATTGATGCTGGTCAATCAGATACTTTTCACAAACCACTTTACCACACAGGAAATGAGTGTCACTTTACCACACAGGAAATGAGTGTTACCTCTACAAGTCAACCAAAAATGTTTGTCAATGGCTGTTTTAAAGTAATTTTTAAAAGGCAACACTTTTTTCTTTTTTTTTTTTTTACGATTTTATTTATTTATTTGACAGAGAGAGGCACAGCGAGAGAGGGAACACAAGCAGAGGGAGTGTGAGAGGGAAAAGCAGGCTTCCCGCCGAGCAGGGAGCCTGATGTGGGGCTAGATCCCAGGATCCTGGGATCATGACCTGAGCCGAAGGCAGAGCCTTAATAACTGAGCCACTCAGGCACCCCAAGGCAACACTTTTCAATGAAAACCATTTTTTGTGACAATTATCTCCAAATAAAATTTTTATGTACGGTTATTTCTGTTTTGGAAATAGAGGACTATTTTTTCATAAATAAAAAACAGAAAAGGAACCTTAGAGATTATCCAGTTTTTCCAGCCTTAGCATATCATCACTAGACTGGACAAGTCTTTGTTACGGGGTAAGAGGGGGTGTCCTGTGCACCGCAAGATGTTTAGCAGTATTCCTGGCCTCTACCCAGTGGATGTCAATAGTACCTCCCCAGCTCTGACTACAAAAGTTGTCTGCAAACATTGCCAAATGGGGAGTGAGGATTGCAAAATCACTCCAAGTTGAGAACTGATGTAACCCAACTTTCCCTTTTAACAATCAGCTACGTGTAAATCCAAAGCAATAGTTTACTCAAAATAAATGGCAAAAGTCCCTTCATTACAATTCACTCTTTCTCAATCCAACAGAATGCCATTACGTACCCATCAAAATTTTCCAGGATCTTGCATAAAACAAACTGGCCTATAATGTCAAGTCTGAATCAACTTAAGCAATCTGTCAACTGTAATGAAAATATCTAAAAATCTAAGATGTTATTGTTACTTATTTCAAACAAGTAGTATCAAAGACTGACATTGTACTTAAAGATCACATGATCGGATGCCACGGTTTTTATATACATACAATTTTGGTAATGAACTCTAATGGATCAAAAAGCTAAACATTGGGGCGCCTGGGTGGCTCAGTGGGCTGAGGCCTCTGCCTTTGGCTCAGGTCATGATCTCAGGGTCCTGGGATCGAGCCCTGCATCAGGCTCTCTGCTCAGCAGGGAGCCTGCTTCCCCCTCTCTCTCTGCCTGCCTCTCTGCCTACTTGTGATCTCTCTCTCTCTGTCAAATAAATAAATAAAATCTTAAAAAAACAAAAACAAACAACAAAAAAAAGCTAAACATTTACAACTATTAAAATGTGTATGTGACAAAGTATATTCTGAAATTTCAGATTAACAACACATTCAAACTTGAACTGCCTTCTTAATTCCTATTAGAATTAAGATTTCAAGTAAAATATTTTCTTCGTCTATATAATCACTTACTTGACATTTATCTCCAACTTCATACTGTAAGCCAGCAGCAATGGAATAATCACGTTTTTGTTGAGCTGTGAATATCAGTATAAATATCAAGTTGACTTAATTATTTTCAAGTGCCAGAAAGCAAATTTGTGGAAAATACAGATTGTTTAACTTACCTTGCTTAGACTTCAGCCAAATTTCATATTCCACATTTCTATAGACTGCTGGATTGAGTGACTTAAGAACCTTTCTAGACAAAGGGAGGCTAGGAGAGTTCCCATTGTTTTTCGGGTGCTAAATAAACAAAGTCAGGAAGTCCAATCAACACAGAACAGAAATGCTTTTAAAACATTTTTGTTTGAGATACGTATAAGAGTAAAATCAAATGAAGAAGAAAACTTAAAAAATTAGGAAGTCACCAAAAATTTTCTGAGTCAGATGATCCTGACTGCATTGAAAATGTAGAAGTAAAAATTAAGACTAAATTCATGTGCCTTCTTATGTGGAAGAACTAGTTAAAACCATTAAAAAGAAAATACCTGATCACTTGACAAAGCTTTAACTCCATTCACATCATTAGCAGTGGTAGTTTTACTCCTACAAAAGAAATATAACCATAATTAAAAGTACAAAAATATATTTATGCAATTAACTTATCTTAACCTCACATAAAAATCTCCAAAGTCAGTTATGTTCCAAAAAGTCAAAGCTATATTCCAGTGGAGTTCATACAAGCTTCAGTATAAGGATGTATTTATACACACACACACACGCGTGCACACAAACACATACACATGTGTGTGCATATTAAGATATAAATCAAAAACTTTTTCAGTAATTATTTGTGTAAGGCTCAATCATCAAAAAAAACAGAAACAAAAAGAACTATGAAATTTGGGTGGATGGAAAATTCAATTTATAAAACATTTAACGTAAAAATTTTCTTTCAGGGGGTGCCTGGGTGGCTCAGTGGGTTGAGCCTCTGCCTTCGGCTCAGGTCATGATCTCAGGGTCCTGGGATCGAGCCCATCGGGCTCTCTGCTCAGCAGGGAGCCTGCTTCCCCCTCTCTCTCTGCCTGCCTCTCTGCCTACTTGTGATCTCTCTCTCTGTCAAATAAATAAATAAAATCTTTAAAAAAAATTTTTCTTTCAGTATACAGATGAAGCTCCATTAAACAAAATAGTCCACAACGAAAGCAGAGACAAACTAAGTAATCAGTATGTTAAATGATTGTAAGTGCTATCTACAGGGTGGGATGGGGTCCAGGTACAGGAGTGATAGTGTTGAGACACAGGCTTGAGTAACAAAAAAGTGAGATGAGGAAAGGACTTGCTAAGATGCCTTTTTGAATAAAGAATTAAAGGTGATGAGACAGCAAATCATATGGCTATTCAGTATTCCAGGCAGAGAGAACAGCAAGTGGAAAGACCCTGGGGTGCCAAGGGATTGGCAAAGCAGGAACATAGTGATGGCAGGATGAAAGAAGAGATGAGACGAGACTGTAGTCTTCTGTCCTAAAATTCCTCCTTAATTAATCAATCTGTCTTCAGGACAATCTCCAAATCTGTGTCCTTAAATGTGGCAATATCTAAGAGACCCCCATCTATAGTCTAGACTAAAAAATCACCCGTAATTCCCACTACTTCAGGACTGACCAATATGAATGTGAAAAGAATCCAGGCACAAGAGTAGAGTGACATCCTTGGTCTTTCCTCCTTATTACCTAAACTACCTTATTACCTAAACTATTACCTAAACTATCACACCAAAATTATGCAGCATTCTTCCCTATCCCTAACTAAAGCCTTATCCTTGTTAGGCCACACATGATACAAGTAAATAGAAATGTTATTAATGCAACAAAAAGTTAATTTAAAAAAGGCTTCCGGGACACCTGGGTGGCTCAGTCCGTTAAGCATCTGCCTTCCGCTCAGGTCATGATCGCAGAGTCCTGGGATCGAGTCCCACAACAGGCTCCCTGCTGGGCGAGGAGCCTGCTTCTCCCTTTACCTGCTGCTCCCCATGCTTGTGCGCTCACTCTCTCCCCCCGCCCCGTCTCTCTAACAAATAAGATCTTTAAAAAATAAGTAAAATAATTAATTAAAATAAATTTTAGGATAAAAAATAATTAAAAAGGCTTCCATGTTGGAGAGCCTGGGTGGTGCAGTCGGGTGAGCAACTCTTAGGCTCCAGTTGTTATCTCAGGGTCATGAGATCAAGACCCATGTCAGGCTCTGTGCTCAATGAGGAGTCTGCTTGAGATTCTTCCTCTCCTTCTGCCCCTCCCACTCGTGCACACCTCTGCATGTGCTGCAGGTGCATGCTCTCTTGCTCTCAAGTAAATCAATCTTTGGAAAAAAAAATGGCTTCCATGTTTCAAGGGCTACACTAGCACAGTATAAAAAAGACTGCACTTTACAATGAGCACACCTTTCCTCGTAAACTTCTCCAGATTACTGGCCTTAACTTCATACCTATTTCATCAGCCAACTGCTATCCCAAACCCAACTGTTGCTAAAATGATGAGCAGTAACCAAACGGCATGTGTTGAAGTCCCCCCAACACCAGCCACAGGTAATAAGTTATAACAAGCTAATCATTCCCTCTCTCAGCTTCCTCTAAGCTCAATAGCACATCCTAATCATATAAAAGCCTAGATTAAATGATGGAGCAGAACTTCTATCTGTTCAAAGTTAGTCTATCCTAGAATTAAATTTACAACAGCAGACCCAGATTCTAACCTGACTCATATCTCTCTTACAAAGAAATGGCAGTCAATCAAGTTTTCAGTGAGGATCAGAAAAATGTAACTATACAAATGCCTGGTATTTCAGATAAAAGGAGATATATTCAATACAGAATTAGCTATCCTAAGGTTTAATTTCATTTATTTCTCTAGTTTCACTGTGTAACACCAAGTAGGCTTTCATACTCACACACTAGGAATAATATAATTTTATCTTCACTAGGAATAGAATTGGGTAGAGCTCTTCTTATAAAATAGAGAGTAAAGGTTTTAACATTGTTAATAAAAACTAAAAAATGTCAGACACAGTATCTAGAAACTAGGCTATACACATTATAGATTACCTCTTTTAATTCTTACTAATTCCCTCGTTCGAGGAAATACTAATATATCCTAATTTTATATAGAATTGGGGCTTCCTAGTGAACTTAAGTTGGCCCAAGTCTAGTTACTTTGGCAGGAAGCCAGGATTGAAACTAGATTTGGCTGTCCACAGCCCCAAGCTCTTAACCACTACCCTACATATCCTGTGTGGAAAAGAAAAGGCTCAGAGACTCTAAGTTAAAAGGTGCTTATCCGCAATCTTAAACGGAGGCATTACCCAGAGCTGTTCTCATACTTGTACCCCAATTTGGGATTTTTATTATCTAAAAAGAAAAAGGAAGGCATTATCTGAGTAAGGAAACAATAAAAGTAAGTCACAGAAATAAAACGGTCATTTTTTCATCACTGGATATGTAAACAAAGACAGGTTAACCTTAAAATTTTACAATACACACACATATAGGCAGGACTAAGTCTATTATACACACATACTTATAGATTATATAGAAATAGAGCCTATCAACCAAAAACATCAACTTTCAAAAACAGTCCCATAATAAAAATTAGATAAAATCAGAGGCAGGAAAAAAGAATCTTGTACTGCAGCTTGCTGTATTTTAGGAATACCATACATAACACCTCTATATGTGAGGCAACTCCATGCCTCACATTCCTTATTGAACTATTTCTTTATAGGGCACTATAAAGATATTTTAGGACTTAAATTCATTCTTACTTGCAACTGTCATCCTCTGAATCTGATATTTCACTGTTGTTTTCATCAGCTACTTCAGAGGTGTCTAGTCCCATCAATATTTTACTAACATCAGTTTTAAATACCTTCTCATACAGCAATTCATAAAGGAGAGCTGCAATAAGAGAAATGTTATGCAACATTAACTAATTTTATGTTTTAACACAAAACTGACAATGTCTATTGCCCAGGTTTCTAAAATCTTAACTAGGGCACCTGTAACATCTTCTGATCAATAACACAATTTAATCGCAAAGTTACCTAGACAGAAAGCAACTAGAATTTGTCTCTGTAATTAATTTGAAATCATTACATAAGCTACTGCCATTTTTAAAACACAAAAAGGTACCACAACCGTGAAACAAGTATGGTAACAGTAAAAGCTAAACACACATACTGAGCAATTACTGCATTCCAGGCACTGTGCAAAGCCTTTACATATGTTCATATTTATTTCCAGGCACAGCAAAGTATTATTATTCTAACAGTACAGATGAGGAAACTTGAGAATTAGAAAGGTCACATAATCTGCCCAACCTTAAGAGATGTGGAAAGAAAACATTAAGAAACTTTAAGATTCCTAGAAGAGGACAGCTTTTCATAAGTGACTCCAAAAACAATTGTTATAAAATGTATTCTGAGCAGCCACTGAAAGAAAGAAGTATATTTAATCAACTTTTTTGCTTAAAAAAAAAACAAAACCCTCTAGAAAACATGAAAATAGATTACCAAATACTCAAAAACACATTACGCATGGCACTTAGGACTCTCATTTAATTATACTGCAGCAATCTTTATGAAACTAAAAATTCATCAATAGGTGCCCAACCTCTAAATGAGTCTCCAAAGAGACCACCTTCTCACAGATCACCTTTCTTCTACCCCTGATATCATCCAAAACACAGGCATGAGAAGTATGGGTAAGGTAGACTCCAAGAGTTATCCTTTCCAAAGCTGAATTGTCTAGATTTTAACCAGCTGGAAGAGGAAGACACAGCCTAGGATACAGACAGCTATACTTTCTTATTTTAAAACAGATTCAACAATTTTAAAAATTGCATTACACATATCTTTACTGGTCACCACTAGCTTAAGAACAGAGAAAAAAGCTGTTACGTGCCCAGCACTGATGCTCTGTTTGAGTGATGTGCACTTCATCAGACAGATGATAAAGGAGATTAAGAAGGTAGAAAGGAACTACTAAAGTGGTAATTCTCAACTGGGGAAGGAGAGGGGATTTTATCCTTCTAAGAAACACCTGGCAAAATCTAGAGCGCTTTTTACTTGTTGCAATGAAAAAGAGAGCTCTCTACATGGTACATGCCAGGGACACTATACTAAACATTCCATAAGGCACAGAACAGCTCCAAAGAATTATCTGGCCCAAAATGGCAGTAGTGTCAAGGTTAAGAAACCCTGTTCTAGTGGCGAAACAATCAAATGCTTGATTTGCTCATTTAGATTTTCAAGAAGCTCTACACCAACAACTTTAAAAACACATACAAATCCTTATTACCGAAATGAATTACTGCAGAAAAGAAACAACTATATTTAAAAGTCAAATTCAAGCTACTAGCTCCATTTCTCCCTAGTCAAACAAGTCTTCATTACAGTATTAATATTTTTGCTAACCTAAGATTCTTAGTATATCTTCATATAAAACAAAACAGACTTGTTTGCATTAGGACTGTATAGCTTAGGAATATAACTTCCTACACAAACACAAGGGTGATACTCACACTGACACATTGCAGAGTTCTCTTTATACTTTATGGGATAGACAATATCATAATGATTTCCATTTGAAAAACACAGTAATACCTGAAAGGGAAAAAAAAAAGACACCTTTCAGTCCTTTATTTATGACGCTTACATAGCAACTTTTATCTCCAATTTCTCTGAATTACTAATAAATAATTTCCCAATAGAAAATGATTATTTTAGGGGCACCTGGATAGCTCAGTCAGTTAAGCATCCGTCTTCGGCTCAAGTCATGATCTGAAGGTTCTGGGACTGAACCCTGCATTGGACTCACTGCTCAGTGAGGAGTCTGCTTCTCCCTCTTCCTCTCCCCACCCTGTTTGTGCTCTCTCCCCCCGCCACTCGCACATGCATTCACAAATAAAATTTTTTAAAAAATTATTATTTTAGGGGCGCCTGGTGGCTCAGTTGATTAAGTGTCCAACTCTTGATTTCAGCCCAGATCTTGATCTCAGGGTCATGAGTTCAAGCCCCACACTGGGCTCCATGCTAGGCATAGAGTTTACTTAAAAGAAAAAGATTATTTTAGAAGCAACCTAAGCCTTCAATGTGGTCAACTATGGTACATCCAATGCTGAAATGTTACACAGCCATTAAATCAAAAAGTTCTTAATGACTTGGGGAAATGCTTATGGGATCACAAAAAATACACAATATACATGAAAACAACAGAATTTCAACTACTTAAAAAACAAGACAGTTAAAAGACTGTAAAATACTTAATACTCCAAAACCTTATTAGGATGCTTACCTCTAAGAGGCACAAACAAAAGTAAATTTTTTTCTGCTGCTTTAGTTTTAAGTATTTTCTAAACAGTCAATTACTTATGCAAGGAGAAATACACACTGATTTTGTTTGGACTATGTCGTATTCCAAAACCTGTACTGGATAGGCCAAATCCAGAGCCAAGCACCTTTGGAGTTTCTAAGTCCTTTTTATAAAGGTAGTATTTCACTCAATTCCCCTTCCCCCTACCACCATTAGCATGATGACAAAACACTTTAATTTGGCCTGGATGATTCCCAAACACTTAACTAAAACAAAGTTCTCTTAAAGAACCGAGGGGTTTTTTTTCTTTCTAGTCTTCAATAATTTTTCAGTTGTTTCCAGTCTGTGACTAGAGAATAACACCCCAGCCAGTAAATTATCTTTATAAGGAGAAATATATCATTACCACCCAAGTATTTTTGGATGCAATGGCAGAACCTACTTTCACAAGTTATTTTACTACTTAATGTTTATAGTGATGCAAAACAGTCTAGTTAATCACATACACTAGTATCTGAGGTTTTTTCCTCTAGTGTAACGTTCTGATAGCGTTCAACACAGTGATTTGTGGGGAAAAAACAAATACAAAATATGACTCAATAATGATTAACAAAGTTTAAAAAAATTATAACCTTCATATAAAAATATTTCAAAAGGTCATCTTAAAACTATAGCTTAGAAGGTCAAGGTAACAAGTGGTTCTTTTACTTAAATCCTTCAGAAACACTTAGAAAAATTCTTACCTTCTCCGGAAAATTATTTTCAGTTACTTGTGAAGGAGAGACATTTGGTTCCCGATAAATTATAAAATCTTTCCTGAAAATAAAATTGAGCAATTATTTCTAAGAAAATGTATTTCATGACTTAACCGTTATTTGTTCATTCGTTCATTAAGAGCCTAATATGTGCCGAGCAATATCCCAGGTGGTGGAGAGAGAGCAGTAAACAAAGACAGCAATACAATAACTAAATTGTAAAACACCTGTATGAAAGTACCTTTTCAAAAAGTAGAACTTCAAATATAATTTGCATATATGTTAACTTCAGATATAATTCTAAAAGGAGACTTCAAAATTACAGAAATTGTGAAGAGGAAATTTTATACAGATATTTCAAAAAGAAAAAATAAAGCATTCACCTGTTCCTCTCCCAGACAAAAGTAGCAAAATAGTAACATGGTGTTTTGCCTCTGTTCTAGTGGCCGTCTGAAGCTACCAGCCCTGAGAAAGTAGGAAATCATTCCTCTATCAAGTTGATAAGTGATATCATTTACAGGCCTGGAAAAATGTCTGTATTCCTTCCCAAAGGTATTTTGAGAATTACCATTTCTAAAGGTTGACATATTTAACATCCAAATCTAACTGATGCGATTAAAAAAATCCTAAGAAAAGATGCTTCACAACTAAGGCATAAAACTGCTTTGCTACTTTAACAATTTTAGTATAATGGAATATACTAATATCCCACTCATTTTTTGTTTCCTAATGTTACTATAGTGTTTACCTGTACATAAGAGAAAGGGCACTTATTTCCACTTGTCCAACCCATTCCTGTATTGAAGAAAAAAAGTTGGCACTTAAGTTTTCATACTTTTATAATACATAAACCTCTATACAATACCTTAACACATACCTTTATACACTGTACCTAATGAGCTAGAAAAAGCTCATTAATATTAGTATTATAATTATGAAAACATTTATATAAAACAGACATTACATATATAACTAAAAAGCTACTTAAAAAAATAGCCCAAGTCTCTGTTGTAAAAATCCTTAGTAACACAGGGTGAAATGACAGTTCCTATTGCTATGGTAAGACCATGGAGTGGTATTTCTAAGCGGAGAACCTGCTGAAGGCAAGGACTCTGTCCTCTAACCTAGCACCCAGGACATAGCTTGGAACATGTACACGCCTAGAAAATGAGATGTTGAATAGAAGGAGAATGCAGGAATCAGAAAGGATAAAAAAAGAGTTGGACTCTTGTTTTCAGGGTGATTGAAAGTACAAAGAGATCAGTGTCCTAGCAATCTTTCTGAAATGAGATAGAAATTCTACAGCCCTGAAGGAGTCACTTTATGTCTTTAAGCCTATTAGAGGAAATGGCCAGTATATATCAAAGTTTTAAATATCCATATATACTCTTTGACCCAGCAAGTCAAATTCTGTGAACCTATCCTAAGCAAGTATTTCATATGTCCACACAAGTGTACACAAACAAGGATGTTCACTGTAGATATCTGTAATCGTTTAAAAAAATTTTTTTTAAAGAAAGTCTGGTATGGAACACCATGCAATCATCTAAAGAATGAGGTATACCTATATGAACTGACTTGGAAAGATCATTCAGACTATCAAGTATAAGAAGTCAGTCATGGGGTGCCTAGGTGGCTCAGTCAGTTAAGCATCCAACTCTATTTTGGCTCAGGTCATGATCTCAGCATCATGAGACTGAGCTCTGGGTCAGGCTCTATGCTCAGTGCAGAGCCTGCTTGAGATTCTCTCTCTCTTCCTCTGCTCCTCTCCCTGCTCATTCACACAGGCACGCTGTTTCGCTTGCTCTCTAAAATGAATTAATTAAATCTTTAAAAAAAAAAAAACCTATTGGGTAAAAGAAGCAAAAAGGTATGTTCAGTATATGTGCAGGTGTATGAGGACTAGAAGGATACATCCCAAACTGACAGTGGAGACAGGGTATTCAAGATCAGGGAAAATGAAGGATTTTCGCTCTTCATTCCTTTTTTTTTTTTTTAAAGATTTTATTTATTTATTTAATTGACAGAGAGAGAGAGAGAGAGACAGACAGACAGACAGACAGACAGACAATGTGAGAGAGAACACAAGCAGAGGGAGTGGGAGAGGAAGAAGCAGGCTTCCTGCCAAGCAGGGAGCTTGATGCGGGGCTCGATCCCAGGATCCCATGACCTGAGCTGAAGGCAGACACTTAACAACTGAGCCACCCAGGTGCACCTTCACTCTTCATTCTGTATTAAACCTTTTACCATGAGAATGCGTTCCTATACTACTTATGAAATTAGTAAAGACTTAATATCAAGACTCACTAACAATAATGAGCTATGGTAAGTCAATGTTGCCACTTTTTCCTTTAAAGAAATTTGAGGTAAGGAAAAGATTTTAAACAAAGTGTTTATCTCAGACAAGGATAATCTTTCCCCCAGAGATTTTTCATTTTAATAGTTCTTAAAAGTTGGCTCTGGTTTTCAAAATGAAACTGGTACCATATATTAAAATAGATTTCTTAAAATAGGCCTCAGCCTAACAATCATGGCTTCTCATAAACTGCTACAAGTGGCATTCCGGTGTAGAGGAAATCCTTCACTCAAACCAGTTTGCTTAAATCACAAACATAAGCTACGTCTACTTCATGCAAAAGATGTTAAATCACTTTTAAAAAATGGAAAATTATTCTATTCGTTTCAACAAAATACTACCTCTCAAATACTGTACCATTTTATAAGCCCTTAATCTTCAGAATGAATTCTGTTGTAGTCTGGTTAAGTAAACAATGGCTATCATAATACCTTGTCTTCTCCAACCAGGGTCAATTTTAAATTATTAAAAATACCTATGTTCTACCATTGTCTTCCACCTTAAGGCTATAATCTTTTTTTTTTTTTTAAGATTTTATTTATTTATTTGACAGAGAGAGAGATCACAAGTAGGCAGAGAGGCAGGCAGAGAGAGAGGGGGAAGCAGGCTCCCCGCTGAGCATGGAGCCCAACCAAGCGGGGCTCGATCCCAGGATCCTAAGATCATGACCTGAGCCGAAGGCAGAGGCTTAACCCACTGAGCCACTCAGGCACCCCAAGGCTATAATCTTATTTATCACTTCTTACGATGTTTAATGTACTTCTTTATTGCGGGTGACAATAAAGCATTTCTGCAAAATCTGTTTAGTGAACTATATAAAAAAACACGTAATTTAAATGTTCTTCGATAGTCACTAAAAATGAACTTTTGTTACTAAGAATACTATTAAGAAAATGAAAAGATAAAGTTACAAATTGGAAAAAAATATCTGAAAATTACATATCAATACAGAACTTATACCCAGTATAAAGAACTCTTACAATTCAATAAAACCAGCAACATAACAAAAGATGGGCAAAATCTATGAACAGACATTTCACCAAAAAAGATGTATGAATGGCAAATGAGAACATGAAAGGATGTTCAACATTAGAGAAATAAATACAAGACCACCATGACATACCACTACACAACCACTAGAAGCTGCAATTTCAAAGCTGACAGGACTGAATGTTAATAAAGACATAACAGCAGTTGAAATTTTCATATATTGCCAATGAGAAAGCAAAACGCAGAGCCATTTTGAAAGAGTGTGGCAGTTTCTAATTAAGTTAAACATATATTTACCATATGACAGAGCAATTCCACTCCTAGGTGTTAATCCAAGAGAAAAGAAAACATATGTCCACACGAACACTTATCGGCAAATATTCTTAGCAGCTTTAATCATGAAACAGTCTCAAACTGCAAAGAACCCAAATATTCATGAAATGATAAATGGACGAGCAAATTGAGGTACATCCATATAATAAACTCGTCAACAAAAAGGAACAAACCACTGATACACTCAACAACAACATGGATGAATCTCAAAGTGTTACCATTAAGCTAAGTAAAAGAAGCCAGATACATAAGACTACGAACTATATCATTCCATTTATATAGTCTAGAAAAGGCAAAACTTAAAAAGTAGATCAGTGGTTGCCAACATCGAGAAGGTGAGGGAAAAGGGATTAAGGGCAAAAGAGCATAGGGAACTTTGTGAAGTGATGGAAATGTCCCTTGTGTGTTTGTAGTGGTGGTTATGCAACTGTATACATTTGTCAAATTTCATCAAATTATATACTTAAAATTGGTGAATTTTAGGTGGAAAAAAAATTGGTGATTTTTACTATGTGTCAATTTTACCTCCATAAAGCGGACAAAAATATATTCTTGCAAAAACTTTAAAGCATTTTTTCAAAATGCTCCACTGGCATTTTAAGTAAAGAATAAAGATGCTTTCTCTGAGAACTAAGAGAAACATAAGAGTTTATCTGTCAACTCTATTTCTCTTTTCATTTCATACATCCCATGTATCAGGGAAAAAGAAAAACGAAAAAAAGACACAAATATCTGTTGCTAATAAAGGAGGAGAGGGGTGCCTGGGTGGCTCAGTCAGTTAAGCGTCTGACTTGGGCTCAGGTCATGATCTCAGGGTCCTGGGATGGATTCCCACATGGTTGGGCTCCATGCCCAGTGGGGAGTGTGTCTCTCCCCTCATCCTCTGCCCCTCCTCTTACCCACGCACATGCACGCACACACTTTCTCTAATAAATAAATCTTTAAAAAAAAAAAAGCACGAGCAATTGTTCAGAAGGTACGTAAAACATCTGGAGAAGAAATGTGATCAGATGGGGAGAGGAGGTGTCATAAAAATAAAAAAGCTGGCCAGACAGCACCTCAGGAAGGAGACCCTGACCCATGTGCTCAAAAACCACAGCAACTTCCCTCCTTCTCTCCTAGATGCCCAAATCAGTTTCAGTTTGGTTCACACTATTTCATTTCCTCCCTCTATCCCCTTTCTCTCCACTCCCACCATGTCCACCCTTCCTCAGAACCACATAGCTTGACAGCCTGAACTGCTACACAAAGATCACTATAAAAAACACCTGGGTGGCTCGGTGGGTTAAAGCCTCTGCCTTCAGCTCAGGTCATGATCTCAGGGTCCTGGGATCAAGCCCCGAATCGGCCTCTCTGCTCAGCGGGGAGCCTGCTTCCCTCTCTCTCTGCCTGCCCCTCTACTTGCTTGTGATCTCTCTCTCTTTCTAATAAATAAATAAAAAATCTTAATAAAAAAAAAAAAAACACCGTGGGATTTTTCTTGATTAAAAAGTTAATGAACAGGGGCGCCTGGGTGGCTCAGTGGGTTAAAGCCTCTGCCTTCGGCTCAGGTTGTGATCTCAGGGTCCTGGGATCAAGCCCCACATCAGGCTCTCTCCTCAGCGGGGAGCCTGCTTCCCCCTCTCTCTCTGCCTGCCTTTCTGCCTACTTGTGATCTGTCAAATAAATAAAATCTTTAAAAAAAAAAAAAAGTTAATGAACAGGGGGCACCTAGCTGGCTCAGTCAGTAGGGCATGTGACTCTTGATCTCTAAGAAGTGAGTTCAAGCCCCATGTTGGCAGTAGAACTTACTTTAAAAAAGGGGGGGGGGGGAGGAGTTAATAAACAGACTTTATTGTTTCCTTTATTTTCCATAATGGAACAAAAATCATCAGGAATATTACTAGAGATAACAACATTCTGGTGTTTATCTTTCCTGTATGTTACATACAATGCAATGTGGATTTAACATTCAAACCACACACACGAATCAGTTCAGCACCCCCAACTGAAAGGTAACTATGAAAATCCCAAAAGCAATAAAATATACAATCCTCGTCTTCAAAGGGGCTTTAAGGTAAGAGAAAAAAAAAAAAAAAACTGCAGGAAAATGGTATCTGTGACCATGATATGTGGGCAAAACTCAGTACTGAAATGACTGAAATAAAAATGGAGTCAGGAGTGGAGTTAGCAAAAAGGCCTTCAGAGATGTCTGCCTCCAAAACTGGAGTAACACAATACTCCTTTTTTTCTACACTGCATGTAGTGTACACATTTTTCCATGTATTAAACTTTTTTTTTTTTTTTTAAACCATGCAATTGGTCTTCCCACCTCAGGTCTCATCCACTTCCAAACCATCTCTGCCCAATATTCTTCTACCCATCTATTCAGACAGCCAACAAGGAAGCCAAGCACTATTCTTGGTTCTCAGCAGTGACATATTCACTTCCTGCCTCAAAAAAGTTGAAAGGTTTCCCAACAACAGATTCTCAGGCCCCAGGCACAGACTTTGATTCAGGTCTGCAATAGTGGAATTTACAACCACCTCAGGTAATTCTGATGCAGATAGTCAATGGCTGACACTCGAGAAATGTTAGCCTCAAGTATAAGCTCCATACTGAGCCTAGCAGTGAAGGCTCTTTCTTCCATGATCAGCCTGCCCTCTGACTACTCACTACCTCCAACCCTCACAGGCTCCACACAAACTGAACTGCTTTCTGAACTGCCTTGCTCAAAATTTTCCCTACCTAGAAATACCCTTCACCCTAGGCATTTCTCATTCAGAATCTATTCAGACTTCAAATACCAACCCACTATCTCGTCCTTTGCCTACCTAGGTAAAAATATAACTGTGAATGCCTGTGGCATCATTATCTAGACTTATGACATGTGCTTTCTCACTTGTATTAGGTATTTTTCCATACAACAGGACGACTCCTGAGAACAGTACCCAAACCCCAGTTACCTCTGCATTCCCAGAGTGCCTGTCTATTCTTGGCACTCAACAAGGACTTAAATTAGTTTCAGAGAATCAAATGGAGACACCAATTGTTAATCAAATAACCTGTTCCTAAGTTATTATTTCTTTTCCTCCCTATCTGACTCCTCCTTAGCTTCTTCCTTGGCTAATGTCATTTTAAACTCAACAGAAATTACCTCTGGGGATGACAGAATATGCTACAAGGCTTTCTGTGTGGCATTTCACAATATTTGGATTTTTACAGAGAAGAGTATTAGTTTTACAAGCAGAAAAAACAGGAAAATTCTTTTAACTTCAACATGACTGAGAAAAGAATGGCAGAGGGACTTGGGAAGTGCCATCCTTTTTCTCTCAACAGTCTCTTCCCTCTTCTCAAGCGGATCATGGGAAATGGAACCTCCATAAAAGAACCTATCTTCTAAGCAGCCTAAAGAAGCAATCAAATCTTGTGCCCTGTCCACCAAGACCAATACCCATACCAATACAGAATCCTGAAAATCATCACCACTGTTATTGTAGGTCTTTTATGCTATATTCAGATGCCATTATGACAAAGATAAAAAAAGCATTACTCCGTCCTTACTGAGGCAACATCCTGTAAACAGCTCCAACTGCCTTCCAATTAAATGCAACATAAAACGTGCAAATAAGAAATGTTTATGAAAAAAAGTACTTGGTGTAACCCTTCCATACACTATATTACATTTTAATGAATGTTGAATACATTACTTCAATATATAAAAAACAGAAATATATTACAGAATCACTGCATACCTGTGGATTTTCCAAACGTTTTAAATACTCTTCAAATGACCCTTCTATAAACTGCAAAAAAAAAAAGTCTATTAGAAATATATCAAAACAAAAAACCTTTTCACTGTGAATTACTGAGTTCTTACATCAGTAATAGTAATATACATACATACAACCTAATTACTAAAATACGTAAGTATCATTAAAATTATAAACAGACGAAAGAATTTTAAAAAAGAAACATTATCAGAAAAGATTTCCTGGACAGGATGTGGACAGGCACAATGTGGCGTGAAGAGGCAGTAAGCACTATGCTGAGAAGACAGAAGCCAACCAGCCAGCAGAAACAGGACAACTGGGTGAGGAGAACAGAGTGAGAAAGGAACTCAACTGGACACCTGTTTAGAGAGGGCCTTGAGCCCAGAAAGGACTTGCAGACTGAGGGAGAAGGCAATTCAAGGTCACTGCCGGTGACATTATGAACAGAGAAATATATAAAACAAGCACTTAGGAGTACTTTGGTAATGGCCAACGCAGAAACAATATACTAGCTAAGAAATATTTACTAATATAGATATGAATAGTGTCTCTTAGGTCAGTCACACTAAAGACACAAATGAGAACTAATAATGCAAGATACTTTGGAGAACCAACAAGATTTTTCTACTACACCATGCTTTACTGTTTAACTTAAAAAGTTTATTCAGGCTATATGATTTCTGCTAGCCATCACACTAATTTAACTGAAAAAAATCTCTAAAAGACATTCATCTGAAACACCAAATTCTATTTAAAGTATAGTCCCAGTTAACTTAGCAAACTGATATACATAAAAACATTAAAGTACACTCTCCAGTCTATTAAAATCTTTTAAACACCTATGGCTTTTTTTTTGAGATTGAGATGGATTCTTTTCTAGATCATATGCTGTCAAAATTCCAAAAAGTATCTTAAGTTTCAACACATGCTTATAATAAAACAGCCATATATTTTAAATATCCCACCAACACAATTTTGTATTAGGTGACTATTTATACTTTTGGGGAAAAAAAGCCCACAGAACCATTTAAAGTTGGAAGAGACCTATGTAGTGTTCTGACACAAGCTTGCATCCAATCTGAGATTCTCCTTTCTAATCAATTAGAAAGTGTCCATCTAGACTGACTAAACACTGTCAGTAAACAAAGCACACAGCCCCACCCTCCTTCCCATGAAAGCCTTTTCCAATTTTGGCCAATAGGAATTGTTTGAAGGTGCTTACTATAAATTATAAAAGGAAAGTGAAACTTTTCCCCTTGAAACTTTCAACCTCTGACCATACCTCTTAAGACTGCTGAGGGCTAAATAAATATATGCAAAGAACTTAAACAATGCCTGGCACAGAGGAAGTGCTCAACCAATGACAGCAATTTCCATTACTGTCAATAGTGTTTTACTCTCTGGGGCCAATAATAATGATTAATCACTTGTAATTTCTTTAAAATACTTAAAAAGCACTCCACTCTCCCCACCCCTCCCCTTTTGTACTACACCCTAATACTCATCTAACCTCCACATCACCAGTTTCCTTTTTGTAAAACAAGTTTGTTTGTTTTTTTTAAAGATTTTATTTATTTGACAGAGAGAGAAATCACAAGGAGGCAGAGAGGCAGGCAGAGGGAGAAGGGGAAGCAGGCTCCCCGTTGAGCAGAGAGCTGGGGGGGGAGGGGCTGGATCCCGGATCCCAGGACCCCAAGATCACGATCCAAGCCAAAGGCAGAGGCTCAACCCACTGAGCCACCCAGGTGCCCCGTAAAACAAGTTCTCAAATCTCCTGATCAAGTGGGTTAACTCTCCTTCCTGGAATATATTACCGCCTTTCTGATAACATGGCACCCAGAATACACCTAGAATGTCACCAGTAGTAACATCTGGCTTGAATATAGGAACACCAACCAAAAAGCACATCCAAATTAAGAACTATTTACCTATTAAGTTTTAGAATTGAGTTATTTGCAAGGTGTCAGTCAATATTTTTTTGGCAGTCAAAGGGGAAAAATATCATTGAAAGTCTGATGACCTAATTCTAGGTCATAAAACCAGTAACTAGTAAATCCTATAAAGCTTTCAATGTAAAATGAAAACAGGTCACTGTGACATCTTATTTCACAGCCTACTACATACTACTGAGAAAATTACAGTCAGTTGTTATACAACATTCTAGCAACTATTAATCATTATTTACATAATTACAGTGTTCTGTGTGATTCATGATGAACCCTGAAAATTAAAAATCTATAAATGCCTTCTGATAAAATTAAAGGCTCAGTATTAGCTATGCTCAGCATATTTTTTATACTCCAAGTCTGAAATTTTTTAAATTCATAGGGGGTTACCAATCACAGAAAACTATTAATTAATCATGACACCCAATTCCCTGACCATGACAGACAAAGCTCACTCTTAATATGCAAGGATTCTGTTCTAGTCATCCTTTTGTCTTCCACAGCTCTGTATCTTAACTATCATAACTTTCTAAATGTCTAAAGAAATGAAAACCACAAAAGAGCCTAAAAATATTGCAAATGTATATAATTGGATTTAAATTCAATAAAGCAGTTCTTTTTTAATTTCTTTTTTTTTTTTTCATAACCTGCATTAAGATCCAGGCTGTGAAACTCCCACCAGACCACTTCTAAAGGCTGAAATGTAAATGCAAGTCAAGACACCATTCCATGTTTAAAATTACAAATTACCGCTTCAAATTTCTCTCTGTTCTCTCGAAGATAGTGAATACAGGCCATTCTGACTTCTACATGGCGAGACTGAGAGTGCAACACCTGAAAAAGAAAAGCAACATGTTATTACACATTTTGTTAAAAGAGGATTTAAGGTACAAGCTAGAACTTTCTTTCACACCCTAAATAACCTCACGACCAATAGAAATCAGTCTCTCTCCATTTGCCATTTAGTAATTTCTAAATCTTTATTCATTCCTACCTCTTCCTCTAACCACAGACGAAGTGACCTATAGTCAGGGGTACTTCTTAAGTCATTCTATGAAGAAGTTACTACCATTTCTCCTTTAGGTTACTCCTGTGATGAAACCTTTGTAAACCTTTGTAAATAAACGTAACATACTTTTCTTCTCTTGACCAGCCCTCCTATAGCTTTGCTCTTCACAAAGCAGGGCTAACAAAATCCCTGCCACATAGTGCTTAACTCCATCCTCTACTTGTTGGAAATGAGAATAGGCAACTTCAACAGGAACCCATTAAGCCTGTAAAAATTAGATTTCTTTTTTCCGATAATTTGGAAATATAAGTCCCCTGTGGGTTTCAGAAAAATTAAGGTACTCATTCCCAAATCCTTACCTGTCAGGCTTACACAATTCTTGAAAGAATATCCAAGTGAGCAGCACAAAGGATGCAAACATGCTGCTGTGTGCTAACATCCCAAGAGCCTTGAAACCTGCTCTTAGGCCCAAAATCTTTTTTTGTTTGCTTTTATTTTCAGTAGCCTCCATGCTCAACACAGGGCTTGAACTCACGACCCTGAGATCAAGAGTCATGTGCTTTACCAACTGAGCCAGCCAAGAGCCTCAGCCCAAAAATCTTAAAGCACCAACTGAAATAAGCCGCACTACAAAGATGATCCAAATCCTCTCACTTTGTAGCCTCTGTATTCTTCTGTTAAACTAGTTCAACGAAAGGATAACTTACTGGGCATTCTGTCTCTTATTAAAATGCTAAAGCTTTGGTTTGAAAGAAACTAGTATAATCAAATGCTTAGGAACCCTTCTGGCTAGCCTCCAATACTTTAACTATCATGCTTAAAAGAAAAGATTAAAATTATTTTCTATTACTGAGTGTCTCAAATGAAGATGTTCCTGGTACCCTAAAGGGTTGGGGGGGACCCTAAAACATTTAAAATAACCACATGTCCAACTACTAATAAGGCTCTTGAGAAAAGAATCTATATTAATACAAAGTAGCTTTAAGAGTTACAGGTCCAAATTGAGTGATTCTTCCTCATGCTCAGGTGAGCAGAGAATTCAGGAAAAGGGAGGCTCCAGTTGCATTTTACAGGTCTCTGGATAACATCCAACGCTCATTTATACAAACAGAACCAGAGGGGCACCTGGGTGGCTCAGTCAGTTAAGTGTCCAACTCTTGGTTTCAGCCCAGGTCATGATCTGTCATCTCAGCAGTCGTGAGAGTGAGCCCCGCATCATGCCCCACACTGGACTTCGAAATTGGTGCAGTCTGCTGGAGATTCTCCCCCATCTCCTTCCCCTTCTGCCCCTCCTCGCACACACGCTTGCAATCACTAGCACGCACTCTCTCCATCTCTCTACCTCTAAAATAAATAAAATCTTTATACTTTAAAAAAAATATTAAAATATACATATAATATATAAAATATATATAATAAAATGTAATAAAAAATTACTTAAATAAATAAAATCTTTATGCTCACAAAACCAGAGAGGCACAACTGTCTGGAGACAGCCAGTTATGTCTTTACACTAAGATACATTGAAGATGTACTAGCTGAGGTTAGCAGTTGGTTTGTTTTCAGTATACAGCTGGTTTTCAGCTTAACGAAGTTCACCTACTACTATCTTGGAAACTATTAAAAAGCATCTTTATACATTCTAAGCTTCCAGCCCTGGAAGAAATGTCCATGTATAAAAATAAACCACCACACAATATTTTTGCCAATTCAACAAATGACATTTAGCAACACTTCTTCCACAGAAGCTATTTAAGACACTATTATGAATAAAGGTATTATTTGAGTAAACCAGTGTTGTCTGATAGGGTTTTCTTGCCACTGGCAAACTGAAGATAGTGTTAGAGCCATTTACCTAGCAACAGATGGCAGACATAACTGATGAAAGCTTATTTTCCATCAAAAACAATAACAAGCATATCTGTTTTTCCTCCTCTTAAAAGGTCTTATTAACACATGAAATCTGAACCTGTCATTCAGAAGCAAAATTCTCAGCAACTTCCATAAATTGTAGAGTGCTCAAGCTTTACAAAGCAAAGCACTGCAAGAGAAGCAAGGTTAAATGACAACTGTTTAAAAAGTATAACTTTGGGCAAGTTCAAGGACACTCAAGAAGAATACAAATGTTAAGATAAATATCTCTGCAAATTATTATATACATGAAAATAACCTAGAAAATAGGAGACTTTCCAATCTTTACTTGGGACAAGATAGTGATAAACACTGGGAAAGGCGGAGACACGCTGCTTTAGCAAATCCTCTAAGAGCGCCCTATTTTTAGCTCCATGGCCACAGAGCTGATTCAGGTCAGGCCTCCTGCAGGCCCAAGTCCAGAAGTGTAAAAAGGGAAGGACCTATCTAAATCAGGTAATTTGGAGGGAAAGACTACTCCTAATTCAAGTCTCTCCCCAACCTACTTCCCAAAGACTGCCATTTATTTTTTTTTTTTTTAAGATTTTTATTTATTTATTCAACAGAGATCACAAGTAGGCAGAGAGGCAGGCGGGGGGCGGGGGGGGAGCAGGCTCCCCAATGAGCAGAGAGCCCGATGTGGGGCTCGATCTCAGGACCCTGGGATCATGACGTGAGCCGAAGGCAGAGGCCTTAACCCACTGAGCCACCCAGGCGCCCCACAAAGACTGCCATTTAGATTATTTACTCTGGCTCCTTCTTAGAAATGATAAATTATTTTGATATTATTGGAAAAACTGTTGGCAAAAAAGTAAATCCTCTGTACATATTTTTATAGAGCACACCCTTTAAGTCTGAAGTTGGTGTTACTTCCCTCCCCACCCCAACACACACATACTGCGCCTTTAGCCATGAAGGCTTAATCCATGTCTACTAAAGAAAGGAGTTTCCCTCAAAATTCATGGTATTAAGCTTTCTAAGCTCAGTGTACTAAAAATCATAGTCGCATAATTGAAGGGGATATTTTCTTATGCCTGATTTAAATCCTGAGATACAATAAGATGTGTTATATGATGTGAACAATGAGTTAGTTCTTTGTGACACTAACGTTGCCCCTTTCTACTTAAAAACAGAGATCCCCCTTAAGAGAGATTTCTGAATAATCAAGTTTGCCAATCATGGCACAGGATACCGAAACCAGACGCACTTTTCTACTTCAGTATGAACCAGGATCGGGATAATCCAACGCCAAATAAGCATCATACTTCCCTTATTTCCATTCTTTTCTACCTCCCTCCTTACCAAATTCTTGCTAGAGCTAACACTATGTGTAAATAAGGGCTAAATTCCTTCCACTCCTTTGCTCTGCTTCCGGAGGTGCTGAGGAGTCCAGGGAGGCTGAGGCAGAAGCACCAGGACAGATGGAGATCCGGAAAATTCACAAATGGGACAGACTGTTTATCTACTAATAGTAAAGACTGGGGTGGGAGTGTTTGAACATATCCCACAACAACACTGGAACATCCTAAATTTCTAAAAATGAGAGAAATCTAATGAACTGAAAAAAGGCAGAGCTGGATTTGGGGAGTTATACAAAGAATGTATGAATGACAATACCTGCAACATAATGCAAAGCTAAAGTAGTTAAATCAATTTCTCGCTTGAAAAACAGATTTTCTGATATTGATGTGAAAACAAGGGCCTCTGGAAAATAAATGGCTCGCCTTTTAAGTTGAAAAAAATAAGAATAGCCCAGTCTACAGATGTTAAGTAAAACATTTACTCACAAACAGAAATTCTGAAAAGCTATTTAGCATTCAAAAAAAGGTGAGAGGAAAAAAATCATAAAAACTCCACGGGAGGGGAAGAAAGGGAGGAAGAGATCTTAAGCTGAAGAAGAACAAAGTGTGAAAGGTATGAAATACACACCAGGACAGTAATGTGAAACTTTTATCCAACTATTTCAGCAGCTATTTTTCAAATATAGGATGGGTTTTGGTGATTGCATACCAACTACACGATGTTATATAACGCGGAAAAAGCTCTCTTTTAAAAGAAAAAATTCTTCCTTGTTAGAAAGTCATGTTTACCATTAGCAGGGAAAAATTCAGTCAAAAGCCTAGAGAACCCCCAACACCAGACTTTTAAGAAGTAAATTATTTCTAGCATACCTTGCAGAGTATAACAAAGAGTGGAATCTACTCAACGACAAATCTTTTAGAACATTCAATATTTTTAAAAAGCTGACTTTCCCAAACTGCATTTTTCCGCTCTTGATTCAAGTGGACATCGACGGGCTAGACTCCCCGACATGCCCAAGTCTAGTAGCAGAAAAAAAACAATGCTCTGCGAGCAATGCCTGCTGCACCACCTCCTCTAGTAAACATCTGGTTTACTGGCGTGAACGCCGTGCTTATAAAACAGAGAGAAGGTGAGCGCGGAACAGAATCGAAAAATATCATTTCGCCAAATCCCCAGCAACCAATCAACCGTACCCGCGCTCAACAGGCCTCACAGGTTGTCCTCATTACCTCTTCACCGGGAGGGACGACACCCAGTTATTTTACGGATTTTTAAGTTTCGATTTACAGCTTCCAGACCCAGGGCAGCGTCCCATTCCTGCGTTACAATGGACGGCTGTGACGCCAGCCGGGCCACGCGCTGTCCCGGACGTGGGCGGCCCGCACCGCTGTCCGCCGCCGCTTTCCCACCCAGCTTCCTCCCGTTCCCCACCCCATTACCTGCTCCGCCACGGCCCGGAATAGGCACGACCCGTCCTTGGCGACCAGTTTCCGATACAAGCCCAGTTTCCGCAGATAGGCGTCCATGGGCGTCGCGTCCTCGCGGGGCCCCGCGCCGCCCTGATCCACCCCGTCGGGAGTGCCGACGGCCGCCTCCATGTTGCCGGTCGTACCGCAGGCCAGGCGCGGCGCGGGCTAGCCCCACATGGCCGCGCCCCCGGCTCCTCGACGCCCCGGCCTAGGACGGGCGGCGGCAGGCAGCGGCGGCCCGAGGCAGCAGGCGGCGCTCCCCGCGCGCATAGGGGAGCCCTGCCTAATGCATGGCTGTGCGCACGCGGCCGCCTCCCGGGGGACCACGCGCCCGGCGGCAACGGGGGGCAAACTAAAAAAACCCCAAGCGTGAGAAGTCACTTCCCGGCGGCCTCGCTGCCCGGCTCAGGAACACAGCCGAGGGTCGACGCCCCCACAAGTTTCCTCGTCCCGACTGGGGTGAGGCGAGGAAACCCCCGCCCCCCGCGTGCGCGGGGCCGGCTCAGAGCAACCGAGGCCTGCGTCCCCCGCGCGCTCCCCACTCTGGGAGCCGAAGAAGCGAAGAGAGAAAGACGCGGCCTCTCGTTTCTCCACCTCGCGGGAGGGCGCCGGAGGGGCGGGGAGCGGGTGGGGGCGCCTGGCGGAGGGCAGCACCCTCGCAGCCCAGAATTTGTTTTCACTTTCGGCCGCACAGCGGAGAGGACGCCGGGAGGTGTAGTTTTGGCGGCGGCAGGAAGTCGGCTTGCGGCGGGCGGGGACGCGCGGACCGACCTACCCGGGGGAGGTGCCGGGGAGGCACGCGGACTACAAGTCCCTACAGCGCGGGCGCCGCCGCCGCCTGGAGCCGGCTTCGCGCTTCCCCGGCACCGCGTCCGCGAGCAGGCCGAGGGTGTCCGCGAGCCGACGCGCGGCGACCTGCGCGCGCCGCCCCGCCCGCCCGGCCGCCCACTGCGCCGCGGCGCCGCGAGAAGTGCGCGCGCCCTGCGTGCGTGGAGTTGCCAGGGACACAGCGGCGGCTCGGTCGGCCCTTTGTGTATTCCCAAACAGAGGGCGCACCTGTCTGCTCCCTTCCCCCCGGCCTCTTCGGGCGTTTCCATGGAGGTGGCTTTAACGGCTTAAGCAGAAAATAGAGCTAATTGACAAGGTCTCCTGGAACTGGCACCTTGCAGGACGACACAGTCTGTCCATAAATCAACCGTGGACTGCTGATTCCTAATAGAAGTTAGAAGTACAGCTCCCAGACTAAGGCAAGAGGATGCCTTTGCCACAGACTTTGTTCACCCTGCCCTCGTAGTTGCGCACCCCAGCACAAAGTGATATCACTGATCAGAAAAAATTAGAATTTTTTTTCTGAAAAAAAAATTTGTCTTGTAATTGCTTTATAAGATGCCGAATTTGCCATGGGTTCCAGCAGTGTTTGAGGCTTCCAACTCAACTTTCTATCCTTCAAAGTTGAATGACACGTTACGCTTTAGAACCCAGAATTTATCCGGTGTGTTTTTGTGGCACCACAATTCACTTTGCTAAAATACAACGGCATCTGGTGTCCTAATTATCAAAATACATGGTTAATCATAAACTGGACTCCAGTCTTGAGGCCTTGTGGGGCAAGAGAGGAAAAGTGTAGGGTTACACAGGTTTAGACATGAAGTTAAGTAATGGGGGCAAGGCAAGCCAGATGGTGAGAATCCAACGCAAACTACTGAAATTTCTATCTTAAAAATTTGTTTTCAGTACTCTTGGTGCAAGCAATTAATGACGCCTGCATTCGGTTTCCTCCACGCTTCCAATTTTGAATCCTTAATGTTTAGAGTCTATGTCTAATGGTGTTTTTCGAGAACATAAAAGTTACTGTGACTTAAATGAATTTCTTGCTCTAATATTAAATTTTGTACATTTTGTAGAGAAACACTTTGGAATCACTTTTTAGAAAAATCTAGTTTCAAGTCAAATCTATTGCTTTTCTTTCTTTAAAAATAATTATTTTGCATATGTATGTCTCTTATTTCACTCAAAAAGAGTTACACCAAGTTTGCCACTACTTACAAAATGGCTTGTTTTTTGGCGTTTTTTAAATTTTTTTTTTAACATGTTTTGCCTTTTAATGGGGCTCCCTGCTCAGGGAGGAGCCTGCTTCTCCCTCTCCCTCTGCCCTTACCCACCCCTGTCATTCTCTGGCTCTCTGTCAAAAAAAAAATCTTAACATGTTTGCCTTTTAAACCTACAGAGGAATTCAAAGTAAAATCCAAACTGTAGAGCTTAAATATTGACTTCCTAAAATGAGTAGATTCCATAGTATTAATTTTATAAGCAGCAGACTTTCTAATGTGCCAAAAGAAAACTGTCTTTTCTAATATTTATTTTAATATTCCTTCAATAAGAATTTCTAAAGCTAACCTCATGTTCAGTATGTATTTATGGAGAATCTACTGTATATATCATGTTAAGATTGCATTGGTGAATATCTTGAGGCCTTTTTAGAAATGTATATTTCCAGGAATTTCACGTTTGAAAATTTATCAACGTTTGTTTTGTAGTTGAAATGTTTCAGATACGTGGGTGGCTCAGTCCTTGAGTATCTCACTCTTGATTTCCTCTCGGGTCATGACCTCAGGGTCCTGAGATGGAGCCCTGTGTTGAGCTCTGTGCTACAAGGGGGAGGGGGAGTCTGCTTGAGATTCTTTCCCGCTGCCCCGCCCCCTGTGTACACACTCTCTCTTTCTCTGAAATAAATAAATAAATCTTTTTTGAAAAAGGAAATGTTCATGATTGCATTGCTTTAATTTTTGAAAGGTCATTAAAATACAAAGTTTTGCTCACTTTTATATGCATAATAATTTCATTTTGGGTGGCTGTGTTTCAAAGCATATTTTTTATTTTAAAGCTTATCCATATCTTAATCTTATTTAAATGTGCTTACATATATATTTTTTAATAAAGTAATATCACCATCTTCTAAAGCCCCCAAATTCCTGTAAATACTTTGAAAAGGAAACCAGATACATCCTTTATTGTACCTACCATGTCTTTATTTTCCATTATAAAAATTTAATTCACTGACAACAGTATAATCAAAATAAGAATGTACATGATCATTTAAATAAGTATTCTAGTATAGAACCTGACACCAAAGTGTACTTTCAATATTTTTAAACAAACTTATTAAATACTAAGAAAACAGAAGCCTGTATCAGAATTCATCAAAATTCTATGTTATCTTCTAAAATTGTGGTTAACAGAAGTATAAGAAGAATAACACATTTCCGATGTTTTCTACATTTGACATCTTGGCAAAATTACTGTTCTCACTCTTGCTGAATGAGTGAAGAATAGCCTCACTATCAACTGGCTGCTTCTGTTTCCAAAATTAGAAGTGAAACACCTGTTGTATCTGACCCTGGGCCTCTTTAAGGAAATCCTTTAGGTATTCAGAGACCTAATCCAAGACAGACCCTCTGTATGCCAAATCCCCAAATATAGCTCACTGTTCCGACGAGGTTAAAGGATCCTATGACTTTAAACTGGACCCTAATTTACAGAAATTCACTTTCAAAGGAACTTGTTAACATTAACTTCTGAAACTTTTTAAGAAACCACATCTGATTGAAAATGTTCACTCTGAGGAAACCATTTGTGAACAGCAAAAGTGAAGAACCCTTTTTTTAATCTTTATTTTTTAAGTGATCTCTATGCCCAAGTGTGGCCCAAACTTACGAACCCAAGATCAAGAATCACATGCTTTGCAGAATGAGCCAGGCAGCTACCCCAAAAGTAAAGAACTCTTTAAAGAGACATTTTTAAAAAGATTTTATTTATTTGAGAGAGAGAGAGAGCACAAGCAGGGGGAGTGGCAGAAGCAGGTTCCCTGCTGAGCTAGAGAGCCCGACATGGGGCTCAATCCTAGGACCCTGGCCTAAGGCAGATGCTTAACTGATTGAGCCACCCAGGTGCCCAAAGACTTGTGGGTTTTTTAAATTTTTTTCTTCCTTAAAGATTTTATTTATTGATTGATTTGACAGAAGAGAGATCACAAGTAGGCAGAGAGGCAGGCAGAGAGAGGGGGAAGCAAGCTCCCTGCTGAGCAGAGAGCCTGATGTGGGGCTCGATCCCAGGACCCTGAGATCATGACCTGAGCCGAAGGCAGAGGCTTTAACCCACTGAACCACCAAGGCGCCCCAAGACTTGTGGTTTTAAAAGATTTTTGCAAGTAAGCCTCTGATTCTATGTCCATTTCTGTAGTAACTTGAAATATCAACCTTAACAAGGTTCTTCATGAATCTTTTAACTCTTTAATACTACACATCCTTAAGTAGCCAAAAATACTTTAACACAGCACAAATTATTCAGTTATTCTACGTTTTCCTAGCTCCATGAAAAGGGTCAAATGAATAGTGGAGGTGGGACACCTTCTCCCAAGACAGCAAATATGTCTTCTTACCCCAGGAAGGTGTTTCAAGATCACGCTCTGTTAGCCCTGACAGAAAAAGGAAGCCACTTTCCCGTAGTTAATGAAAAAAAAAATGTTTTTGCTCTGGCTTAATATCTTTCAAGATTAATTCAAGAACTTACAAGAAAAAAAGAGAGAAAGAAAGAGGGAGGAAGGGAGAGAGGGAGGACAAATGGGCGTGCCCCTGGTGCCAGCTGACAAGCAGGTGGCAGATGAGCAAATCTATAGAAGGATCTTTCGAGAAGTTTGGTTGGAGATCCCAAGAGCAAAGGTGGCTATGTCCTTTCCATCCCACCCTCCAGGCTCCATATGGGGGAGCATCTTCCACTGGCCATTTTAGTTAACTACCCCAGTGCTTCTCTGCTTGACTGCTCTGTAAGACTAAAGCATGTGTATGCCTTGAGACCCTTGCCCAGGTCCAGTATGAATACCTAAAGGAGAGGAGAGGGAACGCATATCTTTGCTTCAGGCAATAAACTGAGTGAGTTCCAAGCCGCAGTGCTTCGACTGTAGTCCTGAAACCTTATTATCAGTGTGATTGGAAGAGTCAAATGATGGAAGTTGAGATGCAGGGCGGGAGGGTCATGTGGGGTAGGGAAAAAATGAAACAAGATGGGACCAGGGAGGGAGACAAACCATAAGAGACTCTTAATCTCAGGAAACAAACTGAGGGATGCCGGAGGGGAGGGAGGTGGAGGGAGGGATAGCGTGGCTGGGTTATGGACAATGAGGAGGATATGTGCTATGATGTGTGCTGTGAATTGTGTAAGACTGATGATTCACAGACCTGTACCCGTGAAGCAAATACATTACATGTTAATAAAATAAAATAAAATAAAATATCTTACTTTTGCAAATTGAAAAAAAAGAGTCAAATGATGTAGTTTCCCATCACAGCTGTCACTTCCTTGTGAGGTGAACACACGGCCAAGCCATGCCCGAGCTGGAAAGATTAAGCCATCTCATAGTAGCCTGAGGCTCTTATACAAACAGCTAGTCAGAGTCCCTCATCTCTCTAGATAAGCCTCCACACATTTCCAGTCTTTTTTACCCCTCCTTCCACTACCATCTCTCAGTTTCCACCCTCACCAAAGCAAACTCACAAAGTCTCATTGCAGAGAATTAACTTTTAGATCTCTAGTAGGATTATAAATTCTTTGTAGCTTTGTAGAATTTAAGATTATTTTGTATTTCCCAACTGTCTAAGAAAGATTTTTTTTGCATATTTGGATGAATATCTCAACAAATATTCATTAAATATTTTCATGTATTTCCAATTAATCTCTCAATGAGGAAAATATTTAGAATGAAATTTTATAATTATGCAAACTATAGTTGAGGTCTAAATAGTTGGTCAAGATTATGTGTTAGGTTGGGGTGCCTGGGTGGCTCAGTCAAATAAGTGTCTGCCTTAGGCTCAGGTCATCATCGGAGGATCCCAAGACTGAGCCCAGAGTCAGGCTCCCTGCTCAGTGGGAAGTCTGCTTCTCCCTCTCCTTCTTCCCTTCTCCATGGCTCATGCAAGTTCTCTCTCTCTCTCTCTCTCTCTCTCTCTCTTTCTCACTCTCTCTCTCAAATAAATAAAATCTTTTAAAAAAATAAAAAAGATTAAAAACAAGGTTTTTGAACTTCACCCCAGGTTTCTTGAGCTAGAGTAACAAGGGAGGGGATGCAGGAATCTCTTTTATCAGTTTCCCCAGGTGATTCTAAAAATTAGCCAGCAGGTCTGGGAACATCCGAAAATTGGGATGGTGGCAGGGGACAGTGTATGCCATTCAAGAAAAGGAAACCATGGACTTTTAAATTAATGTGAGAGGAGGAAATAAACTCCCAAGTTTATAATTCCTAGATCGTCATGAAAAATTCTTAAAAGACTCCAATTTTAATGTTGTACTCATTATTTTACACAGGATACTATCAAACAAAGATATCTAAAGATAAATTACGTTTCTTAAGATGGTTGCAAAATACAGGATCAGTATTTTTAAACTAAAATAAGAATATACACAATAAGGCAAAAAAAAGAATACACAATAAGGCATTGTTCATAAAAAATACAAAAATGTACCATAATAAACCAAATCCAAAATAGATATGGAAAATGCTACTCTTAAAAGTGGTATAAAAATTAAGTAAAAATAAATTTTAATGGCTTTATTGAGGATGCAATTGCACAATAAACTGTATGTATTTAAAGTGTGCAGTTTGATAACTCTTGATGTACTATAAGTAGAGAGCCATGAAACCATAACCACAGTCAAGAAAGTGAATATATCCACTATTTCTCTAAGTTCCCCATTGCCCTTTGTAACACTCTAACCCTAACCCTCAACTCTCCATGTAACTACTGATGTGCTTTCTGTTACTGCATTAGTCTACTAGGGCTACTATAATAAAATACCACAGACTGGTGGCTTAAACAACAGAAATTTATTTTATCACAGTTCTGGAGGCTAGAAGTCCGAGATCAAAGTATGCTTAGAGTTGTTTCTTTTGAGGCCTTTTCCCGTGGTTTGTAGACAGTTACCTTCTCACTATGACTTCGCACGTTCTTAGCTCTGTACCCATCTGAGTAGAAATTTCCTTCTAGGAAATTATAAATTAGATTGGATTGGGGCCCACACTGATGACTTCGTTTTAACTTAAAGTTTAAAGTTAAAAGTTACCTTTAACTTTGCCTCTTTAAAGACGCTATCTCCAAGTACAGTTACATTCTGAGGTACTAAGGCTTAGAACTTCACAGCTTAAAACAGTCACTGTATATTGGTTTGCATTTTAGAGGCTTATGTGAGTGGAACTCTTTCAATATGAACTCTTTTTTTTTTTGCCTGATTTCATTCACTCAGCATAATTACTTTGAGATTGATCCATTCTTGTATAAATAGTTCATGTCTTTTTATTCCTGAGTTTATTTCATTGTCTGGACCCACTACACATTGTTTATCCATTTCCCTGTTGTTGGACATTTGGGTTATTTCTAGTTTGGGCAGTTAAAAAGAAAGCTGCTCTGAACTCCACATTTCTCTGAGGCAAATTACTCAGGAGTGTGATAGCTGGGTCATATGGTAGGTGTGTGTATAAACTTTTTAAGAAATTGCCTGTCATATTGTGATTTATACTAAGAAATACACATTTGGTCTTTGTTCCTCTCAGTACCTGGCACAGAGATTGTAAAACCCTTAGAATTTCCTAAGTGAAAAGAGGAATAAAGGTGTCTTTGTCATGTTAATGAGGTGGGTTTTGGAAAGTTCCTAGGTAACCTAAGGAGGAAACAATAAAAAATGGAAGGTTAGAACTTTTAATTCCACCACATCCTCTGGGAAGTGGAGAAAGGTTGAAGATTGAGTTCAATCACCAGTGGCTAATGATTTAATCAATCATGCCAAGTAACGAAGCCTCCATTAAAACACCAAAGGATGTTTGGAGAGCTTCTGTGTTGGTGAGCCCATGTAGATTCAGGGAGAGAACTCTTAGAGCATGGAAGCTTCATGCCTCTCTTCCTACCCTTTGCCTTATGCATCTTCTCCATTTGGCTGTTCCTTAGTCACCCTTTTATTTTATTTATTTATTTATTTAATTTTTTAAAAGATTTTATTTATTTATTTATTTGACAGAGAGAGAGAGAGAGCGCACAAGTAGGCAAAGAGGCAGGCAAAGAGAGAGGGGGGAAGCAGGCTCCCCGCTGAGCAGAGAGCCAGATGTGGGGCTCAGTCCCAGGATCCTGAGATCATGACCTGAGCCGAAGGCAGAGGCTTTAACCCCACTGGGCCACCCAGGCGCCCCTGTTTTATTTTTTTAAAGATTTATTTATTTATTTGAGAGAGAGAGAGAGAAGATAGAGGGTCAGAGGGATAGGGAGAGAATCTCCAACAGACTCTGTGCTGAGCACGGAGCCTGACTCAGGACTCAAACCCACAACACCGAGATAACGACCTAAGTTGAAATCAAGAGTTGGACACTCAACCAACTGAGCCACCCAGGCACCCCCTCAGTTAACCTTTTATAATAAACTGATAATCTACTAATTAAAATGTTTCCTGAATTCTGTGAGCAGCCCTACCAAATTAATCAAACTCAGGGAGAACAGTCCTTAGAACCTCCAGTCTGTCGCAGATTGGTCAGAAGTACCAGTGACACCTGGTCTTGTGATTATGTCAGAAGTGGGGTGAACAGGTGGGTGGCCTTCTTGTAGGACCGAGGCCTTAACCTTTGGTATTGACATTATCTTCGGGTAGATAGCATCTGAATTCAGTTGAATTATAGGACATCTAGCTGGTATCAGAAAATTGCTTGGTGATGTGAAAAAAGCACACATTGGAATTGGTACCGGAATCACACTGCCATCCTGTTTTCCAAGTGGGTTGTTTCATTTTACATTCCCACCAGCAGTATATAAGAGTTCGATTTCCTCTACATCCTCACCAACACTTGTATGGTCAGACGTTTTAATTTTAGCTATTCTAATAGGTAAACAGTTGCATCTCATTGTGATTTTTTTAAAGTTTACTTTTTCTTTTAGTAATCTCTACACCCAATGTGGAGCTAGAACATATGACCCCAAAATTAAGAGTGAAATACTCTTCTGACTGAGCCAGCCAGGCACCCTTCATTGTGATTTAATATGAATTTCCCTAATGACTAATGATGTTGAGTGTCCTCAGTATGCTTTTGTATTGTCTGTGTATCTTCTTTGGTTGAATGTTTGTTCAATATTGGGGAGTCTTTAAAGTTTGTTAGATAGGATCAAAGCAGCATTTAGCTTCAGATCCCCACTACAAGGCAAGACCTTTCTGAGTATTGTACCCTATGTCCCAAGAATTAGAAAGTTTTCCAGTCTGGCTGGTGGGATATAGGACTATTCCATGCCCTCTGTATACACTAGGCATTATTCTCTCTGATCTCCTCAGGTAGTTCTTTCCTTGATCTTGGATAGTTTCCTCCCATCCATGCATTGGTAAGATGGGACTCCACAAATCTACCATAGTTTTTTGTCTGTGTAGCCCTCTCCTCTCTTGTAAACTGTCCAGTGAATTGTAGCAACCTCGGTCTTTCCAGACTCTGTGCCCCATCTCCTCAACTTGGAGAATCCCTGGGCTTTGCCTGAGTTCCCTCTCCTTATACCATAGCCTGAAACCTCTCTGAAGACATTAAGCTAGGATAATCATAGAACTCAAATGATCTATTTCCCATCTTTCAGTGATTACTGTCCTTTATTGTCTAATGTCCATGGTTTCATATCCTTTGTCTGGATTTTTGGTCATTTTAGGAGAAAAGGTAAATAAAGGTCCTTGTGATTCCATCTGACATCTGAAGTAATAATTTGAAAACAAATACAGAACAACACAATGAGTATTTCTATTTTTTATAGATTCTTCAGTTTGGGTCACCAAATAAGTTCAGATTTCCCTGATTTTAACTCCAAGAGTGCTGTACTCTGTTGGCTCCTACTGGAGTCTGTCTGATCCCAATCATCTCTGCGTCTTTTTCTGTCATGTCTTCTTGAGGCATCCAATCTATCTTTTAGAAATGCCCTCGGCTTTCTTTCCACCATGTGGCAATGGACAATCACAAATTAGTATATACAAAGATCATTCTTGGGGCGCCTGGGTGTCTCAGTCGTTAGGTATCTGCCTTCCGCTCAGGTCATGAACCTGAGGTCCTGGGATCGAGCCCCGTATCGGGCTCCCTGCTCAGCCGGAAGCCTGTTTCTCTCTCTCCCACTCCCCCACTCGTGTTTCCGCTCTTGCTGTCTCTCTCTCTCTGCCAAATAAATAAATAAAATCTTTAAAAAAACAAAAACAAAAAAACAAAGATCATTCTTCACAAACATTTTAATTCTGAGAAACTGTTTTCCTCATTGCTTTTATATTTTGATCCACGTTTGTTAATCAGTTTGCGTGAATACACTTTTATTTGAAGATTTGTTCAGCAAATCTTGCAGTGACCCAATTCACAATATACACAAAAATAGCGGTAGTGTAAGAGGAACAAGGGTTTAAACAAAAGTTGACCAATAGAGTTGTAAATGGAGAGAAAAGGTTTTCTAAAAATGGAGGAAGTGTACATATAGGATACACACCAAGGACACATTTTCACTTTGAAAAAATAAAATGGAAAAAAAAGAAAAAAGAGAATCCTTCAGAAAACTCTAAGATTTAATAAACGAGTTCAGCAAGGTTGCAGAATACAAGATCGATACATAAATTAATTTTATTTCTACACACTAGCAATAAACAATCTAAAAATGACATTAAGAAAACAATTCTATTTACAACATCAAAAAGAATAAAATCTTAGAAATCAAGAAAAGAAGTTCAAGACATGCAAAACTACAAACATTGCTAACAGAAACAAAGGAGACACAGATATCTGTATCAAAACCTATACGGAGTATTCAAAGCAGCATTATTTATAATAACCAAAAAAGAGAAAGAAATCCAAATGTCCATCATCAACTGATGGATAAATAAATAAAATGTGTCATATCCCTAAAATGGAATATTATTCAGCAGTAAAAAGCAGAGAGGTAATGATACATATTAAAAACATTCTGTTAAGTGAAAGAAGTCAGTAACAAAAGACTATATATTGTATGATTTATAGGAAATCTCCAAAAGAGGTCAATCTATAGGGACAGAAAGATAAGTGTTTGCCTCAGGCTATAAGTGAAAGGTTAGGAAAAAGTGGGACATAAGTACTAATGCATGCAGGGTTTCTTTGAGGATGATGAATATTAATTTTTTTTCTTTTAAAGATTTTATTTATTCGACAGAGACAGCAAGAGAGGGACACAAGCAGGGGAGTGCGAGAGGGAGAAGCAGGTTTCCCGCTGAGCAGGGAGGCTGAGGCGCGGCTCAATCCCAGGACCCTGGGATCATGACCTGAGTCAAGGCAGAAGCTTAATGACTGAGCCACACAGGCGTCCTAAGGATGATGAATATTAATTAATTGTGGTGATGGTGTCACAAATCTATATTAAAAACCATTAAATTGTACAACTTAGCTAGATGCCCTAATGCACCCTTTCATAGCTTCTGTATTGATGGTACCATTGGGACTTTGCTGATTACCTTTCCCAGACTCCTTTGCCAGCTGGTGTTAAATTCTGCCAGTTCCAGAGCCAGAGTAGAAGATGGGAGGAGGAAGAAGACTTCTTTCCCGATTTGGTGCTGTTTCTAACTGTGTTGGCCGAGCTTCTGTCAACAGCCCCGGGTTTATCAGCCCCTTGGAGGTAGCCAGGCCACAAACACTTCTCAGACTCCTGATCCCCAGCTCCAGTGGTTCCCTTCCTCCGCGGAGGTGAATGGTAATCCCAAGATCTTCCCTTTTGTTTCCCCAGACCTGGATGTAGCTGCCGCTTCTGCTGTTAGCTCTGGGTTATCTCCTTGCTCCACTCTTGTTTTTTCAGTTCTACAACTCTCCAGTAATCAGTTCTCTCTGTAAAATCTCCCTGTTAACATACTCCGTGTTTTTCTCTGTCTTTTGTCTTTTTTTTTTTTCCTCATTGGACTCTGATGGATGAAATACTAGGCTTTGCCAGCTGTGACATGGAAGGGCATCCACTTTTTCCTTTGTAAACGGAAGACTGAACCAAAAAGGAAAAAAAAATTGCTAAGTTTTGCTCCTGAGTTAGTTCAACCCTTATCATCTTCTTAATTAAAAATTTTCAATTCATCTCAGTTTGAACACGTCATACTTGTTTTTCAAACTGCCTATGCTTACAACCACCTATAAAGCCTCATATACCAGTGAACGAATTTCCATATAAAATAAACATCTGAGTTTCTTTTTCTTAGAGTATGCAGCACATTTTTATAAAAACACAAATCTACTTTGAATGTACTTTCTACTGCGTCTGTACAGCTAGAGGTCACCTAGTAATCTATTTTCATGCTACTCCCCAGATCAAAGTAAGAGACTACCAAATTTCCATCTTCAGTCATCTATTCTGAGCCAAAAAAGAGCTCTTCCAGTGGCAGGATTTTCAACCCTTCCTTTTACGTTTTTAAGTCGTGTCCTTTCACCTGGAGAATTTGCAGAGCCTCCTGGACACTTTATGTCCTCCTCCTTCTTTGGCTAAGTTGTATTTAGGTATGGCAGAATAAGGCTGATGGAGGGTATTCTTCAAGAGGAGTCTTTAAGAAAATTTCGTAAATACTTTGTACCAGTTACTAATTTATTGCCTCCCACCTCCAAATCTACCTTTCATTGCCTGCTCTAGAATATTGGACTTTCTCCTTCTTCCTTAAGCATTGCCAGTAGAGGTGTCGCGAGCGTGCTGGAGGAGAAAGGGGCTTCTCTTCCTGGCTGCAGGGCACTCTTCCCTCCCCAGGTTTTAGCAGTGGCCAGCAACACTCGGGACCAATAGCACATGGCACCTTCCAATAAGCAGCTTTTCATGGCGCCTCTTGGGTGACTGCATCTGACTGATCTTGGGTGGCAAGATCTTTCTCCATGAACACCTTCTTCCAGCATGCCAGGGGGTGGATTTCCAGCAAGTTTCACCAGTGTGGCACCTTAGCAAACTTGAGGATCCAGTGATAAGGCCATGTGATTTCCGACAAAGTCTGGATGTCAACACTAACGAGGCCCCCTTCCTTGGGGCTCTATCTCAGCCCTGTGAACAATGGCTGCTCCCAACATCTGCTATTCACATATCCTCTAGCATTCTCTTTACCTCTTGCTAGACAATCCCTCATTACTCTAAACCCCTGTTATAGTTAATAATTCTTTATGTAGAACTTTCCCTGTTCAAATTACTATATCGTTTATCTCTCCTGACTGGGCCCTGATAATATATACTCATTTGCTATATTTCGCGTCATTCCATCTGTTACCAATACAAAACTATGCAAATATCAAGCATCATCTATGACCAGTGATTAATCACAGCACACAAATGTATATTAGAAGGGGAAGTCAAGGTTTTAAAACGTTTATTCATCTTAGTGTAGGTTTTTAGCCTTTGTCCCATTATATTCCTGCTTCAACTGGACAGTTACAGACTTATCTCACTTTTAAACCTCACCTTCAGTGTTGCACATCAATTGTTTTGTCTGCTCTGTCCTGCTCCCTCTCATTTTGGAAAAGGCAGCCATTCCTTTGTGGGGGGTCTGCTCCTCTCCCTCTCCTACCCATCCTTCTAAATGGATGATTTTATAGGAAGTTGCCAGTAACACACACTGTTATAGGATTGAGCACGGACTCAAGTCTAGCCAGTTGGAGACTTTGGTTAGGATGTTTCTGATTTAGAAGTTAAAGGAGCAAGTCATTTCCTGTCTGGCCAGCCTGGGGAGATGTGAACTTGGACCTGATGGTAACTATAGTTCCAGCCTTGTAGAAAAGTCTGTCTAAGACAATGAGGTTAATATGTGGGGGGGAAAAGCAACAATAGGAGGAAAGGGAGAAAAAAATGTTGGAGTTAGAGCACTCTAACTGGTTAGATGGTAATCTTCACATCTATTACAGTGCTATGCACATGTTTTGCTGATTAACTGATAGTTGGAAATTCCATGGGGCTACAGATGTGGTTATCTGTTTCCCTTTCATGGTCTTGTTTAACTATCTATTACAGTAAATGGTGCCTAAGAAATATTCAGATAGCATATTGTAATAACAATAGCCTCTATTTATTAAGATTCTGGTATACTTAAAGAACTATATTTTATGTATATTATCTTATGTAATTGTAACACTATGAAGTATTATTTCCATTTTAAAGATTTTGAGAGAGAGAGAGAGAGAGAGAGAGAGAACATGTGCAAGCATGCCTACAAACAAGCAAGAGCTGGAGGAGGGGCAAAACAAGAGAGAAGGAGACTCCCCAATGAGTGCAGAACCCCTCCCACACCAGCCAATCCCAGGAACCCAAGATCACCACCTGAGCCAAAGTCAGACTCCCAACTGACTGAGCCACCCAGGTGCTCCAGTATCATTTCCATTTTAAATGTAAGAATACCGAAGTTAAATTAACATGACAGAATTTGAACCAAGGCTGAAATGACTCCAGGGTTCATCCACCAAGCTATGCTGCTTCACCCGAAATGCTTATACATTATATTTTAAAAGGAAGACCTCTGAGGGTATAGTGTATATACTTTGCTCTTTGGCTATAGGAGATGATTTAGGAAGAATAATTAGGCAGAGTCCAAGGGTACCAAATAATCATTACTAAACATTGGACATCTAAAGATTTTTTTTTTAGAAGTGCTGAATCTTCTTGGGGTGCCTAAGTGGCTCAGTGGGTTAAAGCCTTTGCCTTAGGCTCAGGTCATGATCTCAGGGTCCTGGGATCGAGCCCCGCATTGTGCTCTCTGCTCAGCGGGAAGCCTGCTTCCTCCTCTCTCTCTGCCTGCCTCTCTGCCTACTTGTGATCTCTCTCTGTCAAATAAATAAATAAAATCTTAAAAAAAAAAAGAAGAAGTTCTGAATCTTCTTGATATGAAGATAGATCTTCTTTATCTGCCTGTCTAATGGTATACACACAACGGGTTGGGGGCAGTGTTAGGAATGGCCCCATCAGCCTGATTTGCCTTTGATATTGCTCTATATTGCATTGAAGAGAAGCCCTGCGTACACTCTTGAAATAAAACCAGTCACCATTTAGGGGCACCTGCATGGCTCAGTTGGTTAACATGTCTGCTTTCGGCTCAGGTCATGATCTTGGGGTCCTGGGACTGAGCCCCTACTTGGGCTCCCTGCTCAGCAGGAAGTCTGCTTCTCTCTCTTCCCCCTCCCCAACTTGTGCTCACTCACTCTCTTTCTCTCTCAAATAAATAAATAAAATCTTTAAAACCAGTGACCACTTAAAGCTAGTTTTATTTTTCTGAAAAGAATATAAACAGGTATGAATAAGTAGGCTTGGTAGTTGGTTGTGTTTTAATATCCCCTGACCAGATTGCCTTCTCTTCTTTTTGTTTAAATTTTGTTTGGAAAGATAAAAGGAAATTATTTCAATTTTTATATCAAATTAAGCTCATACATTAAGAAGAGATACATGGAACAGCATTTTCTCAATAATCACCACACCTTGGAGTGTGGGATTATTAGATTTTAAGTCACAAGTCAAAATTATTTTAAATTTTAAAGGTTTTCTTGGTTGGTTGACCCAACTAATTCCTTTTTTTCCTAAGACACTTTGAGCAGTTATCCATAAAAATGTAGTTGCTAGAGTTTTATCACTGATTTTTTTTAAAAAGGACTATGACTGATGTAAATAAGGTAATTGCAATTCATTTTTGCTGTAGTTCACATTTCAGCTTTACATCTGTGCTCAGAAAGAAGCTTGAAAAGATTTGTGGGCTGTACTGACTACTTGCAGTCAAATAATATTTCGTAGCTGTATTTATGATGTCAAAACAGATAGAAGAAAAGCAAAACATTTGTTACATCAGTCAAGTTTTGGTTCTCAAGAATGGTAAATAACTGCTTTATTATCACACGATATATTATGTTTTACTTTTATTTTTCTCTCTGTTCTAACTGAAATTACAAGTTCTCCAGAACTCGAAGACTAATTTAGCACCAACAAAGAAACAGCAAGGATAAATAAAAATCTTCACTCTGAAGAGCATTGTAATGTTGGACCAATGAAATTAGGCCTTACTTAATATTGAATTGGATTTTAGAAGCAACACTATGAAGGAAGTTCTAGTAAAAGCTTAAACTCTCTAGAAGATTTTTGTCTTAAGATTTTTTTTTAATTTATTTATTTGACAGAGAGAGGGATCACAAGTAGGCAGAGAGGCAGGCAGAGAGAGAGGAGGAAGCAGGCTTCCCGCTGAGCAGAGAGCCCGATGCGGGGCTCAATCCCAGGACCCTGAGATCATGACCTGAGCCGAAGGCAGAGGCTTTAACCCACTGAGCCACTCAGGTGCCCCTAGAAGACTTTTGTTTTAAATAACTTCCCATAGTTTGACCCAAATGCAGAAAGCAGTTACTCTGCAGGGGGACACATACTCACAAGTGTTGCAAACAAACTTATTCACAGCCGATCCAATCCTTTTGGCAAATGGGCAGATTTTCACATATCGACCCTAAGTGATAGGAACACACGTACATACCTCTCCAACTTTAAAAAAATTTATTTATTTATTTATTTAAGTAATCTTTATATCTAACATGGGGCTTGAACTCATGCGCTTGCCACTGAGTCCGCCAAACTCCCCCTTCTCTGATGTTTTTGAAGGATATTTTAAAGATTTTATTTATTTATTTGACACAGAGAGAGAGAGATCACAAGTAGGCAGAGAGGCAGGCAGAGGGAGAGGGGGAAGCAGGCTCCCTGCTGAGCAGAGAGCCTGATGCGGGGCTCGGTCCCAGGACCCTGAGATCATGACTTGAGTGGAAGGCAGAGGTTTTAACCCACTGAGCCATCCAGGGGATATTTTATTTTATTTATTTATTTATTTTTAAATTTTTTAATTAAAGCATAATGTATTATTTGCCCCAGGGTACATGTCTGTGGATCCTCAGGCTTACACATTTCACAGCACTTACCATAGCACATACCCTCCCCAATGTCCATAACCCAGCCACCCTGTCCCTACCCGCCCCTACCCCCCAGCCACCCTCGGTTTGTTTCATGAGTTTAGGAGTCTCTTATGGTTTGTCTCCTTCCCGATCCCCTCTTGTTTCATTTCCCTCTCCCACCCCCCACAATCCCCCACCCTGCCTCTCGAATTCTTCATATCAGAGAGATCATATGATAATTGTCTTTCTCTGATTGACTTACTTCGCTTAGCATAATACCCTCCAGTTCCATCCACGT
>CM052899.1:69304494-69343934 GCA_028534135.1 Potos flavus | reverse complement strand
GTTTGGCTATTGTGGACATTGCTGCTATAAACATTCGGGTACACGTGCCCCTTCGGATCACTACATTTGTATCTTTAGGGTAAATGCCCAGTAGTGCAATTGCTGGGTTGAAGGGTAACTTTATTTTCAACTTTTTGAGGAACCTCCACACTGGTTTCCAGAATGGCTGCACCAGCTTGCATTCCCACCAACAGTGTAGGAGGGTTCAGGGGATATTTTAGATATTTAGATCCTTCGGGATATTTTAGAGGGACTTTTTTTTCCCTGCGATTAGTAACACTGAGGATTGTATATGTATCTACTTCTGCCTTGTGAGATTTCCCAACGGCTCAGTTGAATTCTTTTTTTCCGATTACTACTGAAATGAAACAGAAAATTAAACAAGTAGATAAATTTTTGTCCTTGGAAAACACTCTATTACAATCTTAACTCTTAATAGCAAAAAGGAGATTCAAATGCATTTAAGTCATCAAGGGCCATGCCAGAAAATAGTAAAATTCTCTGCTTAGAGAGGCTGAAAATTAAGTGCAAACCCATCACTGCCCCCTCCCAATTTATCCTCTCTCCATGTTCTGCTAGTAAAGAAAACAAATCAGAGACTCTTAAAAGCCAGAGGGAAAAAATTAAAGACAGTTTCAGAAGGCAGAAAATTACACCCCCCAAATACACACTAAGAAAATATCTAAATCGAAGGGTCCCCAGACACATGATGTGGTGTGTGTACCACTGTTTGCCTTTTTCTTATCGCTTTCCTATTTAAAACATGGAGTGGGCAGACTGTTTTAATCCAGAGTTTTTACTCTTGTAACCTAGGAACAATAATTTGAGGCTTCTAAGTAGGTAAGTGTCACCATGGAGACAAAAAGAAATCTCTCTGAGATATCCTTTTGCCTGGAGCTTATCACTAAAAAAAGGATGTGAAGCTCAAAGTATATTCAGAACCTTTGGTCTGTATTTGCCCCAAAAGGTGGATTTTTAAATGTCCAGATACATCGGCAGTTGGTATATAAAAGGTTATACCTCTAGGGGGTAAAACCTCTGTGGGGAACAATTTGCAAATAATCATCAAAATTACAATTACACATACTCTTTGACCCAGCATGTCTTCTGGGAAGAATTTATCCTATTAGTATGTATAGCAAAGATGCTAAGTAATATGCTATATATAACATATATGCTAAGTAACAAATACATGAGGTCACATGTCATAACATTATTTGCAATAGCAAAAGCTTGGAAGCAACCTAAATTTGTATTCACAGGGCACTGGTGAGAATAAAGTATGGAATACTCCACAGCCATATTGATACGTAATGATATATAGAAGATACACTGTGAGGCAAAAATAACAAGTAAAGTAATAAGCAAAGTGGATAGTAGGCTATTATTTGCGTAAAAAAGTGGGATCAGTGGCGCTTGGGTGGCTCAGTTGGTTAAGTGTCTGCTTTCAGCTCGTGATCCCAGGACCCAGGGATCAAGCCCCACATTGGGGCTCCCTGCTCAGCGGGGAGTCTGCTACTCCCTCTTCTTCCCCTCTCCCCCCACTTGTGTTCTCTTTCTCTCTCTCATTCTTTCTCTCAAATGAATAAATAATTTTTTTTTTAAAAAGCAGGATCATATTTATATTTATTTGTTTGTAGGTGCATAACATATCTTTGGATGGATTCACCAGGAAACGCTCGCACTCATTGTCTCATGAAGAGTGTAACTGGGTAACTGGGGTACTAGATGGGAGGAAGTCCTTTCACCGTATAGTTTTTAGTACCTTTTGAATTTCGACCCATGTAAATGTACTATTTAAAAAATAAATAAATTTAAGTAAAACAAAACAAAAATATGTACTGGTGAACAGAACTATTTACCGATTCCCACAAGTTTTATTGATTCTGCCCACATTTAGGAATGTCTTCTCATCTCTGTCTTTTACCTTTTAAAAAAAGATTTCCTAACATGGAAAAAGCATGTTTTGGAAAATGTATTAAAATAGTAATAGCTAATTAAACATATGCTAGGTGCCAGGCAATATACTCAACTCTTCACATATGTTTTCTCACTTTTTTTTCCTTGTCCACCACCCTGCCCGAAATTCTCACTTAATTTTCACAACTCCCTGAGACAGCTACTATTCTTATCTTCCTTCATGTTACAGAGGACATTGATATAACACAGTCAGGATTCACACCAAGTCTTGCAGACTCAAAAGCTTGTGTTTAATCACTCTGCCATACTGTTCATCTTTTCCTCTTTCAGTATACTTGAATTCTTCAAAGATCTTTGGCTGTACATCAGCTCGTGAAAATAAGTAAGTAACAGAAAAATGTATAGGCATTACTTAACAGCAGCTCATCTTATCTGATGAGTAGAAAAACATTGTTTCAGAATAGAGGCCAGATATGTTGGCTACATTCTTATATGCAAATGCGGTGTAATCTTGAAGCCATCTGGTCAGAATCATAAGTCATTAAATATAATTTGTGGTTGAATAGGAACCTTTAACAAGAGTGAAGTTAGCGGTCAAAAACAAAACAAGCAAAAACAAAACAAAACAAAACAAAACTCTTCCTTAGTATTAAGAGCCGGATGTGAAAACATCAGTTAGCTCTGGGCTTGTGTAAATTTACAATTTCTTAGGCTGACTTGGACTTGAGTCTTTTGTAGCTCAAGTTTCACTTAGCATTGGCAATACTCAACCTTGGTTTTCAAAGGATAAAGATATTTGAAAAGCATCATAGGCCTTCAAATGTTTTAGGCCAAACAGTGCTGATTACTTAAATATAAACAAATCAGTAACATCTGGATTATTTGCAACTTCACATGCAATTTTAAGGAGAAAAAATAAAATGCCTGGAAGAATGTATTTAGGGCTTGGTCAAATACAAAATTTAGAAAACAGACTTCCTTGGGGAGGTTTGTGGAATTTCATTCATCAAAAGATTACCTATATCCATTATGTAAATCAAGAGACCATAATTTAAAAAGATCATTACCTTGTCGCATTACAAGAAAAATACTCAGCAATATTTATGTAAATAATCACACCATCTTACATTAAAGTGCTTTGTAGGTTATAAGACAACGTTTTTATATTTTATAAAATCAGTAACCAAATTTTATCTTATTTTATTTTTTAGAAGATTTTATTTATTTATTTGATAGAGAGAGAGACCACAAGCAGGCAGAGAGGCAGAGAGAGAAGGGGAAGCAGGCTCCCTGCTGAGCAGAGAGCCCGATGCGGGGCTTGATCCCAGGACCCTGAGATCATGACTTAAGCCGAAGGCAGAGGCTTTAACCTACTGAGCCACCCAGGCGCCCCAGTAACTGAATTTTAAAAGATAATTGTAAAAATATTTCAAGTATTTAGATAATTTTAATATCTTAATTTTAAATTTTTTTAAGATTTTATTCATTCAAGACAGAGAGCACAGAGGGAGAATAACAGGGAGAAGCAGATTCCCCGCTGAGCAGAGAGCCCGCTGATGTAGGGCTCAGTCCCAGGACCTTGAGATCATGACCTGAGCCAAAAGCAGACGCTTAACCAACTGAGCCATCCAGGCGCCCCAATTTTAATTTTTTTTTAAACTTTTTTATTTTTTAAGTAATCCTTACACCCAGCATGGGACTCAAACTTACACCCCAAGGTCAAGAGTCACACTTTCTACAGGCTGAGCCAGCCAGTTGCCCCAGCATCTTTCAATTTTTAAAACTCCTACTTACTTCCCCAAGAGTTTGAAGTAGTTTATAATGAAATATGCATATTGTTTCTATCAAAGTCCAGGCAAGGAAACAGAAACCGCTCAAGGTCTTTCACAGGAAGGGATTTTCATCCAGGGAATTACATGGTTAACACACAAGTGACAGAAAAGCTGAGAAGGCAAACATAGGACATTGAGGAAACGCAGGAATTAGCAACCCAGGACGCTCCCACTGCCCCAGAGCAGGAAGACAACCAGAGGAGGCTGATTTACCAAAGTCCAGAAAATGGGCTAAAGTCAGGGGGGATCTGTTGGCACTGAGCCGGGATAGGATGGCCCAACCCGGCAGAAACTGAAACCAAGAATGTGACACAGCCACTTCCACAGGTGCTGCCTGAGCTGAGTTATGAATAATTGACTTTCTCTCCTCCTGTACTCCAATCTTCTGCCTGTGGAAGATTCTGCCTATGTGGAAGCCAGCGCAAAAGGAACGAGGAAATGTAGCTCCCTCTGATATAGATTAGAGCTCAGAAAGTTCAGAGGATGGATTCGAGGTCTGGCCTTTTTGCTATTCAGCAACTACTCTTACCCTGAGAGCAACTTCATCGTTCTGTCTAACACAAAGCAACTATCCACCATGCAAACAAAGATACTGAACTCTTCTTCCTCGCAAGGGGGCGGGGAGGGGAGGGGGACACAAAACCTTACCAGCCGTGGTGTCCATCTCAAGGTTTTCCAGGTAATAAGCAATCGTCCCCGAATGTGGGTCCTCATTGTGGTCCTGGTGACCTATGAACTCGACTGTAAAGTTCAGCACTACTGGTTCTCATTCAAGATACTAGGAAAGAGAAAGGGAAAAATCTGAAACAAAAAGAACAATTTGGTGTGTGTGTGTGTGTGTGTGTGTGTGTGTGTGTGTGTGTGTTTTAAAAAGAACATAGCTGCTACGATTCTTATTTCTGTAACTATTGAAAGGTCAAGGGTGATATTTATTACTTCCTTTACCTCCCATTCCATAATCATTTTGTCCTCATCCAGCACCATGATTGGTTGGAATTCTTTACATGATTGGGTGACTTTTATTCTGAAACACCTGAGCCCATGATAGTCCAGCTTTTTAAAAATTATTTTTCAGTAATGTCTACACCCAGTGTGGGGCGCGAACTCACGACCCCAAGATCAAGAGTTGCATGCTTTTCTGATTGGGCCAGCCAGGTTCCCCAGTCCAGCTTTTATTGGGTTATTTTTTTTAATAGCTCAAATCTGTCTTCTCCTGGATCAGACCTTGTAATTCTCCCAGTAGAGCAAGCTGGCATCTGACTCTGGTTATGGGCCTGGTCAATGAAATATAGGAGAGATTTGGTAACAAAGCCATGCATGATGGCTCTTCCTCCAGCAAACATGGGGTACCCTGTCATTGGAAGAGGCTTGACAGCAAGGTCGTAAGTCTTGTTTAGTCTTTGTTCTGAACTGCAGAACTGTAGCCCCAGATGCTGGACTCGTTTTACACCCCAGACTGGACAGTGCGTGCCTCTCAGGCCCAGGCTGTTCTCACAAACGGTGTCCTCTGTCTATTTGGAGTGCACATTATCTGCACTCTGGGGTTCATACTAGGTCATTTCTCATCACCTCTAGTGACACCTACAGAGTCAATAGACTGGCCTCACCGCCCCAGTAGTTGAAACAGAGTGTTGACAGAGAAGATATGAAGTGTAGGGGTCAAATTTGGGGATAAGGATCGTTGGGGGAAGCCCTAAGGAGTGGGGGCTAACTTGTATAGGACTGACTCCTTTGCAGGATGGTCTTTCAGAAAAAAAATTGCCTTTCTGCAAAGTTCCATGGAAGCTGATTACAGCTCAGTGCATAAAGGCACTGGCCAAGGGCAATTGTTTGACCAATGCTCTTCCATCCTGGTTGTAGCAGGAAAGGGAGTCCTGCTCCCCCAACCATGAATGGTAAGGTCCTGAGTCATGTAACAGCTCATGGCATCATCTAGCTTCAAGAACTTCACTCCTCATTTCGTGTCAAGTGATGAGGGCACATCTCTGAATTGGTAGGATAGACTTAGAATCAATCTCCTGCCCTCGTCATGTTGCTAGTGTGTCCCAGCCGTGATCACACCTAGTGCTGGGCTAGAGGGGCTGTTGTTAACATCATAAAAGCAGCTTAAGAGCCTCACAGCCCAAGGGCTGGGGTTCCTGTCTACAGATTGACTCGGCCAAAAGTCTCCGTACTGCCGCCAAGATGTGTGGGCAATGGGAGGATCTGCACTCCTGAGACTTCTGTTTCCATGAGTCTTCTACTACAAATGCACCTCTGCGTATGGGCTGCAACGTCGGTTTGCCTTGTTTGCTCAACACCCAATTTGAGGTGTCTATTCCGACTATACACATTGTTCGGTTATAGCGATTTCCCAGGTATTTTTTTCAGATTGAATCGAGGCATGATATATTCTTTGAATCTCTGATTAGAACTTTCTTTCCCAGTTGGCCAATTCATTCTCTGGTGGTGGTGTTGTTGTTGTTTTAATCTATGTAAGGTACCCTAGAGTTTCAATTCTTTTTATAATAACCTATAGATGTTATCCTACCAATTTCTGGCTTCTCATATTACAGATTTGAAGTCAGAAGGCAGTAGATCTTTCTTTGTGAGTAAATTTTTTCTGACTGAAAGCTTTTATGATTTCTCAATCTTCTTGGAGTGGCAAGTTTACCAGAATAGGCCTTGGAATGTATCTTTTCTTATTCAAACCATCTGGAATTCAGTGAGCCCTTTTAGCCTGCATATCTTTCCTCAGCTCAAGGAAATGTTCCTCTGGTATGTTTAATTATTCCCTTTTTTCTATTATTTCTTTTTATTCCCCCATGGCATGACTATTATTCATATGTTGGGTCTTCTGGACCTATCCTTCAAATCTCTTATCATTTCCCTAATGCTTTCCATCTCTCTGTATTTTCGGTCTAAGCTTTTGTTCTAAGATCACTTGATCTTCAGACCAGAAATTTCAGCCTCAATTTTAAACATCTTTTCTTTGAATTAGTATGCTAAATACATAGCTCATTTATGATGTTCGCAAAACTTCTTTAAAGTTTCCATTATACTTTTAGTTCTCTTCCTGAAGCTCCCTTTTAATAAGGAACTGTACTGAATAGTCTGTTTATTCATCCTCCCCCTGGCTGCTAGACCTAGAATATTGACCTTCCTCTTGGGGTTTTGCTTGTCTTTGAGAATCACACTTTCCATAGGAACTGTGGATTTCAAATACTAACATTGGTATTCTCTAGCCCAAGTCCCTACGCTTTCATCTGGCTCAGAAAAGAGAGACACCAGGGCATCTGAGTGGCTCAGTCAGTTAAGTGTCTACCTTTGGCTCAGGTCATGATCCCAAAATCCTGGGACCCAGCTGCACATCAGGCTCCCTGCTCAAAGGGGAGTCGGCTTCCCCTCTGCTCCTCCCCCTGCTCCTCTCTCTCTCTCTCACTCCAATAAATAAATAAATAAAAATCTTAAAAAAAAAAAAAAGAAGAAAAGAAAGAAAGAAAGAAAAGAAAAGAGAGACACCAGCAGCAGCTCCCTCCAAACCAGCAGTGTTGTTCATTATTGGCCTCACTTCTTCACTCCTCCCTTTAGCCATGCCCTTGTGGCTTTGCAGCACCTCCCATCTGGATGCGATGGTCTGCCTTAGGAACTTATTCTGGCCTGAGCCATGTGACTCGATTTGACCAATGGGATGTTTTCAAACAGAGATTGAAAAAGCTCAGGCAGGGGCGCCTGGGTGGCTCAGTGGGTTAAATCCTCTGCCTTCCACTCAGGTCATGATCTCAGGGTCCTGGGATCTAGCCCTGCATCCGGCTCTCTGCTCAGCGCGGAGCCTGCTTCACCCCCCGTCTCTCTGCCTTCCTCTCTGCCTACTTGTGATCTCTCTCCTCTCTGGCAATTAAATAAATAAATAAAATATTTGAAAAAAAAAAAAACGCAGGCACATTTCTACTCACTGCCAAGTTCCTCTGCCTTTACCATGGGAACACCTTGGGGCTAACCTGTAGGAGGTTAAGACATATGGAGCAGAAGTATGTCATCCAAGTGACTTGTCCCTCCAAGTGACTTCCTATCTCATTTTGGGTGTCCAGAAAATCTGATACATAAGATAAATGTTGGGGCACCTGGGTGGCTCAGTTGGTTAAGCATCTGTCTTCGGTTCAGGTCATGATCTCAGAGTCCTGGGACCGAGCCCCGCATCGGGCTCTCTGCTCATCAGGGAACCTGCTTCCCCTTCTTTCTCTGCCTGCCTCTCTGCCTACTTGTGATCTCTCTCTGTGTCAAATAAATAAATAAAATCTTTAAAAAAAATAAAGATAAAAGAAGGTTTTAAAAGAAATAAATTGCCAATAAATAAAAAGAAATAAAAAGCCAAAGTTATTATAATGATCTACAAGGAGGCCATATATAAGCTCCTACTCCCTCCACCTCTCAGATCTCTTTTCCTTTGTACTTATTCTGCTCCAGACACACTGGCTTCCTAGCTGTTCTTCCTCAAACACCGGCACTGTCTTGCCACAGGGCCTTTGCATGTATCTGGAATACCCTTCACCTTCACTCAGATATCCATATGTGTGGCTTACTCCCTCAGTTCCTTCCTGTCTCCTCAAAGGTCACCTTCCCTCATTACGCAGCTTACTCCCTTCCAACACTGTTTATTCTCTTTTTCTGTTCTATTTTTCTCCACAGCACTTATCACAATCTAACATACTCCATATTTTACTTTCTTATTTTGTTTGTTTCCTCCCTTCCCCACTAGATGGTAAATTCTAAGAAGGCAGAGATTTTTGTCTGTTTGATTCACTGGTGTATCTCTAATACCCAGATAGTACTTAGTAAATACTTACTGAATTGAATAAAGCAATCAATGTTTTAAAACATTATCTTTGACATAGAGCCAAGTGCTTATTTTATTTATTGTAACAGAATATGCATCCTGTTAATCTAAACATTGTATCATGGCTTTTAAGTTTATGTGAAGTCTAATTTGGGCTCAAGAGAGATGGTTTTATTTATTTATTTATTTATTTATTTATTTATTTATTTATTTATTTATTTATTAAAATAAGCTCTATGCCCAATATGGGACTTGAACTCATGACCCTGAGACCAAGAGTCACATGCTCCACTGACTGACACCCCAGAGATGTGGTTTTAGATATAATTTATTTAATCTGTTAAATGCCTGTTATAATTTCGCTCATAGTAGATTCTCATAGTGTTAGATAAAATGTGAATTTTTAATACATTTGAATGTATTAAATCAAATAATTTTCATCTGTGAAATGAGGGGGCTCATTATATCTCAACAAAAGCCTTAAAAATTCTTAAACACAATGTCAATGCATTTCCAATAGAGAATGAATTCAACTCTCTCATCAGGTCACAAATTGTTTACGTTATATGCATTTTTTCCAGTTAATGGTAAGAAATGCTTATAATAGAACATTTGTAAAATATACAAACAAAAATAAACCAAACAAGAATCCCCCTTTTTCCATCTAATTCTTCAGGTCATTGAGTATTCTCCATAAACATGATTCAGTTGCAACACACCAATCTATATGGATTGTTTATAATTTATCTCCCCTTGTCAGTTGATTTGGAGGCTATTTCTTATTTTTCTCCGGTATGAAAAAGGCTTTAATGATTATCTTGTATATTGTTCTTTGAATGAATCCCTGGCATATGGGTTTCATATATATTTTGGATAGAGTCTTGGACATAGAACTAACATAATAAACTAAAGGATATAAACATTTAAGAATTTCTTGCTACATATTGTCACATTATTTTCCAGAAATGGTACATCAATTTTATGTTTCCATCAACAGTGTATTACTGCATCTCAGCCTTCTTATTTGAACATCAATTTTTTTTACTGTGGGAATATATACATGACATAAATTATACCATATTAACTATTTTTAAGTGTATAGTTCTGTGGCATTGAATACATTTACATTGTTGTACAACCATCACTACCATCCACTTCCAGAACTTTCTCATCTTCCCAAACTTAAACTCTCCCCATTAAACACTAACTCCTGGAGTGCCCTGGTGGCTCAGTTGGTTAAGCGTCTGCTCAGGTCATGATCCCGGGGTCCTGGGATGGAGCCCCACAGCATCGTCGGACTCCCTGCTCAGTGCGGAATGCCCTTTTCCCTCTCCCTCCATCGCTTCTCCTCCCTCATGTGCACTCTCCTCCCCACCCAGAGCGCATGCTTCTCTGCCTCAAATAAATAAATAAATAAAATCTTAAGACAAACAAACACTACTTCCTCTCTTCCCTCTCCTCAACCCTTAGCAACCACCATTCTACTCTATGAATTCAACTACTCTAGGTACCTCATACAAATGGGATAATACAAGATTTGTCCTTTTGTGACTGGCTTCACTTAGCATAATGTCTTCAAGGTTCATCCATGCTGTAACATGTATCAGAATTTCCTTTTTTTTAAAACAGAATAATATTCCATTGCAAGTGTATACCATATTTTGTTTATCCATTCATCTATCATTGGATTCTTGGGTTGCTTCCACATTTTGGCTGAGGAGTATTGAAAAAAAAACTTTTCCCTATGTATCTTTAATCACATTTATTCAATTTATTATAATGCTGAACACACACAGACATAGACAGACACCTTTTCTCCCCCTCCTGATTAGTTATTTGCATTTTTATTTTGTTTACACTGGATTTTTAGACAAAAGCTTCAATGATAGGTATTATACAGAATCAATACAGGAATATTTTAAGCTAAGAACATCTCATTCATGTTTGTATCCAAAGCGAAAGGTTTTAACAGTTTTTTTATTTGTTTTGGCTTTTTCTTTTTCTTTTTTTCTTTCTTTCTTTCTTTTTTTTTTTTTTTTTTTGCAGTTTGCCTCAGCTGCCTTTAGATGGCATTAGATCCTTGAGCATGTGTTGTGGAGATTTTTGAATATTGCATGTGTATGTGTATGTTTTGACAGCTTGATGGATTTAAAGTCTTATCCAAATGTTATTTGGGGCCTAGAATGCGGGATAATTCAATATAGAAGCTGGACATCTTGAGACCTCTTTCAGGATGCAGGCTATCTTCTGGCTAACTTCTATCCTCCTACTTTTTCCTATAGCAAATATTCTCCAGGTTTTTGGCTTGGATTAGGTCATTTTAGAACAAAAATCTTAAAAACGTTTCGAAGTGCACTGTGAGGTCCTAAGCAAAATAGAGACTATCTTCTCTCCACACATGGTAAAAGTTTGGATTGAAGGGGAAGGTCCTTTCATTAGTGTAAGGAATCCCTTACCCTCACTTTTCTGAACCAACAGTTCAGACATCAGAATTTATAGTTCTGCTTGACAAAATGGAAGCTTAAACCAAATACCTAGCAATGAAGGATGTGGGGAAGAATGTGGGGAAGAATGGTGCCATCTTCCTGATTCTGATATTTGGATTTTGGTGTGAAGCAATGACATCTGTATTCCCATTTTTTTTTTTTTAATTTTTAAAATTTTTAAAATTTTTTTGCTACTGCACTCAGAGTTCATGTGGCGGAAAGATTCTTTTTTTTTGTTTGTTTGTTTAATTTTATTCTCAAGCTGCTTTGTCCCCTTTAAAAGATGCTTTACTCTCAGGAAAAGGAAACCTGACTCTAGTCCATTTCACTTTGTTTTCATGGGTTTGACTGGGCCTTGAGAGGTCAAGGGATCTGCCCAGGGTCTCAGTGTTGGTGACTTGGCGGCTAGCTTTCCCTTCACTGCATTGGAATCAGCTGGCTCCAGGTTTTTGTTCTGTCTAGCCACTGGACCACATTGTCTTCCAAATGAAACCAGAGTGTGGCTGAAAGCCAGAAGAAGCTCTTCAACTCACTCGAATGCTTGCATAAAGACTTCTTTTAAGGCAAGGATGAGAACAGTAAGAATAGCTTTTTCCATAAGCCAGTGATCTGAATCATCTCTACCTTTTGAAACATTAGCTTCTTCTTCAGTAAATTACTGCTGAAAACACTGCCTGTTTGTATAGATAACTGACATATATCACATACGTAATAACGCCTTGAACACTTTCAAAGGAAAAAAAACAAGTTTCTACTCTATTTAGGACAGAGGGCTCACAAATTTTGAAAACCTGTTTTGTGCCAGTGCCTTACATTTATTTATGTGGGCCTATTATTATCTCGAATAATATTTATAATAACCCACAGTAACTTCACAATGAGCATGATTGTTTTCATTTTATTGGTACAGAACTAGAAGTCCACAGAAATTAAAAAAAAAAAAAAAAAAAAAACGGGACACCTGGGTGGCTAAGTCATTAAGCGTCTGCCTTCGTCTCAGGTCATGATTCCAGGGTCATGGGATTGAGCCCCGCATCAGGCTCCGTGCTGGGCGGGGGGGGGGGGCTGCTTCTCCCTCTCCCACTCCCTCTGCTTGTGTTCCCTCTCTCGCTGTGTTTCTCTCTGTCAAATAAATAAAATCTTTTAAAAAAAACAACAACAAACAACTTGCTCAGGTTTGTACAACTAGTAAATGACAGAACCAAGATCACGGTCCATTCCCATTGAATACAGGTGGAAACAGGAACCATTTATTTAAGTTTAAGGAATATTTGGTTGCCTACCCCAAACTGGCATCTTTTGAATCTTTGTAATATTACACACATTTTGTTCCTTAATAGTCTCAGATAACAATAAATGTATTTTAGATATACTTCACAATTTTTCTTTTTCTTTCTTTCCTTTTTTTTTTTTTTAAGATTCCATTCATTTATTTGTCAGAGAGTGCACACAAGCAGGGAGAGTGGAAGGCAGAGGGAGAAGCAGGCTCCCCGCTGAGCAAGAAGCCCAATGCCGGACTCGATCCCAGGGCCCTGGGATCATGACCTGAACCGAAGGTGGACGCCTAACTGACTGAGCCACTCTTAGGACCCCCAATTTTTCTTTTTATAGTTCTATATCAGGAGCATATTATAATTTTCCCCCTAAATTTTTAATTCGTCTCTGGTGGAGCTCGAGGGATGTGGGATTGATCAAGGAAAAAGATGACTAAGTGAGACAGTAACACACATTAGAGAGGATCAGGGTTACATTAGAGAGGAAGACCATTCAGAGGCTTGAAACCAGCATGAAACCATTCAGAGGCTTTGGACAAGGGGTCACCCCCCAGAGGGAGAGGAAGGCAAAGGAACTCTCATGGGGAGAGGGATTAGAGAGAGCCTTACGTGGCCTTTCTGGGTGAGACACTGCTCTGAGGGTAACACGAGACTGGGGTCTTATCTCTGCAAGACCCTATCTTATCAATAGGTAACAGCAGTTGAGTGAGGTTTTTGGGATATGCAAAGCAGGCAGGCACTACATGGCTAAAATTTTGATTACACTATTTTTAAAACAATAGGCGTGTAGAAGTTTGAGTTTGGTACTAAAGAGGTATTGAGCTAATGGATCTCAATCTGTAGTGGAGAAATAAGCAACCTAGGAGTCAAAAAGCAGAAGCAATCTTTGACCTACACATGAGTCGTCTATCTCAAGGCATTTAGTTATTCTGGGAACAGAGAACAGCTTTTGATCATAGAAAATATCTGTTGCAACTAAACTAATAGTTTATGAGTTCAATGATATTACCCTTATGGTTTCAATTTACCTATACTTGTATATAGAGCAAACATTATTTATGGTAGGGGGTGTAAGTAGCAGTAACTTCAAATATTTTTATTCCAAAGAATCATTTTATTATTTCTTATTATCACAAATTTTGATATCACTATGTAACATTCAAATATTTCTGCCTCCAGTTAGAACCACTTAAGGATTTATGCTGAATTGCTTCTTTATTTTTTAAGATTTATTTATTCATTTGAGAGGGAGAGCTTGTGTGTGGGGGGAGTAGGGGCAGAAGGAGAAGGAGAGAAAATCTCAGACTTGCACTGAGCACAGAACCTGAAGCTGGGCTCAGACTCTCCACCCTGAGATCACCATCTAAACTGAAACCAAGAGTTGGACACTTAACCGACTGTGCCATCCAGGTGCCCCAATGCTGAATTGCTTCTTATTCACATATGTATGAACTACGTAAACATTGATGAAAAGTCCAATGAAACTCCAAACTCCCTTTCCATCTTGTAGATGCATATGTATTTGTCCTTAGTCTGTAAGGACAACTCCTCTCATTTTTTTTTTTCAATTCTTATTTTGATATGAAAAGTTACCAGCTTCGAACTTATCAACTTCAAGACCCAAAAAACAAATAATCCAGTTAAGAAATGGGCAGAAGACACTAATAGATACTTTTCCAAAGAAGACATCCAGATGGCCAACAGACACATGAAAAGATGCTTAACATCGCTCATGATCAGGGAAATATAAATCAAGACCATGAAGAGATACCATCTCATACTTGTCAGAATGACTAAAATTAATAACACAAGAAACAGCAGGTGTTGGTGAGGATGTGGAGAAAGGGGAACCTTCTTGTACTGTCGGTGGGAATGCAAATTGGTGCAGCCACTTTGGAGAACAGTATGGAGTTTCCTCAAAAAGTTAAAAATAAAACTACCCTACAATCCAGCAATTGCACTTGTAGGTGTTTACTCAAAGGATACAAAAATACAGATTTGAAAGCAACATTATCAACAACAGCCAAACTATGGAGAGAGCCCAAATGTCCATTGACTAATGAATGGATAAAGAAGATGTGGGATATGTGTGTGCATACTTATATATATATATACACATATATATACACACATACACACACACAATGGAATATTACTCAGCCATCAAAAAGAATGAAATCTTGCCATTTGCAATGATATGAATGGAGCTGGAGAGTATTATTCTAAGGGAAATAAGTCAGTAGGAGAAAGACAAATACTATATGATCTCACTTATATGCAGAATTTAAGAAAGAAAACAGATGAACGTGTGGGAAGGGGGAAGAAAAAAGAGAAAGGGAAACAAATTATGAAAGATTCTTAATGACAGAGAAGAAACTGAGGGCTGATGGAGGGAGGTGGGTGAGGGATGGGTTAGCTGGGTGATGGGTATTAAAGAAGGCACTTGTGATGAGCATTGGGTATTGTATGTAAGCGAAGACTCACTAAATTCTACTCCAGAAACCAATATTGCACTGTATGTTGACTAACTAAAATAAAATTTAAAAAAAGTCACCGGCTTCACTGTAACTCAAAATATTTGCAATTGTATAAATAGCAGGCTCCCTCCTGTCTTGCCTCCTGGCCCTGACATTGCTGGTTGCTTCCACCAGCCTCTGGTGCTAAGGTTCATCCAGGCACCAGCCTCTATGCTCCCAAACTGCAGGGGACACATGACAAACTTCCCTAAAAACTTCACTTGCTAAAAAAAATAAAAAATAAAAAAATAAAATAAAATAAAATAAAAACTTTACTTGCTAAGCATTGCATTGAGATTTTTTTTTTAAAGATTTTATTTCTTTATTTGATAGAGAGAGAGACATAGCAAGAGAGGGAACACGAGCAGAGGGAGTGGGAGAGGGAGAAGCAGGCTTCCGGCTGAGCAGGGAGCCCAATGTGGGGCTGGATCCCAGGACCCTAGGATCAGGACCCAAGCCAAAGGCAGACGCTTAATGACTGAGCCACCCAGGCGCCCCTGCATTGAGATCTTGTTGCAGCCTTGGGTTTGTGCAACTTCAGTGTTCTCTACTCTCAAGAATTCTATGAAGGAAATCTCTTCTGAAATGAATCTCTAGGCTCTTGGTAGATGCCAGTTGTCATATCAGCTTGACTATCTCCAGGGTGAGGTGTCTAGTTTCTCTCTTCGAATGTGTAAGCACTTACCCGAAAAGTCTCAAATTTAAGGCCCTGTCTGACAATCCAAGATTACCAGAAACATCCTATTTGCCATCTTATTATTACCTACATAGTGGATTGTTTGCTGGATTGAAGAATCTGCTTAGGAAGAACAAGAGGAAGAGGAGTAACATTTGTTGAAAATGTGCTAAATGATGGGTACATTATATGATTATCACATTCATTCTTCATGAAAACCCTAACAAGTAAATCATTTGATCCCTTCTAATAATTGAGAAAACCAAAACTAGGAGGCTTTACCTACCACCAAAGCAATAATTCAAACTTAGATCTGTTTGACTTTGAAATATGGGCATCAAAATTATTAGCACTTAAAAGTATATATTAAAAGCATTTATTTTTCCAAATAATTCTAAGATAGAAATAGAATGAAACCAATTAGAGATTGAGAAATATCTGAGAAAAGTAACAAAATTTATTGAATAACTCACCTTTTCACTTATAATACTGATTTTTAGCAATCTTAAGCCAGTCATTATTTTTAAGAAAACTGATAGATCGCATAAGTGAAATATGAAAAAAAAGGGTGATTTAGTGACACATTTTGTTGAAGTAGGTAGTTTCTTATTATTGGTGAGCATTTCTTTTAGTACAACTGATCTTTTTTTTTTTTTAAGATTTTATTTATTTATTTGACAGAGAGAATGGGAGAGAGCGAGCAGTGGGAGAGGGAGAAGCAGACTCTCCGCTGAGCAGGGACCCCGATGTGGGGCTCGATCCCAGGACCCTGAGATCACGACCTGAGCCAAAGGTAGGCGCTTAACCAACTGAGCCACCAAGGCACCCCAGTACAAGTGATTTTAATTGTGCCCCTCACTTCCTTTATATAAAAAAATCATACTCATATGTTCCCTAAAAACCATAAATTACAAAGCTGTATGTTTTGTTTTGTCTCCATTTTAAGCTGCTTTATTCAGATATAATAGACATGTGATAAACTACATATTTTTTTTTAAAGATTTTATTTATTTATTTGACAGAGAGAGAGAGAGACACACAGCGAGAGAGGGAACACAAGCAGGGGGAGTGAGAGAGGGAGAAGCAGGCTTCCCGCCGAGCAGGGAGCCTGATGTGGGGCTCGATCCCAGGACCCTGGGATCATGACCTGAGCTGAAGGCAGACTCTTAACAACTGAGCCACCAGGCACCCCTAAACTACATATTTTAACGTGTAAACTTTGATAAGTTTTGACATATCTTTATAAACATGAACTCATTATCATGATCACAATCAAGATAGAATATACCAAGAATATGTTCTATGTTAATTAATTGAATTTAAGAAAAAAATGTTTAAAACAAAAGAAAAAAAAGATTGCGAGAATACCTATCACCATCAAAAGCTTATATGCAACTGATGAATCACTAAATTCTACCCCTGAATCTAATAATATTCTATACGTTAATTAACTTGAATTTAAATAAAATCTTTAAAATAAATAAATAAAAATAAAAATAAATGAAAAAAAGTTTTGTTGTACACCTTGATGATCTCTCTTTTGCTTCTCCTTCCCACCTAATCACTGAGCTGCTTTCTGTCACTGTAGATTAGGTTACATTTTCTAGAGCTTAAAGAAAATAGAAACAGTTAGTGTATACTTCTTTTGTGTGGCTTCTTTCACTCAGCATTTTATTCATTCATGTTGTTGCTTTTATCAATAATTCATTCCTTTCTATTATTGAGCAGTATCTCATTGTGTGGCTGTAGTACAATGTGTTTTTATTCATTCAAATGTTGATGGACATTTGGATTACTTCCCATTTTTAGTTATTTCAAAAAAACCTATGAACATCTGTGTACAAGTCTTTGTATGGACATATGCTTTCATTTCTTTTTGGATAAATACTCAGGAATGGAATGACTGGATCATAGGTCAGGTGTATGTTTAACTCTTGAAGAAACTGTCAAACTGTTTTCCAAAATGACTATACCATTTTATATCTACTAGTAGTGTGTGAGAGTTCCAGTCTTTGAGTCCTGAACCACACTTAATACAGCCTATCTTTTTAATTTTAATAATTCTAATAGGCTCATGGTGGTATCTCACTGTGGTTTTGTTTGTTTGTTTTAATTGAGGTATGGTTGCCATAGAATTTTATAGTAGTTTCAGGTGTACAATATAGTAATTTATTTATATGCATCGTGAGATTTATTTTATTACTAGACATTTCTACTTATTAATCCCCTTCACCTATTTCATCCATCCCTCACCCCTTTTCCCTCTGGCAACCACTAGTTTGTTCTCTGTGTTTATGAATCTATTTCTGTTTTCATTTGTTTGCTTTGTTTTTTAGAATCCACATTTAAGTGAAATCATATGGTATTTGTCTTTTTCTGTCTGATTTATTTCACTTAGCATTATACCCCATAGGTCCATGTTGTTGCAATCATTGTGATTTTCGTTTCCATTTTTCTAATAACTAACGCTGTGGAGCATCTTTGCATGTGCTCATTTGCTATCCATATCTGTTCAGATCTTTTGTTTATTAAAAAAAAAGTGGTCCCTTTAAGAAAAAAAAAGTAAAAAAGAATACCATAATATTGATTAGTAAGATCTGGAGGACTATTCCCCAAGCCAATAAAGTGGATATCTGTGGATATTGCAATTAAAGGGAAATTTAAATTTATAAGTTACGCATTGCTGAAATATTTGATTTTTTTTTGCAACGAGCATGCATCGCTTTTCTTATCCAAAAAAGATATCTGTCTTTCTTTTTCTTACAAAACGTGCAATCAAGACAATCTTTACAGATTTAATGATTTGATGAAGAGGGTCCAGATAATCATTTTCAATAATGGGAATTGAATTATATGTAGCTACTGCTCCCTCCTCTCAGACAGCATTACAAGCATGCCTCCTGAGAACAGAACATCTGGGGAGATCTCACAGAAGGAGGGTAGTGTTAGAGCAGTGTTTTGCTTGGTCTTTGTTTTGCTGTGCAAACATGTAGTGGGGAGGAGATGGGGGAGAGGGGGGAGAGGCTGAGCCACGCATCCGGAAAGACAGGTGAGTTCTGGAGACAGATAAGAGGATGACGAGAAGGCTGCCTGTGTCGAAGAACTTTGGGAAAGAGATGTCAAAGCAAGGGAATTTAGAGGAAATCATTCTGTGGAAGGGCGATATAACCCTCTTCTTCATCTGCCCAGAAAAACATCTTTAAGATCAACATTATTAATACTTTTCAGAGTTTAATGTGTGTTTTCTGGAGATCTCCAGGTTGGTATAGAGAGCAGGGGTGGGCCAAGCAGTCTTTAGGGCACTCAGGTTACAAAAACTACTAGACTGAGAAGAGGAAGTAGTGAAGGAAGAGAGAAATGAAGAGCAAATACAAAATTTAGTCTTAAATCACTTTATTTTTTATAATTTTAAAAATATTTTTTAAAGACTTTATTTTTTTTAGAGCAGTGTTAGGTTTACAACAAAACCGAGAGGAGGTATAGAGATTTTCTGTATATCCTGTCTCCACACATGAATAGTCTATCAACATCACTCATCATATTAGTTATATATATATATATATATATATATATATATATATATATATATATATATATATATATATATATTTTAGATCAGGGATGAAGCTACAATGACACATCATAATCACCCCAAATGATCCAATGTCCATGGCTTACTTTATTTATTTTTTAATTTTTTTTTTAAGATTTCGTTTATTTATTTGACACAGAGAGAGAGATCACGAGTAGGCAGAGAGCTAGACAGAGAGAGAGGGGGAAGCAGGCTCCCGCTGAGCAGAGAGCCTGACTTGGGACTTGATCTCAGGACCCTGAGATCATGACCTTAGCTGAAGGCAGAGGCTTTAACCCACTGAGCCACCCAGGCATCCCCATGGTTTACTTTAGAGTTCACTCATGGAGTTGTAAATTCTATGGGTTTGAAGAAATGTATAATGAAATATATCTATCATTAAATTATCATACAGAGTATTTTCACTGTCCTAAAATCCTCTCTGCTCCACCTATTCATCTCTCCCTTCCCTCACCCCTGCCAACTCCTGATAACTGTTATTGTCTCCACAGCTTTGCCTTTTCCAGAATGTCCTGTAGTTAGAACCATGTAGTAGGTAGCCTTTTCATATGGGCTTCTTTCACTTGGTAATACGCATTTAAGATCCTCCATATTTTCTCATGACTTGATAGCTCATTTCTTTTTAGCACTGAATATTCCATTGTGTGGATATCAACAGTTTATCCATTTATCTGCTGAAGGACTTAGTTGCTTCCAAGTTTTGGCAATTATAAATAAAGCTGCTACAAACATCCATGTGAAGGTTTTTGTGTAGACATAAAATTTCAATCCCTTTGGGTAAATACTAAGGAGTGTGATTGCCGTAACCTATGGTAAGACTGAGTATGTTTTGTTTTGTATGAAACAGCCAAACTGTCTTCCAAAATGGCTCTACCATTTTGCATTCCACAACAATGTATGAACGTTTCTGTTGCTCCAAATCCTTGTCAGCCTTTGGTGTTGTCAGTGTTCTGAATTTTGGTCATTCTAATAGGTGTATAGAGGTATCTTGTTTTAATTTTCATTTCTCTGATGATATGTGATGTGGAGCATGCTTATTTGCCATCTGTTTATATTCTTTAGTGAAGGGTCTGTAAAGGTCTTTGGCTCATTTTTAAATTGGGTTGTCTTCCTGTTTCTTACTGTTAAATTTTTCAAATTTTTGTATTTATTGGATTAAAGTCCTTTATCAGGTGTCTTCTGTAAATATTTTCTCTCATTCTGTGGCTTGTCTTCTTATTCTTTTGGCATTGTCTTTTGCAGAGCAAAAGTTTTTAATTTGAATGAAGTTCAGCTTATTAATGATTTCTTTATAGATTGGATCTCAATTAAAAAAAAAAAACTATTTAAAAAAAATCCTTTTGACTAGGTAAAGTGAAAGAGAGGTCGCCGTATCCATCTGGGTCCTAATAGAAAACACAGTCAAAGGATCACCAAAGAGATTGTAATGAAGACACTATTTACTGAGATGTGGTCAAGGTTATGGGAAATAAAAGATGGTGACTTAGCAGGAGATAGTTTCCAGCTCCAAGCGTAAGGGGACAAAGGGAAGTGTCAGTTACAGGAAACTGAAGGAGAGGGTCTGTTGGACAAGAGTGTGGCCTTAGGCAGAGAAACCAACTGGAGGCCAGAAAGCAGGGGAGCCATAAGGTAGTCCACACAGGTCAGTTTCCAGAATGTTCAAAGAGAAGATGGGAAAGATAGACAGCAAATCTGGAGGGGCATATGGAGAATATCCCCACACAGACTTCCAACAACATCCTACTCTTCCCATACATTCACCCTTTAACTAGAAAGTCGTTAAAGCCAGTTTTGACACAGAGACTGGTGATTACGAATTCCTTTTTGGTCACAGACTCCAGTCTGTGACATAATATAATATAATATAATATAAATTATATTAAAAATATATATTTTATATACATAAAAGCATATAAGCCCCCATACAAAATAACATACAATGTTTTTCCTCCTTAGAGAGAAAAATTTTATTAAACAAGTAATGGGATTTTTCTCACATTTTTATTAAAAAAATAGTAGCCAATACCTGAAATTTTAAAAGATAAATCCAGATTGTATACTTAAAAAAAAAGTTCAATAGGTAAATTTCTGCTTAAAAGGAAAATCAAAGTACATGGCTCTTTTTTCTTTTTAAAACTTCAGTAAGAATTTTAACTTTTGGAATGGTCATTGGCATAGTGACACTTGTCATACTTGACATTTTATGATGTGAACTCTATTTCTCATGGCAGTAAGCTATGAAATCCCTGTACAAGAGTAAGTATTGCAGATGAAATAAAAATTCCCATTGCTTTCTTTTCCAGGTGAAGTTTAGCTTAAATCAGAAAAAATGTCAGAATTCTCAAACATGTTGAGGGATGGATTCCATTTATACCATTTCTTTGTTTTGTAGTCATCTTTGTCAAGATCTGCCTCATAGACACCGTGTAGGTGTTTTTGTTTTTGTTTTTTTGAGAGAGAAAGAGGGGTGGGGAGCATGCATAGGGTGAGGGAGGGGCAGAGGGAGAGGGATAGAATTTTAAGTAGACTCTGCACTGAGTGCTGAGCCCCTTGTGGGGCTCAATCTTATGATCTTGAGATCATGACCCAAGCTGAAATCAAGAGTTGGATGCTCAACCAACTCAGCCACCCAGGCATCCCTCTCAAGGTGGTATTTTGAGCAGAAGCAACATGCAGGGTTCTGTGGTGTTTCCCAGTTTGAAAGGTTTGTTCCTGAAGAGAAATTGCTACCCTGAATTCTAGCTGGCAAAAAACCTTCCCCCAGATCTACCTATCTACCTCTATTCTTCACTTACAGAGAGGTAGCTTCATCCAAACGGTAGGTAGTTTTCAAGCAACTCCTCTAATAAAGAGTGAGTTAGGAGTGCGGGTTCTGAATTTAGAACAAGAGTCCACCCCTTACTAATCATGAGAACTTACGCAAGTTACTCGCCTCTATATGCCATGATTTCCTCATCAGTAGATAATAATAGTACCTACTTGACAAGATTATTGTGAGAATCAGTTTAATTCAGATAAAGACTTAGAAGAGGAACAGACATGTTTCCTTATTCAAAGGGCCCCATATGCCTGAAAGCCTGCAGAAAAATTCTTTTGAGCCACTTATTTTTCTGTTCATGAATGCTTGTTCATTCATGTATTTCTGAATATTTCTTGAGACCAGTATATGCTCAGCACTGTGCTATGGGCCAGAGAGACAATAATCAACTAAAACAGAATTAGTCCCTGGTCTCATTGAGCCCACAGTCTAGTAGTGGAGACAGATATTAATCAAATAATCACAACCACAAATATAAAATTACTATGGGGGAAAAGTACATGATTCTATGAGTACCGACAATAGAGGGCTATGATGCTAAAGAAGTGTTTAACCTGACACCTTAAGGCCAAGTGGGAGTTAGCTACCTCAAATTCAATTAAGGGCAACTAGACTTACCTTTTAGATGGCCAGGGGATTTGTGTATAGCAGAGGAGAATTGTATTCTACGTTCCTAACAGAGCTTCAAGGCTCTAATGTTGAATAGGTTGACGACTTTTGGGATAGTAAGCAGCACTGTATTGAGGATTTGTCTTTGACATGAATGCAAGACAATCTGGAATGGAATGAATCTTAGTGATGTGTGGACTTTCTTTCTTCACCAAGGCAGAAAACCCAGAGGGGCTGCCGAACATTGCTGGCTCTCTAACCATGGCCAGTACCAACGTTTGAGTTGCCCTTTTGTTTGGCGAATACAGTTTTTACAATTTCAAAACCACAGGAGGCCTTTGAACTTTCCCAAAGGGCTCCGCAAATGGGAATCCTCATTTGATTCTGTCTTTATGTAAATGACATGAGAACCAGGACTTGTCTCAGCCAGGAGAAGTCAATACTCTCATTTGAAGAGAAATGGCAATTCCTTTATGAGCAGCTTCAAAATCCTGGAATAGATTTTAGCAATTTTGGAAGGGATACAAACGTTTGAGAGAGGCATTGTTATACTGTTTAAATTTTCCTCCAAGACAACCATTTCCAAGACATGCTGTTTCATCAAGGTCTTTTTTTTTTCATCAAGGTCTTTTATCTGGTGATGCAGTGAGCAATTCTGTAAGATGACTTAGGACAACACTTTTGTGGGACCAAATCCAATTTTGGTTAAGTTTTAACATTTTCCAGTTGAGTCTTTTATGGGCAAAAAGAAGCAGGTGGTGCAATGTATTTTTAGGGTGTAAAGGACCACTTGGGCTTTCTACTTCCATGGGTAAGAATCTTGCTGCCTAAGATGCCTTCTGACTTTTTGTTCTATTATGCTCACTGGTACAAATAAAACTCAACGATTTTTTTTTTGTTTTGATATTTCCCAGCCCAGGTTGGTATCAAGGTATAGCTTCGATAGATGTTCACAGTCTCAATGATGTGTCACATTTCCAACTCATATCAAAGGAGGGCCTGGTGAACATTGCTCTGCATGTGGTTTTTCACTTGTATAGCATGATACGATGCTTTAATAAAAATAAGTTGTACAAAAAAATGTTCCCCCCATCTATAATTCTAAATATTGGGAAAGACGTACAAGCAAAATCTATTTTTCCCCAGGTTTGCGGATCCTCCAAAAGCCATCCATGGCAGCTCTGGGTCATGAAGCCCAAATTACCAATCTTACCTATCGAATCTCCAATCTTGTAGTACTAAACTCTCTCTCCTTTCAACTTCATCTGTACTTTATCTATTAAGTATAACTGTCTGAAGTGAGAGAGAAAATAACCAAAATCTCTCGGCGTGGGGTTTTATAAACTACGGCACAAGGATCACTGAAGGCCCACTGAAAAAAAAACTTGTCACTTTTTCCAGTCTTCCCAGCCCTCCTTTTGTCATTCCTCTTGTCATCTCCTCTCCTCTGACTTCTTTTCCCCTCAGATTTTATTTTTTTAAACCCCAATGTTTCTCTGAAATTATGAGTTTCTGAAGAGATTTTGTGCACCATGGCTGACCATTTACACATGTCAGAGAATATTACCTTCTCCTAGCAAGGTGTCTTGACCTATGTGAGGTCTATGAGCTCTTAGGGATTTGCAGATGTCTTTTCACGGAGTCTGGAACCAAAACCTCCATGTTCATTAACCCACTGGGAGTTTCAGGTGCTACGATTCTTTTCGGGCTGTGACTTTTCCCCTGTTTTTGCTTTAGTTTTTCTCGTAGGCTAATTACTTCAGACAGTCATTCACGATCACTTATCTCTTATTGTTCTTCTTTCCTCATTCTAAATCCTCCTTCACTTAAGTTTTGAATTTGCAACCTCCTAGTTACACCACGTCTCTCTCTTTTCGGAGAACCCTTCCCTTTATTCTCCCAGCAGGGGTCGCCCTAGTTCCTTTCCTGAGAGCCTGATACTTAAAGCGTTCGTTTTCAAGTTAAAGAATCCACCTTCTAGTCTTGATTCCGTTCCAGTTTCCACGTGACATAAATATTTAAGGCTCAACATTCATATTTTAGTCATCTCCATTCTTATCTGAGACTGGGTAGCACTTTAAGTACTTTTTTAAGACAGTAATTTTATTTTAAAATTGTATTTATTTATTTTCATTGTAATTCCTACAGGAAGGACAAAACTCAGAACCATGCCTTTACATTGTATGTCAAAGTGCCTATCCTTAAATACAAAGCATACCCTAAAGTAAAATTACTGCACTTCTCTCTCTCTCTCTCTTTCTTTTTTTTTTTTTTTGCCTTCAACTCATGCTTTCTCCTAATACATTGGGGATTTCTGTATGTATGTATTTACTTGCAGCACTTAGCACCTAAATGATGTAATCTAAATAAGGTTGAATTAGGATATATTTCAATATTTGTATCAAGCGTTCTCTTCAAAATTCTTTTTTGTTATCATTTATGCCCTTTTTAATGCATTAAGTTTATTATTATTTTTGCCATACTAAACATAAAAGAACCAGGAAGAATGAACTACGTGATAGCTAGATATGAAAACATAATAAAGTGCTTAATTGAAATGATTATTAGAGTTAAGCTCAGAAAGCAACTTGATTTAAACAAAACACAGTGACAATTCTACCTTCTCATTCCTGCATCATTGAATTAGATCATTTCCATTAGCATCAAACACACTGTTATTTTTCTCAGCTTAAAACAAATGAACAAAAGCTTACTTCGAGTCCACTTTTCCAGTGGGATCTCTTCAGTTCTCAGCTCTCCTCTGAAACAAAAGTACTTTAACAAGTTGCTTACACTTTCTCTCTTCCTCTCCTCTCATTCTCTCTACACGCATTCAAATTAGGCTTTTCCCCATTAGTCCTCGAAACTTGCTCTTGTCCCGGTCACTCATGAGCTCTGTGTTGCTAAATCCAATGGTCGATTATTTGCAGTCCTACCTTCCTCGACCTATGAAGAACATTTGACAATGAATGCTCCTTACTTCAAGCATTTTCTTCAGTTGCCTCCAGGACACCACACTGACCTGGTTCTCCTGTTACCTTGTTGATCTCTAGACCCTCCTGTAGATCCTCTTCTCTAGATCCTCTTCCTCTTCCTATGGCTGTTTGAGTTCCATAGGCTCTGGCGTGGACCTCTTCTCTTCTCTGTCTCCACTCATTTCCTAGATGTTCTCTTGCAGTTCATGGCTTTCAATGACATCTGTTCTCAAGTGAATTGTGTTCCGCTGCTGATAACAGAGATCCCATTACAATAGCTTAAACATGTGGGAGTTCATTCTCTCACATAGTGGGAGTCTGGAGTTGGTCCATAGCTGAAGTGGCAGACCCACGAGGTCCTCAGAGACTCAGGCTTGTGAATTTCTGTTCCCTCATTCCAGCATTTCATTCTCATGTCCCTCCATATGATTTGAGATGGCCGATTTAGCTCTAGGCACTATAGACACATTCCAGAAAGAAGGAAAAGAGAAAGGGGCCCCTCCCAGCAGATCAGTTCTTTTATTTATTTATTTATTTTTTTTAAACTTTTTTTTTTTTATTAAAGATTTTTTACCTTATTTATTTGACAGAGAAAGAGATCATGAGTAGGCAGAGAGGCAGGCAGAGAGAGAGAGGGGGAAGCAGGCTCCCCGCTAAGCAGAGAGCCCGATGCGGGGCTCGATCCCAGGACCCTGAGATCATGACCTGAGCCGAAGGCAGAGGCTTTAACCCACTGAGCCACCCAGGCGCCCCAGATCAGTTCTTTTAAAGGAGACTTTTGGGGATGCTCCCCACTCTTTGCATGTTTATCTCATTAGTTCAATGGCGAGATTTAGTCATGGGTTTACATCTCCCTGAAAGGGAGGCTTTTATGCCAGGCAGCAATATGCTTAGCTAAAAATTGAATTCTGTACTAAGGTGGCAGAGGAGAAAGAATTTTCGATAAGCACCTAGTAATCTCTGCCATAACATCAATATATTGAAAGATCCCATATTAATATCCCCAGTCTCGCACTCTTCTCTGAGCCTCAAGACAACTTATTATCTTTGCTTGAATGCCTATTTGGCAACTCAAACTTCACATGAGCGAAGCATTCTCTTTATAATGCAGTCTCAGACATGATGCCTGATTGGAAGGAGGAATGAGAAAGTGAAGGCAATGAATACAGAGAATTCTTTCAAAGGGTTTTGGTATAAAGAAGAGCAGAAAAAAAGGGAAGTAGCAGAGGAGAATGTGGAGTGTAAGGAGAGATTTGTTGCTATTTTTTTTTTTTTAATGAAATAGGTGATATTTCAGCTTACCTGTATGAGATGGGAATGGCCCAGCGGAGAAGAAGAAGCAGATGATTCCAGAAAAGGGGGGAGTAATTACAGGAGCCAAGTCCTCAAGTGGACAAGGTCCCCGAAATGCAGTGCACTAATGAGGAATTTGGCTTATGATAGAAATGAAAGAGAAGATAGAGTATATTGGTACAATTTTTAGATTAAGACAGCTCACTGAGTTCAAGCTTTGATAACCCACTCTGCTCCAAACATATGACAATCATAGATCAAACCTAAAGGGAGAAATGAGGTAGATAAATCCAGGTTCACAAATAAGACAAATAACTCCTCAATGGAAAGAGAACAAAAATGCCAAAGAAGTAGGCCGAAGCCACAAAGTTTGTGGAAATCCAGGAGGTAAGGTACTGGCCAGAATTTCAGCTCCTGAGGGGTAGAGGACACTAAAATTGCTGTATGAGAAACTGGACCCAAATTTACAGTTTGAAAACCCCTTCCTTCTCAAAACGGAGCCCGAAAAAAATTAAAACTCCAGATGATTTTTACTTAGACGTGTGGCTTTTAGAAAGCCGTGGACCTAGGGAGATGGAGGTACCTAGTTACAATCTTAAAATCAAAAATTGAGCCAAGCTGCCTAATTGTTCTGTGATTGGATCTGTGGAATTCACGATATCACCTTAGGGCAGGAATTCCAAGCTGCTACTATAAGACTTGGCTTTTGATTGAAGGTCTGCTGACCGAGATTGGTGAGCTCATGGCTGAAGGCATAGGGAGAGATAGGAAGAAAAATGTTAAAAGCTTCCAAATGCCCCACTATGATCTTGCAAACCCAAATTCCAGAACACGTGGATTGGTTTAATGCTCAGAAAGAAAGCCAACAGAACCGACAATTAGAATGTGAGTTGACTATAGATGAAATCAGTTTTATCTCTGCGACGGTTTGATAAGATTCTAAAATAAATATGATTGAGATGATCAAAGGGCTAAAGGCATAACTTCTACTAAAAAGAGCAAGAATTATGGAATAAAAATAAAACGAAAACACAAAAGAGGTGATCAAAAATTTGTAAACGAAAAATACAGTCACGGAGTACCAATGTATTAGAAGATTTCAGTTCTAAGATGTTAATGGGAGAATTGGTGATTTGCAAGATTGTAAAAAAGAAGAGCCCAGAACACAGCATAGAGAGGAAACAGAGAGGGCGTACCGGTATGTACACTGGCATGTTAGTGTGTTTGGTGGGGGGGGAGATGGGGCCGGGCTCTTGCACTGCTTCTCCCTGCTCAGAAGAATTGGAGGTGAGATCACCAGCTGAGAGGGAGGAGGAGGCCTCAAATGTTTGAGGAGAAAAGGTAAGGTGCGATGGTCCTTCTAGAGAGCGGGAAAGGAAAGTAATGAAATCTGGAAGGATTGCCAGGAAGTACTTGGTGGCCCACTTTTGTCTAATTAGGATTTAGGCCCCTAAAAAAGTCTTTCTTGCCAGTGGGACAGATCCCAGGCAAGAAGTAACAAGGAAATTAAGTGGAAAGACAAAGAAATATCAAGAACATGTCTAAATCATTGTGATTATTTACTTTGATAATTAAGTGAAAAGGAGGATTCTGCCTCTACAAAGCCAGATTTTCAAATGGAAGCATAGAGAAAAGAATAAACAGATGATCTTTGAGGAAAGAAGAGCAAAGAGAGAGCAAAAGGCAGAAAGCAGCAGAGATATGTCACAATTACACAATTAGACGCAGGAACAGTGAGTAGCACACACACAAAAAATGTACTCAGAGAGTGGAAAGAATAATTTAGAAGACAAACCAATTCGGTTCTTGGTGGGGGAGGGAGGGCATAAAATAGCATCCCTAGTCCACTGACTCTCAAACCTTTTTTTTTTTTTTTTTACATATTTTATAAAATTTTCATCAAGATAAATGAAAGGCTTTTAATTTAGTCCTTGAGTTAAGTATCTATCTGGAAAAGTCTGCTCTTGAAAGATCATTTCTTGATGATGATAGTTATTACAGGTATGAGAAAGTTTCTTTCCCTTTCCTCATTTAGAAAATCATAATAAATGTCACAGGAATCTCTTAATGTTCTAACTACTTGAAACATGGGGGTTTATTTTGTTCATTCAGCCAACACATATTTGTCGCCTTGTGTATGTAGATACAGCGCTGGCTTAACTACAAGGAGACATCATGGTATGGCGGGTCTATCAGCTGCATCCATTCCAAGGTGTACCACTCAACACCCTCATGAAATGGGATTACCCAAGAGTTACCAAGAGTTACTTAAACTCTTGAGTCTCAGCCTCCTCTCCTGTAAAATAGAGATGATGATAACGTTATCTCCCTTATCAGGTTCTTGTGAGCATTAAATGACATAAGGTATTTAAAGTGTTTAGACTAGTGCCTTGTAAGCTCTCACTAAATGAGAGCTGTATTAGATCTCCTAATTGATATTCCAAGGAGCATGTGTACTGTCCTAGAGAGTGATACTAAGGCTACGTATTTCGGAGTGAACGTCATACATCTTATTGTGTATCCTATGTGCCAGCAGCATCTTGCAAGATGCTCTGTGAATAGGCAGTAAATACTCTCTACCACGATTATTGGTGATAGTTGACTTTGGGTTTGATCATACTTCACAATTCCCAGAATGTTGGCACAAGCATTACCTGGACTGAACCTCACTGCACCTGCAGAAGCGGACCGAGGACAAATAGTATCTTCTCAGTTTAACAGATAAAGAAGCAGAGACATGGGAAAAGCTAAAGGGCTGGGCCCAAATCACATGGCTTGTAAACTGAAGAACCCAAACTTGAATACAGGTATTTGTCACTAGTTGTTAATAAGCATCGCAGAGATTGAGAGCAGTAACTGATAGACTTGGCGGTCAGGTTAATAATTGCACTACTGGGACGCCTGGGTGGCTCAGGCAACTGAGCATCTGCCTTTTGCCTTTGGCTCAGGTCAAGATCCCAGTGTCCTGAGACTGAGTCCCCCATTGGGCTCTTTGCTCAGTGGGGAGCCTGCTTCTCCCTCTGCCTGCCACTCATCTTGCTTGTATTCTCTCTCTCTGACAAATAAATAAATAAACAAAATCTTTAAAAAAAAAACTGTGCTAATCATTTCTTTGTTTTGATATAGAAATCATTTCATTTTACTTGTCAGTTATTAATATATTTAAGGATATTCGCAAACCACAAAGCAACTTTATTAGTTCACATGTTATATGAAGCATAACTTTTCTTATACATTTACAGTGGGAGCCATTTCATTTTTTAATAGAACACATACTTCTTTTATTCATGAGCTTAAAATCCATATCTCCAGTAGTCCCTTCCCAGTTATGCATGGTCTGCTAATGAAAATGTTAATGATTGCTCTTGCTTCATATCTTTTAAATCGTTATCTTGCCCTTGTCCTTTCCCTCTTCTGTTTCACACTGAAAATTTGTGAAATCTGTGACATTTGTTATTTTTGCCATATGATGCCATGTGAAAATTAATCATGAGTATGTTTTTGTTCTAATACTTTTATTATTTATTAAAGGTGGGAAGTTACTAGTACTTTCTAGGAAGCTATATTAAGCCCTTGCCTAGAGTTTGGCGTAGCTAGGATTTGACCTTTGTCAGTCTTTCTCCCTACTCTTTTGTTTGAGAAGGAAGGTCCTTTCCTGTTTGGGAAGACAGACAGAGCCTTTGATGTACTGGTGGAAGAATGTGATGAGATTTGGACTCAAGGGAGCCTAGGAAAGAGGGCAAAAGGTTCTACATAATAAGGGCATGGGTGTCTCTCCAGGAATAGGTAGGAGAGACAGGAAGAAAATTGTGGGGACAGCAGCTGCTGTGTGATGAAGGACTTGAGGGAAAATTGTGGTGTGTTACGTGGGGGGTAAATTCTCTTAATTGCTCCTAGAGGACACCTAGAGAAGGTCGACATGTTTCTTGAAGTCTCAGAGTTGTATTTGTAAATTTTTCACTGTGGGTCTTAAGGTCAGAGCAAAATTATATTTGGATTATACAATCATACACTCAAAATTCATTTAATTAAGCTATATTTAATTAGATACACCTTTGTATATGGCCCTATTCTAGATGCTTATAAAAGAAAAAAAATTTGTATTTCAATGATAATGTAAAAAAGTGGAGAACCTGCTTACTAAAGGATTCCTTTTGAATTCCTGCCTAAATAGAGTATGAACTATTTTGTTTATCTAGACAAGTACTGAAATTTTGTTAGCAGTTTTTAAAACTAGATGGAAAAGTTCTCCCTCGATGGATGAGCTTCTCTGGAAAAATAGCCAGTATTAGCATTGGTATATGATATAGACTGTGTATAGGCTTTGGCTTATAAATTTATTCAGAATAGCTCTTAATTTTTCTGGAAATGAGGTAGCACCATTGTTCCAGCAGTTTTCTTGAATTGTCTGTGTGGTTGGCTTCACTGCCCTCTTTGGTAGGAAAGCTTGGCCCATAGATCTCCTGCGTTAGCAGAATCAGTGAAATTTAGTATAAAACTGTCATTTTTTTCCAGTTAACCAATTTTATTGTTGAGTGGGTGATTCCCTGCTGATTGGCTCCACCACAGATTTATGATTTCCAGCCTCAGCTGGGTCTTCAGTGCTCTTAGGCAATCATTCCTGTGGCAGAGACCATGGCTGAGCTCTCCAAAACAATTCCCAACCTCCTTCTCCCATCATCTGTGACTCAGGCTGGGACACAAATATTCCCTAGTCCAAAGCCTCCTTTGCAGCTAAGAGGAGGCCGCACAGTATAGTTCTGGCAAAGATGTAAAGAGTGTCCCTTTGCCAATAGAAAGGCAATAGCTCTCTAAGAGAACACTCTTTTCCCTTTAGACCGTCATTTGCCTCTTTTCCTTTTTCCTGCCTTGAACTTGAATGAGGAGCAGCCATTTTTTGACCATGAGGTTCTAATAAGAAGAAAGGAGTATAAATACCAAAGGGCGTCATTGAGCCACTGTAACAGCACTTGACGGCCTAACCATTGTTGCTTCATTGACTGTAATAAACTCTTGTCCATTTAATCCATTTTAGGTTTCTGCTGTTTGAGTAAATTTTGGACTAAAAAACATCTTAGCCCTAGTTGGCTCTTCCCTTTACTGACAGTGGCAGGTCGGCAATCCTACCTGGGTGGGTGCTTCTTGGTGGCCTCTCTAGACATCCCAGAAGGCTCTAATTTCTGTTCCAGAATCTATGTGGTTTATAGAAAGCCATTGCATTCCTTTAAAGGGGTGAAGCACTTGACCTAGGCTAAGCCAGTTGGTGCATTCTATATCTCAGCCATAATGTTTGGTTCATAATTGAGAATATGACTCAAGATAGTCCGATGGCAAGGAGTCTTAGAGCTTTCACTGGGAATTCTGAAACATGGTCCCTCGCTCTCTCCAGTCAATGGGCAGATGCAGCACCAGGAACTGCTGCAGCCATTTTGCCACCATGTGGTAAGGCAGCCTGAGTACATAGCTGGCACACCAAGGAGGACAAATCTCATATACTCCTAGAATGCAAGACTCCTGGCTTGACTATACCTAAAGCCTGTCCAGTAACTCCTCTTATTGTTTAATCATTTCAAGTAAGCTGAAGTCTTATTGACACACTGTTCCAGTGTGGCCTCAACCTTTGGTAGAAAGCTTCATACGCAGGCTATCTTTCATTTGCTCTTCCAGATCCACTCTACCTCTTTGCTCCCTGTTCTGTGCCTCATGAGGCTAAACTGTTTTGACCACATCAACAGGCATCCTTGCCTCTGACTTTCATTTGGATTTGGCCAACGGGAAGCACAGCAACTGATCAGAGCGAAGGAGGGAGGACAGTAAGATGCAGGTATTTATGTCCCTCGACTGAAGCAAACTGGAGAACTTCACAGTGTCTGGTGGTTTCTGAGCACTCTTTTGTAAATAGTGCCTTTATTAAAATCTCCTCAAGTGATCCAACTTCACCAAGTCATCTGTTTCCTGCGGAGCCCCTGGCTAGTACACCTCATTCCCTACTTCAAGGAAACGGAGGTCACACCCCTCCATGTCTCTTGCCATCACTCAGAGTATCCATGAATACTGCAAACATCTTTTGGAACTTCAGCTCTGTGTTTCTGAGATTGCTAAGGCATGTGGGATAAGTCTGTGCCTGTTTTCCTTTTCAAAAGAATGGGAATAATGATGCTTTTCCTGCACATCTTGCCAGGAATGTTGTAAGAATTAAATCATATAGTGGATGTGAAAGTACTTAGAAAAGCCGAGTACTAGACATACACAAAGCGTTGTTATCATTATTTTTACTATTATAGAGCTAAATGTCGGCCCCAGTTTTGATGGTAGTCCAGTGAAAGATGTTTGAATACTCTCTCTCTTTCTAACTACATGCTACTATCTAAACATGTGCATGTGTTTTGGTGACAACTGTAAATACCCCTAATTACTAGTCATGTACTCCTACCAACCTTCATTTTGGTACAAATCATACTTGCCCTTCACATCCTTTCCTCCACGTGTGGTCATGTGGTGAAAAGAGCAAGAGCTGGAGCCTTCCCGATTTAGCTTCCAGTTTTGCTCTCTCTCTTACTAGTTCCTGGATACCAGGGAAATCATGTGGCCTCTCTGAGCCTTAATTTTTTGTCAATGAGATGGTGATAATTGCAAAGGTTGAATGAAATAATGTATATAAAGGGCCGGCACTGATGCTTTTCTTTTTTTCTTACCTTGCTACAGGAAGCGGTGTTCTGCCATGGAATGGCACACATTTCCTGGACGTGGATCAAGCAGGCCATGGCTTATCTTATGTATAAGGGACAGAAAGTTAGCAGGCCGAAAGATGGACTCCAAGATGATTGTGGCAAAAGGACTGGGAAATGACAGCATGCTCAGGTCAGGGAGGGGACACTCTCTTTGATTGAAGCTTACTGGAAACCACACACTGTGGGTGGGACTAACCGGCCAGAGAAACCCTTCCCAGAAGTAATCCATGTGATTTGAGGACATTTTACTGATGAGATTAAGATGTTAAGATGCCATCATGAAGCAGCCAACTTGAAGTATAATTAATGTCTAACCAGCTATAAACCTAGAAATTGTAATATTCTATGGATGTCAATGGAAGTGATGATATTGAAATGAGGGAAATAGTATTTATAGAATACTGACATTGGGCCTGGCATTACACATACATGTCACATTGAAGCCTCTTATTAAGCCCACATGATGGATATTAAAATCCTTACTCAACTTATGGGGAAATTGACATTCCGATGGCACACTGCATGTAAATAGCTTTGGATTAACCTCTCAAACTCACGGGAAGCTGAGGTATACAATATGTGTAGGGGGTATTAATCTAAGGCCGCACATTTAGGTGCCCAAGAAATATGTCAACTTCATCATTATGTAACTCAACTAAATTTATATTCTGAGGAGCCATTCCATCATGATGGCAGAAACGTATCTCTGCCAGCTTGAATTCCTGCCCCCTCCCTTACATGGTGTTATTTCTGAGTTCTGACTTGATACAGTTTACGGAAGTTTATATGGTTACATGGATTATATGGTTCCAAAGCATTGGTGGTGGTAATGTAGGACAGGGGGAAATCTGGTCTTCCTCGAGGAGGCCAGGGGAAAATCTATTCCTCCCTAATTGGTCCACGCAATTTGTCATGGAGACATCTTTGGTTCCCATCTGTGCAATCCTTCAAATCTAGCCCATCCCTCTCAGCTATTTATTTATCTTCCTTGGACGCATGAGACTCGTTCTGTTGCTGCCCCACCACAATAGCTTGAAGTTAGATGTTGAGCCTATCTGCCTACCCAAATTACAGAGATATTTCTTCTCTGGTATTATGCTATCTCCTCAGGGTTCTACCCACTTGGTTGGGCACAGTGTCTTCTGCTATTGGTTTCCATAATTTTCGACCCTGAGGCACATCCCAGTGCTCAGCCTGAAGAGGAAAGCACAGACTCCCTTTCTCAGGGTCACACTGCTGTTATCCTCTTATCACTTCTCCCTTAATTCTTTTCTCTCACCAGGTGTGGAGAATCCTTTCCTAGTTGGTAGCGAAGGTAGACAGGGAAAGCCTGCTCTTACTGTTCTCGACCTTGCTATGATTGCCCCCTTTTTGTTTTTAATTCTACATAGCTAGCTTTTGAAACATAAACCTAAAATGTTTTTATTTTTTCTCTGTTTTCTGCTACCGCGTATCTTCCCTGAGCCAATAAATACCTAATGGTTTAGCTCTCTTAATAGAGAGAAGGAAATGCTTGGAAACAAGAACTCTTTCAGAACTATTGTCTTGTCTGTATACAAGTGAATTTCTCTTCATTTATTTAAATACAGTAAGACATATAACTGCAAGTTGGGCTAGGATCACCTCTCATTCCACCCTCCTTCTGCTGATTAGGACCTGTTTTCTCTGTGGTCAAGATACATGGGAAGCCAAGTGATCATTAGAAACTTGCTCCAGAGCAAGTAGAGACAAGTGAAAGATGTCGCTTAGCTATGATGGTCTGAAAAGCCTCCTACTATTCTGGAAAAACCTGAAAAAGACAGAGACTTACATTGACTTTGGGAGCTGGCTCCTGAATGGGGGGAGACATTTTTGATTTTCAGCTCTCACTCTCCTTGGCACCACAATGCCCATCTCTTTTTCAATTTTCCCATTGCTCTTTCCTTGGCTCTCATATGGGCCATTCGGTTTTCTCCAGGCGGGGCACAGTGGAGCTATTTAAGACTCAATTTTCTGAAAGTTGTATATTTATTTCAGGTCTGCTTCTGATAGACTGCATCCAAGGTAGCTTGGCTGAGCTTGACTGTGCCCCAAACTCCTGAGCCTTGCATTTCTGGGCAACCTTGTGCATTCCTGTTTGGTTTAGAAATGAAAATATATGCACATGATTAAAACACACATACACACACCACAGTGTGGTGTTAGGATAACAGCCCTTGTTAAAAAAAAGAGACTTTTTTAAAGAAGAAATTTCTTTTTAGAGCTTTCTAATTCCCAATTTCTCATGCTAGAGATGCCGTGGGACAAGAGTGATTGTGGGAGAAGCTTGTCTGGAATGTTTGCCACACCTCTTTGCCAGCCAAGAGAAACCTACTGCTTGGCATCTCTCTCCAGGAGTTGGTGTCAACCGTCTCCCACAATGATGAGAATAATGATATTGACCTCGCAGGAATTTCGTGAGCATTAAATGAGATAATGTGCATAAAGTTATTAATATGGTAGATTATGAATATAGTAGATATTCAATATTTGGTAAGATATTCATTCAACAAATCTTTATTCAGAGACAATTATGTGCTAGAAACATAGTTCAGGAGGAAATTGAATGTTGAAGTATAAACAAGAATAGTCAATGAAGGTGTATAGACTGATAGATTTGAAGCCAGGGCAGAGGCAAAAATGACAATGTGAGGAAGAAGGAAAGACAAAGCCGTAAATGCCCTTATGGTAGGCAAGCCAGAGGTAGAAAAGAAGGGAATGACAAAATCAGAATCCGACCATAGAAGCCCTCATCCTCACTGAACAGGGGGATGGGTAAGCTATTTTCAGTGTGTCTATGTACTTGTTTAACATAAATCCATAGAAAAGGAAAGGCAACTGCCCAAGTCTATAACAGAGGCTAAGGAGAGGCTGTTTAGTCTGGTTTCCCTGAATCAATGACTTGGGAGGCTGTATTACGATGTGTATTTAATCTTGGCCAGTTCCCATTATTTGATTGCTCTTAATTTTCTTATTTCCACAACAAGGCTACCATGGCTAAGCCTATTGAGTGTCTGCGTGTCCTAGATATTTTTACATGTGTTTTTTAAATTAGTCTCACAACCACCCTGTAAGGGAGATATTATTTCCAGTTTACAGATTAGGGAACTGTAAAATGTTTAGGGAGATCAGATGGTTTTAATATTTATAGATAGTAGAATTTCTATTATTATGTTGAGGTTAGAGAAGACGCTCCTAAGGAAAATTAAAGCTCACCACATTTAGGAAAATAATTACAGATTAGTCTGTATTTAAAAATTTTAAATTCTTGAATGTTGAAAGACAGTTAAAAGGCAAGTAACAGGCTAGAAGAAAACTATCTGCTCCGTATGTATGTATCAAGCAATATATCAATTTATAGAATATACCTAAATGACCTAAAAGCGGAAAATGGGCAAAAAACATAAACAGGCAATTCACAGAAATGGGGCTATAAGTGGTCAAAAAACATGAAAAAGAAAAGATGCTAAACAGCTCTAGTAGTCACAGGAAAATCTTAATTTTAATATTAAAAAAAAGTTGAAATGTTTTGAATTTAGATAATCACATTTTTAACTTTCAAAAACTATAATTAATCTTTTCCGCAGTAGCCTAGTCTGTTTTAATGGGTGCAATACTATCTTAATTTCTCTTAGGATAATAATTATATGCTTTTGAAATTGTCTATCATTTCCTGTATTAACATTATTTTCTCAGAGGTCAATCTAATGAAATGAAATAATATAACAAAATGAAATAATGTGGTTTTCTTCCAATGTTTGGCAGTTTTTTATTGTCTGTTTATATTTGTAAAAAGATCTATATTGGCGGTTGCATGTTTGAAGATGTTTGGTCTCCTGGCAGTGGACACAGATTCCTATTATAGGAGATAGCTGTGGTGGTTAGGAGGAAGGGTAGGACCAGCGGACTGAGGGTGGGCAAGTAGACTCTTTTCTTTTCTTTTTAAAGATTTTATTTATTTATTTGAGAGAGAGAGTGCTCAGGAGCTGGAAGGAGGCCGGGGAGGGGCAAGTGGAGGGGGTGGGTGGAGGGGCAGAGGGAGAAGCAGGCTCCCTGCTGAGCATGGAGCTCCACTGGGTGCTGGATCCCAGGATCCAGAGATCATGACCTGAGCCCAAGGCAGACGCTTAACCGACTGCACCACCCAGGTGTCCCTGGGCTCTTTTCCTTATGGTGGCTGGGTACCTTGTCTCTGGTGTGAGGGTTGGCTCCCTGTCCCTTGAGCTAGTTGTCAGTTATGCGGGGTTACTGCCTGTCTTTTCTAGTCCCAGTGTTTACAGTGGGAGTGTTCTCATCAGAACTCTAATTTTATTTGTCTATTTAAAAACACATACATGGCTTTATTCCAGGGCTGAGGCCTGTCAGTGGTTCTGAGAGTTGCAAGTTGATGCAGGATTTGCCAGACCCTTAACTATGTGCCGGCTGCCTCTCAGACTCAGTTTCCTACTAGCCCCAGCTACTTCTGATCAGGGCTTATTCTCAAGGTCTAGTGGGAAAATTTGTTTGGAAGGCCCTCATTTTTCACTTACACGGAGTTTCTGGTTCCTTGACTCCACAAGTGTTCTCCGTCCTGGATTAAATCTGGAAATTCCATACTCTTCTGGTCTGTAGCTGCCCTTCCTGTTGTAGATTTTTTTGTATTGCTGCATTTCTTTCATTATCTCAGTACAATTTGGGGAGAGAAGAGAGACAAAAGTGTGAGTTTAGTCAGCCATCTTAAACTGAGAGTCCAAGTAATTATTTGGTTGCATTTGTGGTATAAACTTTGAAAGAGTGATACTATATGCTGTGGAAGTGTACACTGGAAAAACCTAACCTAGTCTGGGGAGGAGCGGGGGAGGGGGACAGTTAGGGAAAAGCCTTCCTTAGAAATACATTTTATTTCTTTTCAAGATTTATTTATTTACTTGAGGTGGGGAGGAGTGGAGGAGAGGGAGAGAGAATCTTAAGCAGACTCCCTGCTAAGCGTGGAGCCCCATGGTGGGGGACAGGGCTCGATCTTATGACCCTGAGATCACGACCTGAGCCAAAACCAAGAGTCAGCTGCTCAACCCACTGTGCCATTCAGGTGCTCCTAGAGATACATTTAATTTAACTAATTAATTTATTTTTAGCTGGAATCGCCTCACTTATTTTTTGTTTTTTGTTTTTGTTTTTGTTTTTGTTTTTTTATTATGTTACATTAGTCACCATACAGTAAATCACTAGTTTTTGATGTAGTGTTCCAGGATTCATTGTTTCTGTATAACTCCCAGTGCTCCATGCAATCCATGCCCTCCTTAATACCCACCACCAGGCTAACCTATCCCTCCATCCCCCTTCTCCCCTAAAACCTTCAGTTTGTTTCCCAGAGTCCATAGTCTGTCATGGTTCATCCCCCTTTCTGATTTCCCCCACTTCATTTTCCCCTTCCTTCTAATGTTCTCCATGTTATTCCTTATGTTCCACAAATAAGTGAAACCATATGATAATTGACTGTCTCTGCTTAACTTATTTCACTTACCACAATCTCCTCCAGTCCCATCCATGTTGATGCAAAAGTTGGGTATTCATTCTTTCCGATGGCTGACTAATATTCCACTGTATATATGGACCACATCTTCTTCTTTTTTTTTTTAATGTTTTAAAGATCCCTCTAGGTAATTTTATTTTATTTTTTTCCCAAATACTTTTATTTTATTTTTTCAGTGTTACAAGATTCATTGTTTATGTACCACACCCAGTGCTCGATGTAATACGTGCCCTCCTCAATACCCACCACCAGGCTCACCCATCCCCCCACCCCCCTCCCCTCCAAAACCCTCAGTCCATTGCTCTGAGTTCACAGTCTCTCATGGTTCTTCGCCCCTCCGATTTCCTCCAATTCATCCCTCCCTTTCCTCTC
>CM052899.1:69262760-69303994 GCA_028534135.1 Potos flavus | reverse complement strand
AGATACAGATATGTTTTTCTTTAATCAAGTGATCCAGCATTCCTTCAAACTCAGATGTGTTATTCTGATGTTAAATTACTGCATTCTATTTCTAAAAAAAATCACTTTCTTAAAGGCTGATATGAATACAAAACCATTCTTTCTTCAGAAAGATTGTTGGAAGCCACAGTAGGTATTCCTAATAGATTGCCTTTCTTGGTTGATGATTTTACGTCAGAGGAGAAAATAATGCTATTGTTGTGGATTAGAATATCATGTTTTAAATGTCATTGCTATTAAATATCAAGGACATAGAAAACCAAAGTAATAGTGGCAAAGATATAGGATAAAAGTAATGAGATCCAATACAGTGTTTTTGAATTGTGCCCATTCATGTGAGTTCAGAATGGGTATAATTGTCTACACAACTCAGGTAAATTTTTTTCTCATCAAAAAGATTTTTAAAAAGAAATCATGATTTTTTTATATGCTCTAAATTTTCAAATGTCTCTATCATCTACCTGTGGTTAACTAAAAAGGGCCACAAATTCCTTGATCATTTATCCCTTGGGGAGTGTGATGTGATTCCCTTCCCCTTGACCCTGGCTGACCGGTGACGCTATGCCAATCTTGGGCCTAGATATTAGGAGCCTGGAAGCTTTGGTCTGGTCCTCTTATACCCTCAGTCCTCAGGTAAGAAGTTTGATAGTCCTGAGGCTACCACACTATGGGAGGACCCAAAGTGGCCACAGGAGGAATCCTGGGGGGGGGGGGGGGGGAGAAGCTTTGGGGGAGGAAAAGGGGAGGCAGTTCTCTCTTTCCATTTCTCCAGCCCCCAGTCATTTGAGTTATCCCAGCTGAGGCCTCAGACACTGTAGAACAGAGACAAACTGTCTCCACCATGTCCTGTCCAAATTCCAGACCCTCAGAAGAGTAAGACATCCTAATAATAAATTGTTGTTTAAAGCCACTAATGTTTGGAGTGGTTTGTGACGCACCAGTTGATAACTAGAAAATCATCTTTCATGGATAGTATCCGGTTATGTATTATTACTTCCCGGGAGTTCTCTTTACTGCATCCCATAATACCTCCAGTCTTCAAAATTGGAATTTCTTCCTCAGTTATATGATGCCTCGCAGCCTGGTATATACTGATTCATTTCTTGCCACTGAGTAATCAACTGTTCAAATTATTGTGTCATTTGAAGCAAAAGATGCTAACGCACTATTTTGTGCACTTTTTTTTTTTTTTGGCATGACAAGTACAATTAGGCTCACTAAGTTATCGAAAAGAAAGAGTTTACATCTCTGCTCATGGAACTTTTCTTTAATTGATCTCAGGAAAAAGTAGACTTCTTATTAGCACCAAAAATGTTAAAAACATTGCTGTTGGCTTCCAAGAAATACGGTATCATGTGTATTTTGATAACTATGATTAGGGACTAGACTTTCTACCTTCCTTTGTGTGGTTACCAGACACGGCACATTTGAATTTTCAGTAAATACTATTTATCACCACCCCTCTCTCTCTCGCTCTTTTTTTTTTTTCTTTTTTGCTGCTATGTCATATTTATACTTTTGGAAACCTAATGGCAGTTAAAAACCATAGTCTGTTGCACACATATATTTTAACCATTGGAAATGTGATCTTAGAAAAGCAATTGTTTTTGTGCCTGGCAGTTAAAGGGAAATTAGGAGTAGAGTATATTATTGGTAAGGGATTTGCAAGGTTCCTCTGGCAATTTGCATTTAAAGGGCTTCTTGTAGAAGCTTCCATTGAAGGCAATTCTTTTTCCTTTTAAGAGATGTGTTTAGCACAAGAAATTGAATTTACTCTTAAAATTCACTCCTATCCCCAGAATTATGTCAGACATATGGTAACAGTTGTTTAATGTGCCAACAAACTGGGATGTTTGTTTGTATTTAGTATAAACAAATTACAGACATCCACAGGAACATGTGAGAAATATTCTTTTTAGATGAAGTCAATTACGCTTTGTATGCTTCAGGGTCCCTTTTATTGAACGAGTCTCTTACGCTTTGACAAAACAAAGGGGTGAGGAAATTCTGCACGAGGAAAATGTTACATTTTAACTTGAAGATAATTCAAGTGGTAGGACAATGCCAAATTACCCCGTGTCTTGTAAGATGGTATGATGAAGCACTTACTTAGACATGCACTTCATATCTCAAGAAGAAAGGAGTTTATAGCCCTGATCTTCAACTGCATCTATTTTCAATCACAAAACCACTGCAGACTTCAGCACAAAGCATAATCACAGATGCCCAAGAGGAAGTTCAAGATCAGCATACTGGCTTGACTCTGAGGCAGACATAGGTCTTACTAGCCTCCATGGGGCTTTGCACAATGCTCGACTCTAATGATGCTACAAGTCACTCCAAAATTCATACTCAAAAATGACTGTGGGGCTTTTAGTGGGAATAGGAAGGGCTAAATGGGAATTTACAGTAGGTCTTTAAGTTTCCTCAAATTTTGTAAGATAAACTAAGTTGAGACCCTTGGGAAACACTGGTGGAGAATGTGTCAGGCTTTTAGTCCAGAGGTCCGCTTTTCACTCACTTTGTCACTGATAGGCTCAAAGAAAATTTATGGGGCTATTTCTTCTCATTCCTGGGATAAAACAATTGGCCCAAGTTCTTTCCTTTTAAATACCTCTTTGACCTGGAGAGAGACATTCTCATCTATCTAGAGGCGCTATTGGAACTGCTGTCATTCTATGGAGTGTATTTGGGTAGTGCTATTTATATTAGTTCTCCGAGCAAAGCATTATATATTGCCGTGAAGCCATCTACAAAGTGACACAGGAAATTTGATTCACGGTGGGGGCAGCTGATCTAAATCACTTTCTATTTCTTGTCTTAAAGTCCCCTCATAAAACCTACAAGCTTTTGACAACTTCTTCAAATAGTCTTTTCGCCACCACATGAGGTAGTTCCCTCGTCTGTGCCTTGACTGCTCAGAGGCTACGTGGGTGGCTTCCGAGTTGCATCGAGGGCTTTTATGTGGGTTTTGTTTTTGTTTTTTTTTGTTTTTAGCTGATGGGCTGTTTCAATTGCCTTGGCCATACGGGTAGCATCTCAAATGTGACTGGCTTTGATGAACACATCTTTAGTCACTTAAGAGAAATACTGAAAATTCCTTGTGATATAAATACAGATTTGTCTTCTTTTCCCAGCATGGAAAATTTTCTGCATCAGAAAACTGCAAAAGACTTGGAAGAATTAGATTGTGTCTAATGAATAAGAAGCCAACAAAAACGTCAACGTCTTTGCTGTGTTCAAACCCCTAAAAGTTTTATGAATCAGAAGATGACTAAAAAAGAAGGAAACAAATTGTGTTGGCATCGGCCATGTTATTTGACCATGAATAAGCATATAGTCTATCATAGAATGCACTAGGCAACTTAGCCCTTATTTACAAAGCATTCATTGAGCACCTATTACCTTTCCAGGCACACTGTCAGGTTACAAAAATGAACAGAGCATGTGTTTTGGGTTGGGTTCTCTGGAGAGCAGAAACTGAGATTTAGTTTTAAGTACGAAAAATGTTCATAGGAGAGTGACCTCTGTGAATTAGAAATGGAAGAAGCAGAATGAGCAGAGAAGATTATCAGAATAAGATGACCAGACAGTGTCCTGGCCATCCCAGCGGGAAGGTCCGGAACACAATGCCTGCACTGCATGCAAAGGGCCAGGCCCTTCAGCCACTGCCTTGCTTGGCTATTGGCTGGAGGCAACCTCAAGAAGAGCCTGACTTCTACCACAGCCTCACTCAATCATTAAACAGGGTCTACTCCCAGGAGAGCAGGAACGTGGCTTGAATGCTGACGTGAATCCTGAAGAAGCTAACAGCTAGAATCTATCAGGTAACCACACTCCTTTTCCTGGTTGGCAAGTCCTTTTTTGGAGGGGGAGCTGAGAAACACCTCTCCTTATCTTCATTCATCCACCACTTGGGCCACACAGATCTACTTCTCCGGGACATTTGGAAATATCTCCTCACGGGCTCTGGTGGACCTCACTTCCTGAAGGGACACTTACATAGAGGGAAGTTAGTGTGACAGAGTAGAGTCCTATCTCTGATCGCTTCTCGGCCTTTTGGCTAAGATCAAGTGGAGTCCCATCTCTGCAGGTGGTCTCAATGCTACAACTGTACACATCCTCTCCGTCTTCCACTCTTCTTCTGAAATCTCCTTCACCTTCAGCTGCTACCTATGTTGGTCTCAGCCATTTTTCTGGAGTCTGACTCCCTTTTAAACATAAACTTCCTAGCCAGAATTTCTGCATGTTTCCATTCATGTGGGCAAAGAGGTGCTCAAACTGGGCCACCTGAGTGTGACATATATTCCTCCTTGTCTCTCTGGTGTACTAGGCAGATTTCTCACTCTTCCTCATGCTTTTCAGGGTCAGTTACTTCTGACAGGCTGGCAACTCCTTTCCTTGCTTGCTGGTCCCTGAAAACAAAGATCTCAAAGTACTTACCGGGCAACTATAGATTTTACTTCACTAAGATTGTATGTGTCCCCTGGTGAGAGCATGCCTCCTTTGGGAGCAAGGCCTCTCATCTTGCAGAGCCCAGAGTTGTGAAGACAGGAATCTACAGAATATCCCAGTAGATCACTGAGAATGATAGTAAGTGGGGCCAATTCAGCTTCTATCCTTTGGTTCCAGCCCATGTATTCTTCCTGATAGGATCAAAATGCCATAGAAAGTCTCTGATTAAATGAATGTATTGCTTCCTGGAAGATAGTGCTATATCCTCACAAAGCATTTATTTCTGGCCTGTGCTTTAGCTGCCCCTTTATCGAGCCATTCATTACTCTAACAGGCCAGCAGCTTCTGGGTGATGTGGGTGAAGTTGGATATGATATGATCTACTCAATTCCATGGTCATGGGCCCAATTTTTACTTCTCTATTGTGGTAAGGTGGGTTCCCTGGTTGAATGTTATGTGGAATTCCATATCTGTAGATTAGGCATTCCATAAATTCCCAGATAGTGGTGCTTTCCTGTGGGCAGGAAAGGCAAACCTACATCAGGAATAAGTGTCTATGCTTATGAGAAGAAACTGCTGGAACTTCCAAGATGGGAGAATCCTAATGAAGTTAGTTTGCTACCAAATGGCCAGTTGATTTCCTTGACAATCATTGCCATATCAGGGGCTTAGCACTGGTCTCTGGTGTTGGCTGGTTAGACTTTGGAAGTAGCTAGACTGGCCTTGGTTAGCGGGAGTCTGTGCTCTTGGGCCTGTACAAAATCTCTCTTTTAGCTGCTGTGGCCACTTTGTGTGTGCATTTTGCTAGCACTGCAGCAGACACTGATAAAGGTTAGCTCACTGGCCAACTTATTTTGCCTACTTGGTTATTTTACATACTTCATATGCAATTCTATGTATTTATCCCATTTATCTACCCCAGAATTCCTCATGTTGAATTCCAAGATTTTAATCTTTTTCCTTCCAGGTCCCTTAACTAGTCAGACAAGCCATTTTCTACTTTCATGAGTCTGCATATATTCCACCTCAGGTGGCTTCTACTTTCATACAAAGTGAATATGACCGGGTACACCACCTAATACTCTATCCATTGAGTAGAGTATTACTCAATAATACCTTCCTTTGCAATTGTCTCTCAAGGCCACTCTTGAGTAGGAGTAATACAGCTGCCATGTGAGTTATGGTTTCTACATATGGAAACAATCCATGTGTAAACAAAGCTTGGGCATTTTCCTCTTCTTTCATTTGATCACATGGGCTTCCTCTCTCACCTAATACAACCAGAGGTATGAGCTGGAGGTGGGATGCTAGTACACTGTCATGGATGACAGGTGAATCCAGGCCCCCTGCTCTTGCAGCCCGCTGTGCCCTCTGGACATGCTGATGATGAAGCTTGGATATACATTTCTATCTAATGATGGATTGCTACTGGGCCCTTGTGTCCTTACCATTTAGCAGGTTCAATTGCCTTCTGCTCATGTTTTATAGTTAGGGTTGCATAATGACTTTGGTATCCAGTGCTCAAACATTCTAGCTCTCTACCACAGCTCCGTAGCCCTCTAAGAGCTATTTTTCAAAAAGTTTATGTGTAACTCTCCATTACAGATGCAATGATATTGTTTCAGAACCCTAGAGTCTGCACTAAGATTCTGCCATTGGGACTGGTCATAAACTTTACAGTAAATGTTATGGTCCTATTTTGCAGTAGGAGATATTAGATAGAACATTTTGGTTTGGCAGAATATCATGGAATGTCCCTGACCATTGGACTCCCTAAACACTTTATTGAAGTGATAGCCCTCTCCATCTTTATAGGGTTTATTTCCATCCTCTCGAGCATGTCTATCTTACCAAGTCCTCCAGTGTACTAGTCACCTCTCATTCATTATGCTCTTATCAGCATGATATCATTAATGTAATGAATAGATACAATGCTCTGTAAGAGGTCCCAATGGTTCAGATCACTTTGGACGTATTATGACTGAGGAGGAGAGGGTTCACATAGTCTTGGGGCAAAACTATGTATTATTGCCCTTTCCATATGAATGCAGTGTGTTTCTGATCTTCTTTCCTGAATGAAAGATATAAAAATAAATCTTCCAGACAAATGACCGCATCGCCCATTCCTGAGGGCATATGAATCTACTCAAAAAGAGAGATGTCATAATTGGCACAGCAGCTGCAGTTGGGGTTGTTGCTTAGTGAAACTTGTAGTAGTCTCTAGTGATTTTCCAGGATCCATCCAGTTTCTGCAGGGGTCAGATTGGCAAATTAAGTTGAGATATGGTAAGAATCACCATCCTCGAATCCTCTAGGTCTTTAATGGTAGCATTAATCCCTAGCACCCACCCGTCCCCATGCAATAGTAGCTTTGATGTAGTATTCTTTTTGCTGGAGAGAGGTGGGTGGGGCATTTCAGAGGCCTCCATTAGGCCTTCCCTGTGATGGTAGTTCTATTCACAGGATTTTAACTGCCAGGTATGTCAATCCCAATAATGCATTCAAGGATAGGAAAAATAAATTGGACTTTGGCCAGGACTCCATTTATTAACTTACTCCCATCTGGCCCCATGCTAACAGGTAGGCCATGGTGATGCTTCGGGTCTCTAAGAATGTCAGCTAGGACTTTGTGTCCCACAGACCTCACAAAGTGTGGATATTTCTATTTCCGCAGTGGATAGCCCCTCAAATTCATGGCTGTAGGTGGCTTTGGGGAAGGACTGTGGGAATCTGACAGGATATGCTTGCCAGGGTGCTATAGGGTTACAAGGTCTTTCTTTCTAGGGGCCTTGGCACTTCTTTAGTCAATGGGTCCTGATCTGAAAATTGGCTCAGATAGGGAAAAGAGCACATGATCATGAATATTAATCTGGATAGCCAGCTCCAACTTTCTGCTTCTCCATTCTTACTTTCTTCTTACTACGGATGTTAAACAGCAGTCTTATTGGCTGCCCGTCTATTTTGCTTCTGAGGATACCATGTTCAATGAACCGTTTCAACAACTCTCTGTGGGTCTAAGGCCCTTGGCTTCCCCTCTTACCTGGCTTTTAGCAATTAAGTACCACCACATGGCCTCTATTACTATGAAAAAATCCAGCTCTATAACAACCTCCCACATCATCAGCCCTGGCCTGCAGAAGAGAGTCACCGCTGAACACCTAGTAGCACTGTTTTTTCTCTCATTGGTACCTTCCTGATTGCCTTGTTGAATGGTGTGATCTCTGGGCCTTTTCATGGGACGTAAAGCTCTGGTGGTTCTTTCGGCCTCAAATAATGTATCCATTCCAGCCCATCCATTTCTCTCAGCCTTTTTATTCCTTCCTAGGTTATTTCTTATAGTAGCTCAGGCATTTCAGCTCCCCTCGGGGCAGGCAACTACCTCCTCCAGGCTACTAGAGGCCACCGAGCAGAGCAGTGAGTTTGCCTTATCACTAGGGTCTTTTTAAGGGTATTAAATCCCACATCCTGAGATAGTGGCTCGAGTCAACGAAGTGTTGCTAATCTTCATGTTAATAAGGATGGTGTTCAAGGAGCCGCATCAAGAAACCATACCTAAGAAACTTAGGAAACTTAGGTGCACTTGGGACTGATTTGGATGAGATTTTGAGCCCGATTCATAACAGGATGAAAATTTGGGGAGTTCTTGGGAGAGTATGAGTATATTGTGTATATGGGAGAAATGTAAATAATTATAAATAATAAGATTAAGATCAGAGGGCAGACTTGGTAATTTGGAACATACCTGAAAAATTTTTGGTAGTCTTTCCATCAAATGGCGGCCTCTATGTCCCTTACTCCTCTACTGGTGGGGCCTTGGTGACTGTGTTGATTTACAGGGTATGGTGAAAATGAAGCTGTGATAGCCAAGGCTTGGTCATAAGATGCCTACCCACTTCTGCTTTGGCCTTCCAGGATCTCAGTCACCATTTTGTGAGGAAACCCAAATCAGCCCATGAGGAGAGGCCAAATAGAATGGCCACATATTGATGTTCTGACCAAAAGATCAGCTGAGGTCCCAGTCAGCAGCTGGTCTCAACTACTAGACAGGTGAACGAAGGTACCTTCAGTTAGTTCCAACCCTCAGCTGTCCAGTCACCCACAGCTCTGAGTCTCTTCAGCTGAGGCTCTAGTCATCATGAGGCAGAGATAAACCACTCCACCTTTCACTGTCAGAGTTCTTGACCTACACAATCCAGGAGCAGAATAAAGTGGTTGTCTTATGCCCCTGAGTGTTGAGTGGCTAGTTTTTCAGCAATAGTAAAAAAGAGCAAAGATCAAACTGACAAATATTAAATATGTTCCTTCCTTTCAGCAATTAGAAATTAGAAGATAGAATGTAAAATAAAACATCCAGAATAGCAACAGAAACTAGTAAGGAGCCTGTCAAAGAATGCACAAGATCTTTCCACAAAAAAGTTTGAACTCTATTAAAGGACATTAAAATTTGATCTAAATTAATCTGATTTTAAAAAGCAAAAATTATGCAGCAAAAGGTCATTGGATTTGGCATGTAAAATTAGGATTTCTGTTCAAAGACACACACATGACAAAGATAATGGACAGATAATAGACTGGGAGAAAATATTTGTGAATTATAAAAATGACAAGGGTTTGATACCTAGAGTCTACAGCAAACTTCCGTAAATCATCAGTAAAAGGATAGGGCACACAAAAAATTAGCAAAGGAGATATGCAGACAAGAACGTGAATACTGAATGAGAAACAATGTTATGAAGAGAAACTAAAACTCTAAGAATCAGGAAAAAAACAAATTAAAACTATGACTTAAAAAATTTAACAAAACCATGAAATATCACTTTATGTCCAAATGTCAAAAATTAAGAAGATGGATAATATCAAATATTGATGGGAATGCAAGAGGCTGGAGCCTCTCTTTCACTGACGAGGGAGTTTAAATGTGATAGACATACCGGCTAGTCTTTAGCAATACTTTGAACAATTATATATGCATACTTCCTATAAACCAGTGATCCCACGCCTGGATATAATTCTCTTTCCGTAAAATGATTGCACTGGAATGTAGGAGATGAATCCATCAGAATCCAGACAAGAAAATAAAAGTCATGCTAGTATTTCAAGTGCGGGTATTTAATACAGGGGGCTGATTAAACAGGGGTTGGAAGAATAAAAGAAGTCAGGGGAAACCTTGAGGGGTGACTCAGAGATTAGTAACTGGGTTACAGCTACTGCCTCTAGAAATGGGGGATCAAAAGGAAGAGGTGGTATGACCACAGTATAGGGGCTTTGAGGAGGGGTCCTGTGGAATTGGTGCTTCCTCTGAGAGGAAGGTATCATACGGCTGACACACGGGCCACTGAAATGTACACAGCTGGTGCTCAGCATGCCCATCTTCTGCTCCCAGAAGGTGTGGTGGAGCTTTGCAGGAAGGTCTGAGCTGGGGCCTTGGATGCCTGCTGCTGAGGAAGAACACCAGTGGAGCCACAAGCAGGAGGAGAATCCCCTTTCCCGTCCCCACACCTTGTGATCTCCTGCCAATACCTTCTATTGAAAGAACATAACTAGAAGTGACCTGGCAAGGGAATTCTGGGAAAATGCAGTTTGCCAAATCCAGAGGAAATATGTAAAAGATTTACATCTCAGACTCATGTGGTAGCAGGAGATTGCAGCCAAACTAGGTGTCCATTGCTAGGGGAATAATAAATAAAATGAAATACGCAGCCGGGAGAAGCAGACAAGCACATGTAAGGAAGCAACATGGATAAATTCCAGAAACATGGTGTTGAGAGAAAAAATTAGGAAAAAGCATGAGATTTAAAGTTCCACTACGGAATGTAAATTAGTGAAGCTGCTGTGGAAAACAGTATGGAAGTTCCTCAAAAAATTAAAAATAGAATTACCATATGATCCAGTAATTCCACTACTGGATATTTACCCAAAGAAAACAAAAACACCAATTCAAAAAGATATTTGCACTACTTTGTTTATTATAGCATTATTTATAATAGCTGAGATATGGAAGCAAACCAAATGACCATCAACAGATAAATGGATAAAGAAGATGTGATATATATATATATATATATCTACATACATACATATGTGTGTGTGTGTGTACATATATCTATCTATCTATATCTATCTATCTATATATATATATATATATCTATCTATATCTATCTATCTATCTATATATATATATCTTTTTAAAAAGTAATCTCCATACCCAACATGGGGCTCGAACTCACCACTCCAAGATCAAGAGTCGCTTGCTCTACGACTGAGTCAGCCAAGCGTCCTGAGGATATGAAACATTACTCAGCCATAAGAAAGATGAGATCTTGCCATTTGGGACAACATGGATGGACCTAGAGAGGATAATGCTAAGTGAAATAAGTCAGACAGAGAAAGACAAATACCATATGATTTCGCTCAAATGTGGAATCTAAAAAGCAAAACAAATGAATAAACAAACAAAAAAGAATCAGACCTATAAATACAGAGAACAAATGAATGCTTGCCAGAGAGGAGGTGGGTAGGGGATGGGCGATGTGGGCGAAGGGCAGTGGGAGGTACAGGCTTTCAGTTATGGAACAAATAAGTCACAGGGATAAAAGGCACAGCAGAGGGAATATAGTCAATGATATTGTAATAGCCTTGCATGGTGACAGATGGCAGCTACCCTTGTGGTGAGCATAGGGTAATATATAGACTTGTCCAATCACTATGCTGTCCACCTGAAACGGATGTAACATTGTGTGTGAACTATAATCAAATAAAAAAAGAAGAAAGAACAATGGAAACTAAGATCAAACAATGGGCAGGAGAAAACATTTGCAAAAAAAAAAAAAGTACTCCACTATATATGTACATTTAAAAGAGCAAAACAGTACTACATATTTAAGAGGTTGGACACATATTTTAAGGTTTAGATGTTATATATTAGGAATGGGTACCAAGGCTGCTGCACACAGCACAATTCCTGGAATTATGCAACACAGTAGCCCTGGGGGTGGCCTGGGCTCAGGAGAAAAACAGAAGTGGGAATTAAAAAGAAGGGCAAGAAAATAAGTAAAATATGAGAGGAAATGAATAGATGGGAAAAAATAATGTGCTATGGACCAAAGAGCGTAACTCAAATCTCTACATTTGAGGGTTTTTATTTATTTTATTTTATTTTATCATTTTTTAAAAAGTCTGCTGCTAATTCCATCTCTGCAAAGACATCCACTATTACCACTTTGATGCATTTCTCACAAACTCTCTCTATTTTTACATAGATGCTATTCTTCAATGTATCTCATCTAGAACTCAGGAATACTGCATACACTGTAGAGATGACTACAGTACGTACAGTAGAATGACTCACTGCACAGAAGTACTTTGCTGAAAAAATGAGTGAGCACAAAAAGCAGCACTGCACCAGCCCAGAGAAAAGGATGCCTTTTGCTAACAAAGTTGTTATAAGCTTACCAAGCCCTGTGCCCTTAGAGTCATTTTCACCCCAAGATGATGTCTTTTGCAACCACGACTCTGCGAGGTCCCGCTGTATTTTTGCCTAACTTTATTTATTTATTTATTTATTTTGTTTTGTTTTGTTTTAAAGATTTTATTTATTCGAGAGAGAGAGCAAACACAAGCAGGGTGAAGGGCAGAGGGAGAAGCAGGCACCCTGGGAGCCCGACGTGGGACTAGATCTTGGGACCCCGGGATCATGACTTGAGCCGAAGGCAGACCCTTAACTGACTGAGCCACCCAGGCACCCAATTTTTGCCTAACTTTAAAACACGTTACTAAAAGCTGAGAAACTTTTTTGAAGAAGGAAATTGCTAGATCTGGGCAAAACTTTGAATATAAGAAATATGACAGTCAAAAAATAACTCTGATCTCTGGTCATACTTGATATTTGATAGGCCCTGAGTCTAATGACAGGTGTCCTGATAAGAAGAAGGGACAGCACAGATATGCACAGAGAAAAAGCCACGTGCAGATGGAGGCAGGGGTTGGAGTGACACATCTATAAGCCAAGGAACATCAAGGATTGTCAGCAAACATCAGAAGATAGCACAGGAATATGGAACAGATTCTTTCTCAGAACCGATGCTGCCAACACCTGATTTCAGACTTCTGGCCTCCAGACCTGTTAGGATGAATTGCTATTGTTTTAAGCCACTGAGTTTGCAATAGTTTGTTTCAGCAGTCCTCAGAAACTAATACAGGTATCTATTGCCTGTACTTTATTAAGCACTCACTCTGCCAGGTAAGGTTGAACCATATGAAATTGTCAATATTCGATGATTCAACCTGATAGTTTATATAAATAACTTACTTAATTTTCTCTCTCACACACATACACACAAATGCTTTTCTTTTTTAAAATTTTTTTAATTAAATAATCCCTACACCCAAAAGTAGGGCTTGACCTCATGACCCCCAAGATCAAGAGTCACATGCTCTACCAAGCCAGCCAGGTGCCCCCCAAGTGCTTTGCTTAGAAATGTTTGTAACAACCTTTCCCAGTAAGTATCATCATCCTTATTTTACAGATAGGGAAATTGAGATTTGGGGGAGGCTAAGTAACTTTCTCCTGATCTCCCAGTCAATAAGTCACAGAACTGGAAAACAAACTGAAAATTGTAAGACCCCAAAATTCATGTAGTCTTCTTCAGTGCTTCTCAAACTTTCATGTGTAGCAAAATTATGTAAAAATCATGTTAAAATGTAGTTCATGGTTTAGCAGGTCTGGGATAGGGCCCGAGATTCTGCATTTCTGAGAAGCTCCCTGATTATGCCAATGTTGGTGACATTCGAATCCCACTTTGAGTATTGGCTGTAAGCATCTTACCCTTCTCATCACGGTATAACTGATAATAGGATTCCTTTTGGAGTAATGACTGTGAGTGCTAGTCATGTCCAGGTGGAGTCTTAGTGCAGATGGTTGAAAACATAGGGATGGACTAATTTGGAGAAATATGTGTTGGAGACCCACCTTTAGGAATCAACAGCCATCGGTAAATGATGGAAAACATGTTAATGGATGAGCTTACTGAGCGATAGTTTATTCTATTTAAATTTTTTTCATAGTTTATTTTTTACTGCTGGAACTGATTAAAAGGAAAAGGAAAACTTTGGTATTCTCTGCATAATGATTCAAAGTATTTTCTATTCATAATGTATATTTGCAAAACAGCATTTTAAAATGTCTTAATTGGATAGGTTTAAGTGCTGTAAATGTTGCCTCACGTTGAATTCAATGGGCTGACCCACATACCTTAATTAATAAAATTCTTACAACCAAGTGGATGCTTTAAGATTACTTCTTTCACAATAGAGTTTTGGTTTAATAGAGCAACTGAAGAAACTCAGAAGAGGTTAAGGGTACTCACATTTTCCATGGCCAAGAATGAATCTGAGTTCAAAATTTTCCAGATACCTGGGGTGCCCATAAAGTGCATGGTGACACCACATACCAAGAAACAAGAAAGTAGAGGGGAAAAAAATGTCTTTAAATTAGATTTTTTTTTTTCCTTGAGAACTCAAATAGAATTCTGGGATTAGTCTGTCTCTATGAATCAGTAATGAAATTCACATTAGACTCAGATCTACTGCTATAAAGGATTTCTTTACTTCATTTGCAGTATTTTAAGAGCTAATTTGCAACATCTGCCTAAGTAAACAGAACTCACTTGAAAAGCAGAGAAGCAAAACCATGTGCCTGAAAAATTGCACACAAGTACTTGATAGATTAACTAAATCAAACCCACATGGACATGTGGCCCTGCAGAATCTCAGTAGTTTTCTTGCACAATATTTGACAAAGGCAGTACTATTAAAGTCAAGAAGAATCTTCAAGGCCTAGGAATCCCCATCACTGAATATCTGATTAAAAAAATAATAGATGGTTTCCATTGCGTTGACTAGAGACTTTTAGGGGCATTTCATGGTTCAGAATTTTCTCAGAAGAAACTAGCCATAGCACCCTGACTTCTGCCTGTTTTAGAATGTTGTTACTTTAGAAAGGCCTAAATTATTCCTTTGTGAGCAGTTTTTCTTAGTGATCTTATGCAAGTATCCAACATTTTAGACCTTTTCGTATCCTGAAATCCATTATGTACCTATTATGACTTGATAGAATTGTTTGTAATCTTTAACTAATATGCATTTATAGCAGATAAATTTTTTTATAGATTTTTATAGAGCATATATGTGTCTTTTGTTCAATAAATAAGGAGGAAAAACAAATCTGAGGAACCAAGATGAGAATGATTTCTTCGTAATATACTCTAGGGGAAATCCTTCCAGGTGATGTAGTAGTTCAAAGGGACCTTGATAGTGACTAAGTTAGATTGGGCACATAGTGGAGTTCATTTATCCCCATCTTGGTGTGTTTTATTGTAATTATTCACTGATAAAACAAGTTATTGTAGAGAATTGTGATCTATTCTGCAAAAGATCTGAATGCTTAAGCCTGGTGATTCTTCTACATGTGTGAGGTAAAGTAAGTCACCCAGGCTGAAATAAAGATATTCAGAAGAGTATCTGGGAAATCATAAAACTGATATTCTTTCTCTAAAGGAGAGGTGATATACTGCTATTTCTATATTATTCTCTCTCTTTTTAAGCTAAACTAGGTTTTCCTTCTATAATTTAAAAATTCCAATGAGGGAAAAGAGATCAAGTAATTTATAATGACTCTTAGCTGTTGCATTTTGCAGGAATAGATTGAGTTTTTCTAGATGATGACTTGTCTAGAAGTTACAGTGATTTATTGACTATCCCAAGCTCAAAATACCTTCTGCAATAAACGGTTTTTTTCTGTTACGAGGACCATGACAAGGCTAGTCTCTTGATAAAACCTTTTGATGATTGTTAGAAAAATCTATTAAACTCTTAAAAATTGAGTAAGCATGGGGGGCCTGGGGGGCTCAGTTGGTTAAGCAACTGCCTTCAGGTCAGGTCATGATCCTGGAGTCCCGGGATTGAGTCCCACATTGGGCTCCCTGCTCAGTGGGGAGTCTACTTCTCCTTCTGACCCTCCCCTATCTCGGGCTCTCTCTCTCATACTCTTAAATAAATAAATAAAATCTTAAAAAAAATTGAGTAAGCATAAAGCCACACTAAGACATTTTCTTGGCTTTCTTTTATAACTCCATGAAAAATCAAATTAGTTTCTACTTTGGCTAAATATTTCACCTTTTGTGGTTGGAAGATGTCAACCATTGTTTTAGTTATTTTCATTTTGGGAGTAAAAGATAGACTGACTATATCTAAATATATTTATTATACACAGTATGGTCATATTTCAGTCTTTCAAGTTGACATGTTAACAAAGGACAAGAAAATGATCAAGATCCTTGAGATTGGTTTTGAGTGCAGGTGAAAGTGGAAGAGTCTTCACTTCCACACTATCCCACTCATTCACTCTTCCACGTAGCTATGCTGAGTTGACCCCATGCATTGTGCATATCATATTGAATAGAAATCATATGCTCATGTGTCTGTTTCTTTCACCAGAATTTAAACTCAGGATAAGAACCATTAGTAACAGATACAGAGATGTATGGTTAATATGTCCCTTTAAGAAAGGACTCTGCAGTTAGCTCCTATAGGGTAGAGATCACCATTTAAGTTAAGTTCATCCTTTCTTAGGGCTGCTTCCAGCAAAGTATCGTGGCTGGGCTCATATTTTCCTCTGGCAGCCCCTAGCTTATAAGCGTATAAGGAGGTGGTAAAAGGGTCTGGACCTTTGCAAGACTCCTCTTGCAGGTGATCTTTACTCCAAAGCTCCAGTTGGGCTGGCAGGGATTTGTCACAACTGCATTGTGGTCTGACGCTTATCCTGCCTAATCCTGTTTCCATCCCTTTTCTTTCACAAGTGTTCCTTCCTATAAAATTTTTCACTCTCCAGTCAAGCTCACATCTGTTTCCTGGAGATTCCAACCTGTGACCAATGATGCCAGAAGTAGTCCAAGAAAGTAGGCAGCAAAGTGGGGTGGAGGTTCCCTCACTCCCTGGCTGTTCATGAGAACTAATTCATGGTGGCAGCTGGTACACAGACAACCCTGGAACAAGGTGACAGGTCAACCAATAAAACTTCCACAGGTAGTGAGCTGAGATGTGACGGTGGAAGGAAATGCAATAGTCAATGAGAGGATCCAGGGTTTTGACGTTTGTGTTGGTTTCCGGGGGGTGGGGGATGAGGCACACAATGATAGCAGAATTGGGTGGTTGTTTCTAAATTGCATTGAAACTCTACAGATTAATAATGAAAAGCTGAGGGGAATTAACACATGGAAAACTTGATGTAAGAGCCAGGCATCTTGTTGGTGGCTTTCAAAGCTCTCATCTCATGCAAAGGGCTCACAGACGAAGGCGAAGATCAAGCCCAAGATTGGATATTCAGACTGGCTAAACTTCAAAGACAGTTGAAATCTCAACCAAGATTGTCATGACTCTGGCTGGGAAACCATGAGTCCCTGACATAAGATGAGGACATCTGGGCAGATGCCTCTATAGATTTTGACTCCCTAGATTATTATGAACCTTATGGATGTGCAGAAGGGCTTCCCCTCCTCATTACGAGCTAGTATATAAGAACGTTGAGTGAGTGCTGGAGGGGCCTGTCGAAGGGGAAGCTGATAGTCAGTACCAGTCAGATACCAGCTCATAGTCAGTACTCTGGTCTTACTTCTCCTCTCTCCTCCTCACCCTATCATTATGATCACATCATTTTCTCTGGCTAAAATATTAACTTTTTGTTTTACATATTATGACTGTCAATATTGTTTTCTACAAAGCCAACTAATGTAGTATAATTATATATTATCTTTTATAATCTATTGTTTTTTCTGGAGCTACTGGCTTGCTCTTTTTCACGCACACAGACATGTACACTCTCTCTCACACACATACCATCATGACAAATATACCCTGCAATGTTTACCCTAATGTTTTCCCAGACATCTACAACCATTTACTCATGTAACAGTATACTGGGGTAAAGGGAATAGCCAGATATTGTAAGGTCTTGTTGGACACAGGTTCCAAGTTGACATTGGTATCCAGAGACACAAGCATCAAGATGGCCCCCTGGGAGTGCACATGGAAGGAGGTCAGGTAATAAATTAGATTCTGGTCTAAGTCTGGTTTACAGTGAGGGTCCACTGGCCTATCAGGTGGTCACTTCTCTGGTCCCCAATTATATAATTGGGACTGACATGCTTGGCAGTTGGAGTAACCCTACATTGGGTCTTGGCCTCATTCTCCTTTGAGGGAGTACCAACAGCTACTGGTCTGTGTGCATAGTAATCCCACCACTGCATTTCAAACTTTCAACCCATATCCTTATTTTTCATTACTCTTCTTCCTTGTACTCTCTGATACCAAATAGCTTCAAGCTCTTTTAAGAGTCTCAGAGCTTTGGCTTGTTTTAATCGGATGCCTCTTTTATAGGTGTTTTACACTGTAGGTAAGTCAGTCACCAGTCTTTGATTAATTCATTTCTTCCAAAATATGTTTAGCGCTTTCATCTGCAATGTTTCCCCTTGACATCTGTTTTAATTGTATTCGTTTTCAAACTTCTGTAACTTTAAAATCCCCTTATCATTTTAGCAGAATCTTGGGAGAGAAATAAACTCCCAATTTACCATACTTAACTAAGCATCCAGGCTTTTTCTTCTGTAGAGCAATTACCTCTCTCAGCTTCATCAATTTAAATTTGTTTTCTTATACATCATTCTATTGTATTGTTCTTGAAATCCACATCATTTAAAAGGCTAAGGTAGTTGTAATTAAATAATTTTTAAATTAAGAAATAGGAGTGCCTGGGTGGCTCAGTGGGTTAAAGCCTCTGCTTTTGGCTCACGTCATGATCTCAGGGTCCTGGGATCGAGCCCCACATCGGGCTCTCTGCTCAGCAGGGAGCCTGCTTCCCCCTCTCCCTCTGCCTGCCTCTCTGCCTACTTGTGATCTCTTTCTCTCTGTCAAATAAATAAATAAAATCTTTAAAAAATAAAAAATAAAAAAATAAAAACTTTAAATTAAGAAATAAAACAATATTGTATAGTATTCTATATGCATATTAATTTTAATTGACATTTAATTTTTAAATTTGATTTTTTAATTTGTAAAAAAATAAAGTTGGAGAGTTAGCATTTAGCTGATATGTGAAGACCTTCACATTTGATTCAGACCTTGAAAGATGAGTACTAGACAACAGCAAACATTTATTATAAGTTTACTTTGTGCCAGACACTGTGCTAAGTGCTTCATATCCACTATAAAGAAAAATTAATACTAGCTCCATTTTACAGATGTGGAGATTGAGGTTCAGAGAGATTATCTAATTTGCCCAAGACTACATAGCTAATAAATGATGGGGGTGGATTTGAAGGCAAATGGTTTGTTTCCAAAGCCAGTGATTTTAATCATCATACTATGCTGCATTCTAGGGAGGAACCTAGATGTCCCAGAGTCTCACATGTGTCATTGGGTAGTTAGTAATTCTTTGGATACTAGTCTTCCTCCTCCACTGGAATTGTGAGCTCCTTTTTTTTTTTTATTCATGCAGTGAGATACCCGCCATAGAATAAATGTTCAGAAAGTAAGTAAAAAAATAAATATTGCTCGCTGATGTCAAACATAAAGAAGAAGAGCTATTTGAAGCAAAACACAGTTTTTGTGGGGCTGAAAAGTGAAGGGAATTCATAATTTTATTTTAGTATTTATGGGAAAGGAAACAGGAAAGAATTTTACTCTGAACTTGTGGAGAAATTTATTTTTAACTTTTGGTATTCTTAACTGGTACCTTTAAAAAAAAATCATCAAAGTCTGGCTGTGTATCAAGAGAGTCTTGCTATAACTAGCCATGAACTATGACCAAGAAGGACAGCTCTATATTTAAAAATCGGTGGTGGTTGATGGGATGGGTAAGAAGGAGGAAATGGAGGGAAGTGAAGTTTACAGTTCTGCAAATTACAGCTTGTGGCAAGACATGATGCTTCATCAATGGCAGCCAGAGGGCAAGTCAGCCAAAGGACGGTGACTTATACTTGTATAACTAAGATCGCATTTTTAGTTAAATAAAAAGTGTTCCATTTTGGCTTGTATTTCCTTATTAACAATCATGCAGCAATTTATTCCAAAGGGCAACTGCCAGGAGAGCCCCCATCATGGGACTACAATGACCCAACTCTAAGGTTGGGAAAAAGCCAAACAAAAAATATAACTTAAGACCAAAAGCTTCTGAGGAGAAACCCAAAGTTAAACATGGATATACAAGAGATTCTGCCTTTATCTTTGCCATTCAGAATGATTTGTCAGTAACAAAGTTTAGGGGAGATGTCAAGAAATCCTCTCTGGTACTTTGACTATTGGGTCCACTGCACACTGTTAAGACTGTGCTCTCTATGAACTTTTAAGAGTTAGTTATCTCTTAGGGAATGTGAAAATTTCCCAAGGTGTATGTTCTTGTAAAAGAAATGTGATCTGCATTCAGTTATTAGCTAAAGGAAGTTTAGCGGACTAATTGGTATCTTTTATTGAGGATCATGGCTTAGTGGACTAATGTATCTACATTATATATACCTTTTATTTGGACCATGGCTGTTGATTGGTCAGTCTCTTGAACTCCAGTAGCCTCTGGTAAGTGGCAATTAGGCTTATAGTTAGGTCTCTGTTTTCCTTGAAAGTTGGTAATGTGTATTGCAATTGATCTAAGTCATTTTGGTCATACACAATTCCTAGGTTCTTTCTGGAAGATAACAGTAGCCATTATAGAAGTTGAGGTAGAGATGAGGGTTCGTTACTCCTCTACCTTGCTACTAGGTCATAATGAAAGCAAGTCTCAACAAATTCTGCCACATATATAGACATTTATTAGTCAAACAGTGATTAACAAACAGGTCCAAAACCATTTATGCAATTCTGTAAGTTTAATAAGATCTCTGTTTTCTGTCGCCTTAGGTCCTTTGAAAACTACCTTGCCTGCTTAGAGACTGACATAGCACTCCAGAGTCAGGAATCTTTTACTCTGGGGGTATTCATCAGACCACCAGAAGTACTCATAACCAACAATTAGACACAAGATTACTTACAGGTCAAACTTTGAGCTCTACCTCTAGGAGGAAAGGCTAAGTCTTTGCTTCTTATACCCTATTTAGGCAAGAATGAACAAAATCTCTAAAATATTTACAAATAATCCATGTATCATAAATACTTTTTAAAAAACGTTTTATTTTATTTTATTTTTTTAAGTAATCTCTACACCAAGTGTAGGGCTCGAACTCACAACCCCAAGACCAAGAGTCGCATCCTCCACTGACTGAGTCAGCTAGGCACCCACAAATTCTTTTAGTATCACCAATCTTGTTCCATATCTAACATTTAACATTCATCATACGGATCAACACTGTTAAACAACAGAGATTTGCTTCTGACAGTCAGTATGCTGATTAGTAGTGTGTAAGGTATTGATCTCAAGATAGAGAAAATGAACTATAACGACAGAATATAACAGAATGAACTATAAATGCCCCATCTGGAATGTGGGCTGAACATCCCTGAGCTGGTACATTAATATTCTATAGCTTAACCCGAGAATATTTTAAAGTATATTACAGACCCGTTTGATACTGTTGTTCACCAAGCACAGCAGGTGGCCTAGAGGAATGCAAAAAGTTTGCCGAATTGAATAGGATAGTTTGAAGAGTTCGTAAATTGGGATACGGTTATATCAGTTGGGTTACTTATTCATAGACAGTTTGGGTGTTAAGATTCGATTATTGCAACTCATTGGTTTATTTTGATTTTCCAGTTCTCTTGGAGAACTCTGGAAAAAACCCTGTATTGGCTTCAGGCCCTTGTGGGCACTTAACAATGGTTTGTGATGATTCCATCAGGAAGGTCATAAGAGGCCATTCATTGGTAGACTTTGTGAACAATTACTTTAAAGTGATAGTTTAAACTGTGTGTTAGTGAGAATTGTTCAATATATTTATAGGTAATATGCTTAATTGTTTATAAAAGAGTGAGACTCTCTTTCTTTCTTTCTTTCTTTCTTCCTTCCTTCCTTTCCTTTTTTTTTTTTTTTTTTTTTTTTTTTGGTTGGGCAGTGTCTCTACACCCCTGAAAACCAGGTCAAACTATCCTTACTTTACTCTTTTCCTTTGAGTTGCTTTGGGAATGCAGAAGTAGGAGCCATGATGCTACTGATGACGCACCAGCCCTGGGGTCCCCTGAACATGTCCTGTTCCAAACAGTGTCAGGTGTCAAAGCCAACGAAGACACATTGTGAACCTCTCACCACTGTTGGAAGCTGATCCATAGAAACTACACACAGAATTTTCTCAGCAGGGATAAAGAAGTAAAGCTCCCAATTCTCATTTCTGGCTCTCAAGGCCCAGCATGTACTTGACAGCCATAGAAGTGGATGAAGTCGTTTCAAAATTCTTTGAAAGCTACCGTCATTTAAAATTGCTTTCAAAAACCTCACAAAGCCATAAGCTATTTGCTGTCATTTCTGAGCTCACTTTAGCTTGAAAACCTCGCTCTTAGGAGGGACAGCAGTATCTCTTTAATTAAACAGGCTGTTTGTGATATAATCAATTCCATTTGTCACCTCCTCACCATGGAACACATATTTTTCTTCCCACATCCCTGCCCCTGGAGACAAATTTGTGACTGCACCTGTACTGATATGTATCAAGTGTTCCCAACCAACAAATGTTTGGTTCATCAGGTTGGAAAGTACCCTTGTTTTTTGCCCCCTCACTAAGAAAGAACATGCAATCCTGCACTTCAGCTTTGATTTCTTGCAGTCTGTGGCTTACTGGAATAACATATGTGCTTGCTCAATGGCTTTATTTTGCCAAAAAACACCCACAATCTCAGTGATACTTTCAACCTCTTGTATTATATCCTGATGTCTATTTATATTGACATCCAGACATTCTAGTTTCACCGCTGGCACAGATATGACATTTTTGTGCCTAATTATGACTGTGATAGTGTAATGCAATCTCTCTCTAGACAAAACCCCGTACTGCCAGCCACAGCTCAAAACTTTACTCTATGAAAGTTTTTTTGTTTTGTTTTGTTTTGATAACTGTCTTTGGATTCTAAGAAGCCATCCCTTTAATGAGTTCATGAGCTTTTAAAAAGCAGAAGGCCACCCTTCATTCCTCTTTAAAGCTAAGGGTTTGTACTGGCCATCAAAAGGTGTGAGTTATTATTCAGGGGACCCACACACTTGACATATGTTCTTGGCCCTGCTATTATTGGTCTATTGTGAGATCACATATATTACTGTAGACTGTGGAATAAAAATAATCTCTACAATGACTTTAAAAATATTTGCCTCTGCTCTTAGGTGGGAGCTTAGAAAACAGGTGTAGACAGGCACACAGGGCTATAGTAGGGTAAAACCCCATCATAACACACCCCAGGACAATGCGCCTTTCCATATGATCCAATCCCCATTTCCAAGTGCAAGTGGGTTAATGTTCCTGAGTTGTGTGAAGTAGGCTGAGACCACGGAGGGGAACATGACGTTTGATGGGCAAATAGGCGGCAATCCCAATGGGGCAGTAGAGATCCAGAGAATAGGTCTGCAGTATTCCATTGGTTCAGTCTTTCAAGTTGGGTTGATGGAACAGCTTTTAACATAGAAGGAAATTCCTGGAGTCACTTTCACAGTTGTGGAAATCTCAGCCAACATGAGACCTAGAACCATCCTCACTGGTATTTAGGCTTATTGGAAGAGTTGAGGGTGGGAAGAACTTGCACCAAGGGCTCCAAAATGTGGCAGGAATCTGGATGGATTTGGATCACACTAAGAATTCCCTAAGATAACTCCTGACTGGCAGGCTAGGTAAATTTATTACCTCAAGGTAATGCAACTCTGTATGTTACACAGTCTATAGTAAGCCTTTTTGATCATAAGTGTCGTATTATGGTGGGATTCTACCATAACCCCCAACTTTCTATTAAAATATAATTGAGGAGCATCTGGGTGGTTCAGTTGGTTGAGTGTCCAACTCTTGGTTTCTGCTTAGGTCATGGTCTTGTGGATCGTGGGATCAAGCCCTGCATTGGGCTCCACGCTCAGTCTGCTTGGGGAATCTCTCCTGCTGCCCCTCCCCCTGCTCATATTCTCTCTCTCTCCAAAATAAATAAATAAATATTTAAAAAAAAGAAAGTAAAATATGATCGAGGTTTCCTTAGAATATGGAACTTAGATAAGTATATCATAACATTAACTCTTAAGCTGACATATATCTTTACTCCTAAAATATATTCTATCAAATACAGTTAAGATCATGGTTTTCGGGCAACTTTTGAAAGCAAGAGGAAACTACATTTTAGATTTTTGTAGTGAGATATATATAACAACATTGTGTGTGTGTGTGTGTGTATAAATGCCTATTCATATATTTAAACATGCTGTCATTTTTACTGATTGAAGGCAAAGGCATAGGTACATTTAAAAGCCAACATACAGAACGCAAGTGAGAAGTAAAGCAACAGAGCGTCAGGACATCTGTGGTGGGCACCCTACCAAACTGATGCCCCACTTTGCAATTAATCTGAGCTTTTTTAAAGACAGAAGTTGGCATCTGTTTTAATGTATAATGAATGTGGGGCAGAAAATGCAGTGAAGCAGATCACTGTTGTCTGGAGAAGAATCACTTAAGTGGTCTCCTCACTTACGCAAGTGTGGTGTGAATAGACTCCATTGTCCTGATGGGCAGTGTCATTTTGAAAAGATTTTCCTTGTTTTGAGAAGGGTCACTTAAGTGGCCTTACTGAGTCACTTAAGTGCAGGGTGAGCTGGATGTTATTCTGGGAGAAGAGTGTAACCAGAACTATGATGTTTTAAGCATCTTTGAAAAGTTGTAAGGTCATCCCTGCAGAAGAAGGTGGGAACTTCCTTTTTGGCCAACACTCCTGAGGCCATGCTGCTTTCTGAGAAGTGACTCTGCATGAACTGAGAAAGTATAATTGCTCAGAGAGCTTTGGGATCAGAAATCTCAGGACATGAGGGTCCTGTAGTGGACAAGATGCAGGGAATGACCTTTCCCTATAGGAACTGCTGTGAAAGGCCCTGATTTTGAACCAGGAGCAGTGCCTCCTCCAGTGATCTGAGCACTGCTCTGGAAATAGCTTCTAGGGTGTAGGAATCTCTTTAACTTCTTGGTGTTGTTGCAGAGGATTCAACACAAGCCTTCTGAGATGCCTTGCACCCCAGATCTCTCAGCCTTTAGTGCTCTGCTTCTCTGGAGCCAGAACTTGTGAAGACTCAGCTCTATGAAGCAATCGAGAAGTAAAAGAGCTTTAAGAAGGTGGGTCGAGGCTGGTTTGATTGAAAACCTCTCCACTATAACCCTAATCTATAGGGTTAGACTATAGACTCCACATGGCCCTTGGTTACTACAAACAAGGACTTCTCCAGTTCTACCTTCTGGCTGTGACTCCCCAATGTGAGCTTCCATGCAGCAGTCAAAGCTCCTGTGCCACAGACCTTAGTGTCGCTTCAGCTTGACCTGTCTTCTCAAGTCACACTTGTGTACGGTGGGACTTTTGAATGCCTAACGAAGAGGTTTACTAGAAGAAGAAAGATGGATCTCTGGACTAGTGATTACTGTCATGAGGAAACTCAGGGATTACACTCAGAGAATAGATTAGGACAAGTTCATGAACTCTGCACTGGGCTGAGGGTCACCCCAATTCTACATAAGGAGTAGAAGTAGCACGCATTCTATTAAATAGAAAAAGCAAGAAACTAAAACACTTTTAGGTACACACATGTACACATACATACTACTGCTGGTCACGTAAATCCCAAGAAAGTAAGCAGTAAATACCCAAATGAAGTTAAGACTGGAATAAAGAAAAGGCCAAAGAATAATATTTTTTAGGAAGCAGACCCAGAACAGAGTAAAGCAGCTAGAAGTTCAAACTCACACAAGAGATCTACATCAATAGCGGAAAGAGACACTTTTTCACTAACCAAGCCTTCGGGGTTTCCCTGAGTCATACTTGGCTTTTTCATTAGAAGAGGTCAGTTTAAGTTAAGGTAATGGAAAGTCTACGACCTTATTTTAACATTAGAGAATCAACCTCTCTTCAGAAAATGGTGATTCCTTTACCCATGATTCATATATTACCTAGAAGCCTCTGGTTTCCTGGAATTCTTTTAAAATTCCAATTCTTTCAAAATTCCAATTCTTTCAGCAATAACAATTAAACACCACAATTTTGGATAATCTATTTCTCCTGCAGAGGTTGGAATTAATCCTTCGAGTATTAAAATGAAGTTATTTGTCTTTTAGTGTCCTCTGCCCCAAGTGGCAACCCAGGTTATTTCTGAATTGAATAAAAATGTAAGAGTTATAATAATTTTATTTTATATATTTTTCTTCCTTTACATATTATTATTATATATTATCATTGTTGCTGTTGTTGTTATAGCTGCCATACATTCAATAAGTATTTACTGAATACGTACCATGTATTATTCTAGGAACTATTTCTCCTTGTCACCAAACGAGGTGCTTTATTAGATATGCCTAATCCTCACAACAGTGTGCAAAAGTGGGGATTATTTTCTTATTTTATAGAAGGGAAAAAAAATGAGGATCAGAGAGCTTAGATAACTTGCCCAAAGTCTGACAGCTAATATAAAGCAAGGCACTTTCTGGTTATCTGATTCCATAGCCCTTTCTGCTAAACCAGAACAAATCTTGAAAACTTTCTTTTCTTTTGTTTCTGTTAGTCTATCAGAAATGTTCATTGTTTGTTTGTTTTTTTAAAGATTTTATTTATTTGACACAGAGAGACAGATTACAAGTAGGCAGAGAGGCAGGCAGAGAGAGAGGGAGAAGCAGGCTCCCCGCTGAGCAGAGAGCCCGATGCGGGGCTCGATCCCAGGACCCTGAGATCATGACCTGAGCCGAAGGCAGAGGCTTTAACCCACTGAGCCACCCAGGCGCCCCAGAAATGTTCATTGTTACTCTATATTGGTTCTCACCGCTGGCAGCAGTTGTTCTGCTGGTCAATATCTAATTATCTTCTATTTATTTCATAGGCGGGTGAATTCTGATACCCAAGGACTTTACCATCCCCCTTACTCTAGGAAAGTTTCAGGAAGCGAATTCAACATGCAGTGAGAGAACACAGAATAGAAAACTGGGAAGGGTTGGTAAAGTGAGCTTGGGAAAGTAAGAAGTTTTGGAATCAGATCTTCCTAGTAAATATTCACTGTGATCTTTGAAATAAATTCAAATAGAAGTTGTTACTTCTATTTGTTAGAAGTATGTTGTTAGAATATCAGCTAGTTAGAATATGTTGTTAGAATATCAGCTAGTTCTATTGCCAAGTGCCATTCACTCCACAACATATTTTGAAATCAAGTAGGAGTAGTTTTAGACATGCCATTTAAGGTTACTCAAAGATCTACTCTATTTAGTGCAATAATCAAGACTTGAGTGTAATTAGGTGAATGTGCATAGTTCCTTGTCACTTGGTGGTGTGTTGGAAATTTAGGCAAGATGGCATTTTTAGTTTGTGTTGTTTTCAAGTATCGGAAACCCAGAACTCAGCAAATATATTTACAAGTGGGTTGAATTCTTTGTTGAGGTGGGAAAACTACTCGGTTGGTCATGGGGTCATAATTGTAGGAATGTGTCGATATAAAGGTAGCAGAATGTGCCATCCACAATATGCCACTTTGGTATTGGGATTATTTTGAGCCGAAAGCAGTTAAGAAGCAGATACTAAAAAAAGCTCTCTGCCTTCCTTCTACTTACCTATAAGTATGACATAAATTTATAAATGTGTCCCCTTTACCATCCCTATTAATTACAGAAGTGAATCCCCAGAAACAACTCGAGACCTTTATGAGTCCAGAGATAGCACCAGAGGAATCTACAAATCTTCCCAACCAGTCCTTCCATTCGTTCACCCATATATTTACCTTCCTACAATTTGCCATCTGAGAAAAAAAGTTGTTTTCCTTTGTCTTGTCGGTTCTCTAAAAATGTATTGTTCTTTTGTTAAGATAGCTATATAAGCTCAAGTTCTAACCAGCCCTTTGAGTTACTCATTGCCAAATATTCCTATGTGTATACATGATGTACATGTTAATAAACTTCTGTCTGTTTTTCTCTTGTTAATCTGCCTTTGTCCATCTAATTTACAGAGCTCCAGGCAGTGAACCTATGAGGAGTAGGAAAAGTTTTTTTCCTCCCCCAAAGGCCACGAATGTCATCTGGCATGTGTGGAAAAGTAGCAAAGGCTTTTGACTCCCTTCTTTGGCTGTGTTCTGGTTACAAGATTTGATTCTAGCCTTTGCTGGGAAATGAGTGCTCTGAAGTAGAAGTGGCTCAAGAAAGCTACTGTTGGGTCTAGAAGGACATTCTTCCCAGAACACATGGTTATCAGCCCTCTTCCAGATTCAAGGTGATAACTGCGCAGGACACGCACGTTTTACCTTAAAATATTCACCATGATATTCATGTTTGGGCCAAGCAAAAATATAATAGAGGTTTTCTTGCCCTTTGTTATTTATAAAATAATCAGACCTTTGGGATGTAAGACCCACTTTTTCTGGATTCCATCTTCCATTCAGGTTGTATTTGGGTAGTATTTTATATATATCTGACACAGACACTATACCTTCCACTATTCTAATTTGCAATGATATAGATCTATGTGGACTAAACCAAAGATGAGTAGTTAAAGATATTCAGTGCAGTTTGGTGGGGAACTGTATAAACTTGTGGTGGCTGAATTCATCCAAACCTGACAAGAACTGTGTTTTATTTGTGTTTGCATTTCTAGCATTTATCACAGGATTTAGAATATAGTAGTCATTCACCAATGTTGTTAAATATTAAAATCTTGATGGCAGCAGTGGTATGGATGCCTTCCTTCTCCTAAAGAGGCTCGCTTGCTAACATTTGCACATCTGGCCCATGCAGGCATATAGACCTCATCTGTAGGATTATCCTGAGAGTTTCTCTGGTTGCTGTGGGCATATCTGGACTTGCTCAGGAAAACCTACATTCCCCTCTGTGGATTCTGCTCAAGTTTTCTCTTTCTCCCTCTCTACCCTTTTCTTTTTTGGTTGAAATACTGAGAACTTGTTTAAGACACTTGTGCCTGGTGCCAAGTAAGACTATTCCCCCTTGAAAGAATTTAATTCCACCCTTGAGTTTTGTTGGATGCTGTATGAAAGGGAGGGCCATTCAGGCTTTGGACCCATGTCTATAGGACTCATCTTACCTCCTTGACTGATAAATTCTCTTTCTGTGGAGTGTCAGAGTGTAGAGTCTTCCCCATTGTCTTTGAGGATTCAATCAGGAGAAGAAGGGGGAGACTCAGATTTCCATTTTTTGTCTTTCTGCCAAAGATAGGTCACTAGATATTTCTCTATGCATAATTGACTCACTGAGCACCACAGAGCCAAGTGAGAGGGTCTGCCATTTATTCTGAAGGATCATTCACTTTTGGCTTTCAATACAAGGACTCTTCTTCCGGGCTTTCTCCTTCACCTTCTTCAGGTATTTGTTGTCTACTCAATGAGGACCTTCTGGAACACACTAGTTCTTCTCACCACCTCCTCTTTTAGGACAAATCAGATTACCAGAATTTAGAAACAGCCACGGAAACCATCATACATACATGCTCAGACACATGCTTAAATTTTTGCATAACATATATTTATGTATTGGTGTCCTTTCATATATGTCATTTCATGGAAAGGTAAGCAGTGTATTACACATTTATATAAAGGACTTTATTTGCTAGAACATGATGCTGATGAGGTCAAGACTGCAGGTTCAATTCTCAGAAAGGTGAATTATGTTGATATTGTCTAACTGCCCAGGGGGTACCCCTAAGTCCAGCCATTGCCTCAAAATGCTTTTTCTTTTAAAAAAGGATTTATTTATTTATTTATTTATGAGAAAGAGAACACACCTGTGCATGCATGCAGGGGAAGGGACAGAGGGGGAGGGAGAGGGAAAGAATCCCAAGTAGACTCCACATTGAGCACAGAGCCCCATGCAGGGCTGGATCTCATGACCCCAAGATCATGACCTGACCTGAAACCAAAAGTCAGGCACTCAACCGAATGAGCCACCCCAGCACCCTACCTTAAAATGCTTTTCATTAACTGTTTAGCACAATGGTGATGGGGGAAATGTATGAGTGTGGGGGTGTAGATGGATTTCTACAAATCCATTACTGCTCCTGGAAAAGCAGCTCAAAATTCCTGACCCACTGCTGTTGGGTCAAAAGATCAGTAGATCTTCACTCCCAAAGGCTAGTGTGTAATGCTGAACTTTCTTTTAGATTGAGAAATGCAACTTGCTTTTCAAAACGGCTTGCTGAATGCAGAAGATAATTCAGAATAAATGACAAAAATCTTTAACAATTTTCAGAGAAGGTTAAAACTTCTCGTATCAGATCCTTTTCTTCCAATGTTAAGAGGCAGATAGGCAAGTTTATGAAAATAATATTCCAGTGGGGACAGTTTCCACTAGGAACTGCCTTGCACAATGTTGGTTAAAAGTTAACAACCTTATGATACCCAAGGCTTATTATTTCTTATTGATGTTATTTACCTAGTTCATATATTTTTTTATAATTTGATAATTTAAATAATTTTATAAGATGCAAAAATGAATCCAACACATTGCTTCCAAAGAACTTACGGATCAACAGGAGAGCCAAATGATCACATCTTGTCAACATCCTCTGTTTTGCCCCATTTACTATGTGATCAAGAGCAACAAGAACAATTATGATTTTGACTTTGCTTTCTGACTCGACATGCACAAATATGCTCCTAGTTCTTTTGACAAAGAAAAAGTGGGAGCATGCCCATGCAAACTATCTTAAGTTTCCCCAATCCAATTCAAAGACCCCTGTGTGACACCCTCAAAAGTCTAAAATCTGCAACAACCACACTGCAGGTAAGCTGCGAGGCTCACAAAAAAACAGCAGAGAAGCCAAAATGAGGCATGGCAAGAAGGAATTCCAGCACTTAATCTCAATCTGAGTTTTCTCAACTAAAGATAAACTTTACATACCTGATGTGAAGGAGAGAAGTGGACAGCTCTGCCGGAACAGGCTGGATCTCCTGCAGAATGTTTATCAGATTATCAGCTAGGAGGACTGGTGGGAGGAGAGGCAAAAGGTGGCGTTGATTTTATTTTTAAAACCTCTCAGAAGTTATTCTGTTAGAAAGGGACATGGCTAAAATGATAGAAACACTCTCCACTGGGGTTCTCCTGATGGCTTCTGCAAGCATCACGGAGATGTCTATCCCCTTATTTTAGATCAGCGCTTCCTCTGGAAGTGTGGAGTTGGGTGCTACAACTGCTTCTGAGCACTTATTGGAGGACTGAGAAATGGTGAGTGGTACAGATCTCATGAGTCAGGAGAACATTCACTCTGGTAGCCCTAATACCAACACATACACACACGCACGCACGCGCGCACGCACATGCGCGCGCACGTGCATGCAAGAGGAGATAGTTCTTCCAGGCCTGTAGAATTCATCAGGATCCCCCGAGCCCCCTGAACCAGGTAGTCCTGGAGGACTGCCTGTAAGGCAGGAGGGGAGGCAGCGGGTACAGCAGATGCACCTTGTGGGGCAGGCAGCTATTTCCTTACACCTTTCTGTTTGGCTTTCATCTTCATCCCTCTTGACCTTTTCCTGGCATGTGTTCTTCTGGGTCCAAGTGATCAGGTTATGAAGACAATTACTTCTCTCAGGTCTTCTGGAAAGAAAACTCCTTTCCCATTATAACCCCTAACCTTTGCTCTTGATGTTTTTGCTGTAGCCTAATATGGTAGGAGCTTCTTGGCATTGCTGTAGTGCCTTTTGTTTTATTTACATACTTACTGTGCCTTTCAGATGACCTGAGATTCCTATAAAAAATTGGTATTAGTGTCTTAGAAGAAACAAAGTGAACATGAATGTGATTTGGAAAAATAATTACCAACAGACTTCTCACGAGGTGAGTTAGTCAGCAGACTATAGTGTTTTGGTTTTTCTGAAGCTAATAATCTTTCTTTTTGTATGTATATGTATGTATATATGTAAACCCTCCCAACACTTTCCTCTTCAACCCAAGACATACACATCTAAATATTTTCAAGTTCTTGAAACTAGTTCAGTTCAACAGAATTTATTGTCGAGAACTGTGGATATAAAGAAGACTAAGATGTATTCATTTCCATCACTCATCCTTTTGAAATTCACTCCTGGTCCTCCTATGTTTGCTAAATAACACTTAGTGTTTCAAATTTCCACATGACTGCTCTACGGTTCCCGTTGCAAAGCATACTTTTCCTGTGCATGCACCTGCTGAACCTCAGTCTATACCCCATTTTGAAGGGCTCTGCAGGCAGGAAACAGCCTTCCTCCTCTTTCTGCTAATGGTTGGCCATATAGCCATATAGCCTCTACGCTGGGCTGGCAAGTATGACACACGTGCATTGCCGCTGCCGTCTTGTGCACTTAATAAAAGCCCACCATGAAAACTACACAATACAGAGGCATGGCAATGTTCCACCCCTTCAGAGCTTTATTCTTGCTTGGCCAGCCCCATTTCCCTAGCTCAAAAGGAGGAAAAGGGGAAGTACTCTTAGAATTCAATAAAAATATATATTTAGTGGTATTCAATAAAAATATATATTTAGTGCCACAAGGTCATCATCAATAATTAACCTATCTAGTTTGGGGTGTTGGTATCTTATCTTACACTTACCTTGGCTGAGACATTGGTTAGGGGTGGAGGACCAAGTCTGTTTGGCTATAAAGCTGGGTAAGTAGCTATGACCCCCACTAAGATGTGACATTCCTAAAAAAAAAATTTTGTGGCATATTGTGCCCTGCAGATATGTGAAATACAGATACCAATTTTTTATTGTAGCATAAACCGCATAATATAAAATTTATCATTTTAACCATTTCTAAATGCACAGAAAGTGTATTCACATTGTTGTGCAACCAACGTCCAGAACTTTTTTGACTTGCAAAACTGAAACTTTATACCTACTAAACAACAACTCTCCATTTCCCCTCCCCCAGCCCCTAGCTTCACCATTCTACTCTCTGTTTTTATGAATATGACACTTCATATTTCTCATATACTAGAATCATACAGTACTTGTCTTTTTGTTATTGGCTTCTTTCATGTAGCATCATGTCCTCAAAGTTCATCCATGTTGTAGCATGTGTCAGAATTTCCTTCCTTTTTAAGGCTGAGTAATGTTCCATTGTACGTATAGACCATAATTTGTGTATCCATTCGTCTCTTAATGGACACTTGGGTTGCTTCACCTCTTAGCTATTGTGACTAGTGCTGCTAAAAATGTAGGTGTGCAAATATCTCTTGGAGTCCTGTTTTCAATTGTTTTGGATATATATATAATATATAATATTTAACTTATTATATATTTTATACTTATTAATTTAATAATATAATTATATATATTATATATAAATATATATTTATATATTGTGTATATAATATATATATAAATTTATATATATATTTATATATATTTATATAATTGTGTATATTTATATATATAAATATATGTGTGTGTATATATGTGCTTCTCTCTCCCTCTCTCTCTCTCTTTCTCTCTCTCTCTCTCTATATATATATCCATATACACACATACTCTTTAGTGGACATGCTAGGGTACTTCTATTTTTTTTTTTAAGATTTTATTTATTTATTTGACACAGAGAGAGATCACAAGTAGGCAGAGAGGCAGGCAGAGAGAGAGGGGGGGAAGCAGGCTCCCTGCTGGGCAGAGAGCCCGATGCGGGGCTCGATCCCAGGACCCTGAGATCATGACCTGAGCCGAAGGCAGAGGCTTTAACCCACTGAGCCACCCAGGCGCCCGGGTACTTCTATTTTTAATTTTTGGAGGAACCACCATGCTGTTTTCCACAGTGACTGAATCATTTTACATCCTCAATGGTGCACAAGAGTTCCAATTTCTCCACACCCTTGACAATACTTGATATTTTCTGGGTTTTTTGATAGCAGCCATCCTAATGGATAAAGGGGATAGATCATTGTGATTTTGATTTGCATTTCCCTAATGATTAATGATGTCGAGCCTCTTTTCATATAGTTGTTGGCCATTCATATATCATCTTTGGAGAAAGGCCTATTCAAGTTCTTTGCCCATTTTTAAATTGGGTGACTTGTTTATTGCTGTGTTGAGTTCTAGTTCTTGATATATTTTGGAAATATTTTCTCCCATTCTATCATTTGCTTTTTCACTCTGTCGATTGTGTCAAATATTAAATTTGAATACAATTACAATAAGGGAATGTTAAGGTCTATGTTTTTAAATTTCTTGAATATTATAGAAAACAGATTCATTCCTTACACAAACAAGTCTGTTTCTGAATTTTCTAAAAACTATGCAACACGGAGATTAGGACTAGAACATCAGGGTTTGGAAACTGTCAATATATTTAAAGCACAGCACATGTTTGCCCATAAAGAGCATGGTTTTGCCTGATGAAAGAGAAATGGTATGTAAAAGATGTAAGATAAACAAGCAGGTGCAGATCCCGAGGCAGGTGGGCATCTAAAATAATGAGGGGAATGCAGAAACACCGCATAGATACTGTTGTATAAAAATCGGGATTCTAGTCTTGAAACCTAAGGCAGAAAGAATAAGGGCAAGAGAACAGCAGCAATAAAGTGGTCGAAGATAGAAATTTGATGAACTAATTCATGCTTACAGATCACAATAAGGTAAATCAGGGGTGTTTATAGTCCCATTAAGATGGATAGTAGAGCAATTGACTTCTGGATGATGGTTTTGTGGCTCTAACAGAATTAATGATAGCAAAAAATTATAAAGAAAAGAAACAACAGAAATTATTTTGCATTTTTAAAGCCTTAGCCTGTAAAACAAAACTTCATTAGAAAATCAAAACCAAAAGCCTACGAAACTGGACTCCTTCTTGACCCTTGATTGCCAGGCCCAGCACATGCGCAGTGGCAAGGAATTCTGCCCAGAATACTCTGTGCTTCCAGCTGGAGAGTTCGTCTGGAGCCTCAGGTGACCCTGGCTCTATAACAGGAAGATGGAAAGCTCAGAATATTTAACCCTGTTTGCCACTGCCCGAGTGAACAGCAGGTGCCAGAGCAAACAGAGACATCAGATATTGATTTTGGAGACGTACACCAGAAAACTGAGCTGGGCCAAAGGGAGCTTAGTGTTCTGGATAGGAACGAGGAAGGCAGCAACCTGTCAGAGGGCTGCTGGTTGTCCATCCAGCCAGCAGCTCGAATCGGGGAAACCCGAGAAAAGAGATTTCCAAACTGGCAGAAGCAAGCCCGGAGCACCTAGTGGACAATGAACTTAATTATTAATGAGCGGACCCTAAGGCATGAGCAGAAATTGACTCAGAGTTTCATTAATCTTGATACTAATAAAAAAAATCCAGCTTAAGCAAATAAAATGGAGTACCAACCACAGGTTGTGCTGTGTGGGAGAATCAAGGAAGCATGGCCCACTTCACTTTCCACTGTGAAGCATTCCTAGAAACACATATAAAAATAAATCATCATGTAGCAGAATGTACTTTCCTATGGGGATGAGATTGTAATTCGGAGTTGACATCATGATCCAGCAATAAATTATAAGGCAAAACCCTATATGTAAATTTCTATTCTTTTAACGTTAGTTGAAGTATGCTCCATGTTTCTATACAGTTTCTATACAGTGCACTTTACATCTAGATTAAAAACTCCCTATAAAGTACATAAAAAATACAACTCTGTCATTTCAAAAGTTTGTTTGTTTTTAAAAATGTGCTGCTCTAATAGAGAAAACAATTGCCTGCGCTTACTGAGTACCTACTAAATGCCACCACATGCTAAGAGCTTTACCTGTCTTCTCTTATTTAATCCCCTCCATAAACCTGTGAAGAAATTGACGCTTCAAATGGTGATATCATTCATCTGAGAACAATTATTTCACAAGTGACTGTACCAGGATTTAAACCCAAGGTGCCTAATTCTGGAGCTGGGGTTCTTCATGCTGGCCCATACAACCTAAAACAGTAAAATGCAAACATTTCACACATGGTGCTCGAGAGCTGAACAAAGCATCAGATAGCAGTTAGCCCGGTTCCTTCACTTAGAGATAATGAGCCTAAGATCAAGAGAAGTAAAATGACTTATAAAGTTTCTTAATGACAGAGCCAGGGCCAGAATTCTATGGATTTCTAGATCCAAATACTTTCTACTTCATCCAGTGGCTCAAGGCAGTCTTTTCTCAAACATTCTGAAGACATGGTGTGATTTCCAGGCACAAAATGAATAGTCCACTTACCGGGAGAAATACCAGGCATGATTGGTTACCTGTAAGTTACATACTACCCCAAACTTAGGGGTTTCAAACAAGAGACACGTACTGTCTCGCAATTTGTGTGAGTAGAAATTCAAGAGTGGGGACTGGGTTAGTCCTGGCTCAGGGGGTCCCATTTACTTGCAGTCAGGCTGTCGGTGGGGCTGCAGGCATCTGAAAGCTTGAGTGGGCCTGGAGGATCCACTTCCAAGCCAGTGTATTCACCTGGCTGTTGGCAGGAGGCCTCACTTCCTTGCTCTATGGGCCTCTCCATTGGTGGCTTGGGTGGTGCAGCGCTCAACTCCTTGAAATAGGAAGAGTATCAAAGAATGTGCAGACAGATTTGAAAGCCACATCTACCTAGTGGACTCTTCTTCCTCCTCCTCCTCCTCCTCTACCTCCACCACCTCCTTCTATTTTCTTTTTTCCTAATGGAATCTTTGTCTGGTGTCCCTCTCTCCTCCCATGTGGCTCAGACATAAATCCCAATAAGTCTGAATCAGCTGCTAGCAGCCATATTTCTCTGAACAATGACTGGTTTTTAAAGGGACATATGACCCAATTTTAGCAAATATACATTTGGGATGGTCTACTGGAGACTTTATGACAAAGATTTCCTCACTCTTAAAAAAAAACACACACACAGAGGAGATGTTATCTTCCATCATGGGACCTTTTCATGTCTTGATGGGACACCTAGGATTGCTACAACCATCTTGAAGCCATCAAGAGAGGTAGTGTGAGGACAAAGGTAACATGCTCAGAGCATGGCAGAGAGCAAAACTGGGGAGAACCTAGGTATCAATGATGTTGTCAGGTCCCTGCATTAACCAACCCTGGAGAATATTCCCAACCTCCGTACGTCTTGTTACATGAGATGATATGGTTCTTTATTGTTTAAGCAATTTTGAATTATGTTTTCTGTTATTTTCAGTCAAAGGTTATACTACCTGATGTCCTGTAGAAGACTCAATTCCTCCTCCAGAATGTGGAGTTCGTGCTGTCCTTGGCATAATCCCAGGCCAGGGCCACAAAGCATTTAGGGTCAGCAATGAACAACACACACTCTGGAGGACTTTCCACCATACAACGACAACAAGAAAAGCTTCTCTCCATTCAGTCAGTACAATGTCTCCCCCTGACACTTTCCAATTATTTTCCAATCATCTTTGGTAACTTAGAGTTTGGGTCAAGGGAAGGGTAGAAGCTTGACCTACTTGTATTCCTCTGTGCACTCTGTACCTATCACCGAAGCTCTCCTCTCCTCTCCTTTCCCCTCTAACTAGTTAATCTTACATCCTTTTCAAGGCTTTCAAGTCACATCTTGTTCAAGAAATTTGAGAGCACTGCAGTTCAATTCACTTTGATCTGTCATTCCTTTGGAGTCATAGTAACACATTTGCTAACCACCTGGAGAAAACTCTTGGGTTATGTATTCCATATTGCTTTTTCTCTTGTTTGTTTCTTGCCTTCTCTAGGACATTCTACACTTCCCCAAGTTCAGAAGCTCTATTTCCTTCTTTAGAGATTCATACGGTGCCTACCTGCATATGGTGGATGTTTATAACTAGGTCTTAATATGCTGATTTAAGAGATATGTAAAAGTATGGGGATAGAATGAAGAGAGGAAGAAGAAAACCTAAGTGTGTGTCATCTCGATTCAGCCTTAGAATTTACCAAGTAATGGTCTGGGTGCTGTGTGATTTGGATGGCTTAGGGTTCCTAACATGATCATGTTATCTTCTCCATCATTCCTGCACATGATAATCAGACAGGGAGGATGGGGAGGCTGACCTGGTTAGCGGATGTAGATTTGTGAGCTTTCAGACTGAGCCCACGCTCTACGGTTTTCTGCAGCTCTTAGTACTCTTAACTTTGGCCTGCTTCACGCGAATGTGTTTTCAGCCTGGCCTCTCTCAGTGCCTGTGTTTCCAACGACTGCTTCTCAGGGTACAAAATAACAGTAAAAGCAGCTGGCTCCACTGTCATTTTTGTGAAGGAACTTTAAAGCAGGTTCCAAAAGGACCTGATGAGTTCCCATAACAGAACACCAGGTAATTTCCAGGGGCAGTAGCCTCCGCTGGCACTCCCTCCAGCCCTAGAGTGGTGCCATTTATCCTCTAGCCCCCTGCCAAACGTCGTACTGCTCCCTAGGATAATGTAAATTCACCTTCAGGCTTATAGCCAGAGCTGTAAATTCCGTGTTTGCAGTCAATTTATTTTCAAGAGGTCTAGAAAGGGACACGTCTCAATAGAAACATGTTTCGTGAGTCAGGAGACTCCTTTCTAGAAGTTTTCCTTTGTGACCTAGATTTTCAATTTAAACCGCTGGATATACAGGATGCAGGAAGATGCTTACAATTCAATCGCATGTCTCAGGATTGTTTCCTTATCAATGAAGAAAAATGGATGGAAAATTATTCAATTAAAACATAGGATCACAGTTCTTTCTGGACAACGTTGGTAGTGATGCATCTGAAAACCAAAAATCTCAAAGCAACCAGATTTTTTTCTTTGTTCTTTTGCTTTTCTACTCTTTATCCGCTCCCCCTCCTTCTTTTTTTTACTTTGTACTTTTTTCAACTCCTTCAAAAAATACTTTCTTTGCCCTCTTTTTTCATCAATGGCAATACTTTCTACTAGTGAGCCCAGCGATGAAGAGATGTCTGCACAAGTAACACACTCCTTGTTTTAGTTTTCTACCTTAGGCAGGCACTTGATCTCCCCTTAGAAACACATATACATCTCCTTAAATCATATACATTTTCTGGGGCACCTGGGTGGCTCAGTGGGTTAAGCATCCGACTCTTGATTTTGGTTCAGGTCACAATCTCAGCAGTGAGGGATCACACCCCATGTCTCAGCCCACCCCCCCTCAGTGGGGAGTCTGCTTGGAATTCTCTCTCTCTAAAATAAATAAATAAAAAAATTTTTTTTTAAGCATATAAATTTTCTGATGTTTCTTCAGAATAATGTGTTAGGACAATTTCTGTCCTTACCTTTCCTCATGAACCCTAAAATTCTCCCAAATGACTTCTGTGGGGAGTGAGCCTTAGGGCCTCGCTGTCTCCCAGAGCTGGCCCTGTTTATTTATGATATTAGTTCTGGCTGGGCATGCCCTTTAGCTCACAGCTAAGAGCAGACTGAGTATTTTTGCCCTGCAACTTTGGTTTAATTCACATACAAACAGAAACACAGACTAAACGGTAAATGGGCCCAGCTGCAGGGTTGAGAGGACGTTCCCTGTGGCCGCCTCTCTGATCCCCAGAGGAACGGGATCCTATCACTGCTAATATCTCCTGCTGCCCGATCATGATCCTGACTGGCCCTCCTCCCAGGCTAAAAAAATTACCTTTCTTTTGAAGAGTGTGAGTGTAAACCCAGAAATAACTGAACTCTACATCTGAACTCAAAAACAACCATCCTTTTCAAAAGTATCAATTTTTGCTTCTAGCTCTTTGCAGAGACACAGACTTTAGTGTGTATCGAACTCACCTGAGGGTCCTTGGTACAGTGCAGATTCTGTGCCTCATGTGAAGCAACTGAAACAGACTGTTTAGGAAAGTGATTCTCAGGAATCTATATTCTCAACAAGCACCCCCAGATAATCACCATGAAGGGACTCTAATAGACTAGTCTGTGAAACACTGCTTTACAAAATATATCTTTTCTGGTTCTAATGGAAAGAAAAACATACTTTGTTTGTTTAAAAGATTTTATTTATTTATTTGAGAGAGAGAGACAGAGAGAGACAGAACACGAGAGGGGAGGCAGGGAGGGGCAGAGGGAGAGGGAGAAGCAGACTCCCCCTGAAGAGGGAGCCTGATATGGGGTTGATCCCAGGACCCTGGGATCATGACCAGAACCGAAGATAGCTGCTCAACTGACTGAGCCACTCAGGCACCCCAGAACATGCTTATTTCAATAACTGTTCATTTCATTCATCCAATAAACTATGTGCCAGGCCTGTGCTCTGTGTTGACTGCCATTTTCCCACACGTACAAAATACTTACACCTTAATTTTTATACAGGCATTAAAACTTCAGTAAAAGGACTCCTGTGGGAATATATACATTCTTATATTTATGTCTTAACTTATTTCAGTAATGTAGAAACTCTCATCTTGGAAAATATTAGAAGCCAGTTGTCTCTGTACAGTATCTGCACACACTAACAAGGTAGGGGAGGTGACTCACAAAGAGCTGAGAGCAGTGCCAGGTCAAGAGGAAAGGCTGGTGAGTTCATGTATTATTGGCATCATCAGCATCAGCATCAGACTTATAATGACTTGTTCACACATATAATATTCTTTACATCATTTTTGGTACAGGTTTTTAACAACTCAGTGATCCATTCTAAATTCTTTCGTCATATCATTGTTGACTCTCCATTCCATAACTGATGTTGAAATGAGGATTTTACAAATGTTTGTGACAACTTTGGCCAAATAGATTTTAAAATGGTCAATGTAGGGAGGGGCTCAGTTGGTTAAGTGACTGCCTTTGGCTCAGGTCAGGATCCTGGAGTCCCGGAATCGAGTCCGAAGTCAGGCTTCCTGCTCAGCAGGGAGTTTGCTTCCCCCTCTGCCCTTCCCCTCTCTGACTCTCTCCCCTCTCGTGCTCCCTCTCTCTATCATTCTTTCTCTCTCAAATAAATACATAAAATCTTAAAAAAAAATGTTCAATGTAAGTTGGAAACTTTTCCGTGGAAATTGGTTACATCTAACTTGGATTTCTCTAATATTTTCAGGAGATAGGACCATTTATATCTGTTTAACACTTACCCTTTTATCCCCTTAAAGACAATGTGTGTTAAATGTCTAGGTCCTCTGAGAAGCAGATACTAAGATGATAACAAACGTGCAAGGATTTTTTTGGGGGGGGGGGGGTTTGGGGTGGGGAAATGCTTGAATGAGAGAGAATGAGGAGAAAACCGAAGAGGCTGGGAGAGCTGTCAGAAGCCAGTGCAAGTCTGACCCCAAATGAAGGCGAGACAGGGAAGGTCAGTTGGAAGGGGCAGCCTCACAGTCTGGGGGAGGCGTGGCATGGCTGCCGGCGAGTCCCCGAGTCAGCTTGTCAGAGGGGTCCCGGCTCCCCCAGGACGGGTCTGCTTTGGTCAGTCGTGGGCGGGGAGTCATTCGTGGGCGGGGAGCGGCCGTGGGGACGCGGGCTCCAGAGAAAAGCAGTGATGAGAGTCCAGAGAGCAGCAGCCGGCCTGGAGTTCAAGGTCCCCCGGCACATTCTCACGGCCGCCACCCGCTGCCTCCCACGAGCCTCGGGAGGGGACAATTTGTTCTTAAGGTGTACAAAGTCCTATCTGAAGGATTTTCGTCTATCACAGAGACGTGTCAGAACCCACA
>CM052899.1:69238115-69262260 GCA_028534135.1 Potos flavus | reverse complement strand
CATAATCCACAACTCTATGGTCAAATAATCTTCAACAAAGCAGGAAAAAATACCCAGTGGAAAAAAGACAGTCTCTTCAATAAATGGTGCTGGGAAAATTGGACAGCTATATATAGAAGAATGAAACTTGACCATTCTCTTGCACCATACACAAAGATAAACTCGAAATGGTTAAAAGACCTCAACGTGAGGCAGGAACCTATCAGAATCCTAGAGGAGAACACAGGCAGTAACCTCTTCGACATCGACCACAGCAACTTCTTTCAGGACATGTCTCTAAAGGCAAAGGAAACAAAAGCGAAAATGAACTTTTGGGACTTCATCAAGATAAAAAGCTCCTGCACAGCAAAGGAAACAGTCAACAAAACAAACAGGCAACCCACAGATTGGGAGAAGATATTTGCAAATGACACTACGGACAAAGGTCTGATATCTAAGATTTATAAGGAACTCCTCAAATTCAACACTCAAAAAACAGATAATCATGCCAAAAAATAGGCAGGAGACATGAACAGACACTTCTCCAAAGAAGAAATACAAATGGCTAACAGACTTATGAAAAAATGTTCATCATCATTAGCCACCAGGGAGATTCAAATCAAAACCACTTGAGATACCACCTCACACTAGTTAGGATGGCCAAAATCAACAAGACAGTAAACAACAAGTGTTGGGGAGGATGTGGAGAAAGGGGAACCCTCTTACACTGTTGGTGGGAATGCAAGTTAGCGCAGCCACTTTGGAAAACAGTGTGGAGACTCCTTAAGAAATTAAAAATAGAGCTACCCTATGACCCTGCAATTGCACTACTGGGTATTTACCCCAAGGATACAGATATAGTGAAAAGAAGGGCCATATGTACCCGAATGTTCATAGCAGCAATGGCCACAATCGCCAAACTGTGGAAAGAGCCAAGATGCACTTCAACAGACGAATGAATAAAGAAGATATGATCCATATATACAATGGAATATTATGCCTCCATCAGAAAGAATGAATACCCAACTTTTGTATCAACATGGATGGGACTGGAGGAAAGTTCTATTTTAGTAATAATTATTAAGTGGTTATGTAATTAAATCATTAATAATACTGCTATAACTCTCCATCTTTTGTGAAATATTTTGCTGCTATTTTGTTGGCTATTCCTTTAGCTCTCCTTAGAGGCTAGTAATATCATTGGTATCTTAGAGATGAGGAAACAGGCATGAAAAGTTTTGGAGACTTTTCTAAGTTTATAAAACAAGTCTTTTTTTTTTCTTTTTTAAAAAGATTTTATTTATTTATTTGACAGAGAGAGAGACAGATCACAAGCAGGCAGAGAGGCAGGCAGAGAGAGAGGGGGGAAGCAGGCTCCCCACTGAGCAGAGAGCCTGATGCGGGGCTTGATCCCAGGACCCTGAAACCATGACCTGAGCCGAAGGCAGAGGCTTAACCCACTGAGCCACCCAGGCGCCCCTAAAACGAGTCTTATACACACAATGGAATATTAGTTGGCATTAAAAACAGGGAAATTCTGACACTTGCTGCAACATGGATGAATCTTGGAGACACTATGCTAAGTGAAACAAGCCACCCACAAGAGGACAAATATTATGTGATTCCACTAATATGAGATACCTAGAGTAGCAAAATTCATGGGCATAGAAGGTAATATGGGGCCTGCAGAAGGTTCAGGGAGGGAAAGATAGGGAGTTAATGTTTAACAGATTACCGAATTTCAATCAGGGATGATGAGAAAGTCCTGGAGATGTTTGCGGAACAATATGAATATGCTTAATGCCATAGCACTGCACCTTTGAAAAGGTTAAAAGAGTAAATTTTATGTTCTGTATATTTTATCACAATAAAGCCTAAAACTACCCCCCCACAGCAAAAAAAAAAAAAAAAAAAAAAAAGCCTGCATTGAATTTGGGGCCCAGGGATCCAAATTGGGGTCTGGTTCAATTTCCATGAATTATATGCTCTTGGGTAAGATAAATAACTTCTTCTTGGTTTTCATTCCTATAGAGAGAGATAGTAATACCTTCCCTACACATTGTAAGTCTTAAATGTAAACATTTTATAAACTCCAAATTCTGTACAATGTAAAATATTGCATACTACCTCACCATAAGTTTTGGAAGTGAGCAATTTTAGAGAAAGAGAAACCGAGGCCCAAAGAAGGCTATGAGGGCAGTGATGGAATTGGAACTCAGGGCACCTCTGTCCATTCTGGCACAGTCTGTGGCCTGACCTTGGCTGTTGTTACTCTGGGTTCTTAGGAAAGAAAAAGGAAGTAAAGCCATCCCCTCGCAGGGTAATGGAGTCCACTCACTTAGTGGTCCTAGACAAGTTCTTCTCAGTTTGGCAGTGCCAGGAATTAAATGACAGAAAGCTGAGGAGAACAACTATTTAGTGGGAACAGTTGGAAATAACTGTCCTCTTGTTTACCTGGATTTTCTTTTATTCCATAAATTACATCTTTCATCCCTCCTAGCGGACCTACCTCAGTTCACTTAATTTTTCACCCTGAAGAATGTTCTTGCTGTGTTGGCTACGAAGGGAAAAAAGATTCCTTTGGGAATGTACGGTAAGCCCTCTCAGTGCTGAGGCTGGGAGGAGTGCAGGGGTAAGCGTATCTCTTCTCACTCTGTGGCTAGAAAAGTCTCTTGTCAGTCAGTCAAGGGGCAGAGAGACTTAGGAGTAGCTCCACACCTGCACTGACCTTCTTCTCCCCAGGCAACCAAGCCCAGTCATGTTTAATGTTCCAAGTCCAGGAGCAGCTTTTCATTCCTAAGGAGTGGGGATGGGGGGGAAGGGGGGTGTCTGGCACAGCTGAAAGATACCATTGTACGTGTGTGTGATGCGCTTCCACTCACTAACAGCTACAACAGGGAGCTGCTGAAAATATTACAGATCAAGATTCAAGATTTAAGATCTTAAAAATCTTAAAGATTAAAAACAATCTTACGGATCAAGATGCAAGATTCAAGATTCTGAGAAAAGTGTTTTCAAACAGAGTCTGAGTTCATTTTGTGGAATCTCTGACTGGACCCACAGTAAGGATTTAACTCAATTTTCCTCGTGTTGAGTTTGCACGGGTGAGGTCCCCAGCCTGTCTGCTTAGAGCCTTGGTGATAGAAGGCGCAGCCAGGACAGCCAGCCAAACCCGCTGGAAGCTGGCCCTGCCACAGATGGAGCCAGGGGTTGGGATTATCCCTGCTGGAATTTTCTCTTTCTGAGAGCCTGGAGTGTAGTAGGAATAAGAAGTCCTGGAGAAGGGGCGCCTGGGTGGCTCAGTGGGTTAAAGCCTCTGCCTTCGGCTCGGGTCATGATCTCAGGGTCCTGGGATCTCAGGGTCCTGGGATCAAGCCCCGCATCAGGCTCTCTGCTCGGCAGGGAGGCTGCTTCCCCCCCTCTCTCTGCCTGCCACTCTGCCTACTTGTGATCTCTCTCTTTCTGTCAAATAAATAAATAAAATCTTAAAAAAAAAAAAAAAAGTAGTCCTGGAGAAGATCCATCACCCAGAACCTACATGAACACTAAACAAAAATCATCATTTTCATCATCTTGGGTGTCAAAGCTGTCATTGGAGCTGTGAGTAGTGGAAATATACTAGACATTTACCAGTTGATACTACCAACCCCAAACTAGTCAACAATAGAGTGCTCCTTTTTGAAATATCAGCAGCCCTTGATGTTTATTTTTGCTCAGAGCATGTGTGGAGTGGGCACGTGGAGCTTGGGAGTTGAAACATGGCATTAAACTTTCATCCCAGTGGGCCTAATAAATGCACTGCGCAGTAGCAGGTGCAACCTGGACAATGCTATATAGGGATATAACCAAAAAGTTAAAGACTTTAAAAAGTACAGATTCTCCTTCTTTTAGAACCTCTGAGTCAGACTGCTCACCTAAAAAAATTTGAACAAGAAATATTTCAAAACATTGGGAGAAGGAAAGGAAGGGTGAATTGGGGGAAATCGGAGGGGGAGATGAACCATGAAAGACTGTGGACTCTGAGAAACAAACTGAGGGTTTTGAGGGGAGGGGGTAGGGGGTTGGGTAAGCCTGGTGGTGGGTACTGAGGAGGGCACGTATTGCATGGAGTACCGAGTGTGGTGCATGAACAATGAATCTTGGAACACTGAAAAAATAAAATTAAATTAATTGAAAAAATAAAATAAAATAAAATAATAAATAATGTATATTCTGTAATATTCTTCTCCAAACTGGTCAAGTGTTGTTATTTGTTTGATGTATACATTTCATAGAGGAATTTATTAAAATCTTCAATGATAAAAAAAAGACTGTTTACATGGTTGGATAGACAGGAATGTGGTAAGTCGAGTTCGAAAATAGATTTTATCATGGTAGTCAACTAAAATACTAACATCCTAAACCCTATTAATCCTTACCTAGTCTTGTTTCAACTTCCATTTTACTTCATTAATTTTGTGAACTCCACTTTAAATTTGATTTAATTTTTTATGAAAATTGAGTTGGTGGCTGACATAGAATATTCAATAACATAGACCACATATTTTGTACTATGTGAAAATAAAAAATATAATTTATCAAAATTTGTGAGATGCAGTGAAGGCAACGATTAGAGGGAAATTTATGGCATTGAATGCATATATTTAGAAAAAGAAGAACAATCCAAAATTGATAATCTAAGCTTCCATCTTAGGCATTAGAGAAAAAAGAATTTAAGCCTGAAGCAAGCAGAAGAAAAATAATGAAAATTAGAGTGGAAATCAACAAAATAAAAAAACAGGAAATCAATAGAGAAACCAAAAGCTAGTTCTTTGAAAAGATCAATAAAACTGAAAAAATTCTAGCAAGGCTAAGCAAGAAGAAAACAGAAAGGACACAGATTAATAATACCAGAATGAAAGAAGGGTCATCACTACTGATCCCATGGATATTAACATGATAATTAAGGAATATTATTAACAACTTTATGCTCACAAATTTGATCACATAGATGAAATGTGCTAATTCCTTGGAAGATATCAACTACGAAAATCAACACAAGAAGAAATAGGTAATCTGAATGGGCCCACTTATTCATCAGGGTTCTCCAGAGAAACAGAACCAATAGGATGTATGTATATAGTTTAAGTACATACATAATATGTGTATATATATTATATCTATCTCTGTCTATATCTTCATGTAAAGAGATTTATTATAAGGCATTGGCTTATATGATTATGAAGACTGGTAATTACAAAATCTACAGAATGAGCCAGCCAAGAGAGTTGATGTTACCATTTCTGTCCTAAGGTTGTTTGCTGCAGAACCAAGAAGAGCCAATGTTGCAGATGAGGCTAAAGGGCAGTCTGCTGGAGAATTTTTCTCCCCTGGAGGAGGCCAGTCTTTTTGTTATATTTAGGCTTTCAACTGATTGTCTGAAGCCCACCCACATTATGGAAGGCAATCTGCTTTATTCAAAGCCCACAGATTTCAATGTTAATTTCATTCAGAAACACCAGAATAATGTTTGACGCAATATCTGAGCACCCTATGGCCCAGTTAAATTGACACAAAATTAGCCATCAGAGTCTATAATTGCTGAAGAAATTAAAATGTTAGCTAATAATCTTGAAAAAAAAAAAAAAAAAAAAAAGAAAGCACCAGTCCCAGATAGTTTCACTAGTGAATTCTTCTAAACATTTAAGGAGGAAATAATATCAATTCTGTATAATCATTCCAAAAAATAGAAATGAAGGGAACATTTCCTAAGTCATTCAATGGAGCCAGCATTATCCTAATACCAAGCCAGTAAACACATCACAAGAGGAAAATTAGAGACCAATATCTCTTATGAACATAGTTGCAAAAAGCCTCAACAAAATATCAACAAATTATATCCAAATATAAGATTGGCCCAAAAAAATCTGAAGTAATAAACAGAGCAGTTTTATCCAGCAAGTTTGCAAAATATCAAGTTTCTTTTCTAAATATTTATTTGTTTATTTGAGAGAGAGAGCAAAAGACAGCAGGGGGGAGGGGCAAAGGAAGAGGGAGGAGGGAAAGAATCTCAAGCAGACTCCCCACTGAGTGAGTGCAGAGTCGCATGTGGGACTCCATCTCACGACCCTGAGATAATGACCTGAGCAGAAACCAAGAGTGGGACGCTCAACTGACTGAGCCACCCAGGCACCCCTGCAGGGTTAATATACAAGAAGTTAATATACAAGTTAATATACAAAAGCCAATTGCTTTTCTATATGCCAGCAAGAAAATTTAAAACAAATTTGAATTTAAAATTAAAAATACATTACCATTTACATTAGCGCACCAAGAATGAAACACTCAGATATAAATCTAACAACAAAATGTGTCTAGAATCCATATGAAGAAAACTGCAAAACTTCCGTGAGGAAAACTAAAGATCTAAACGAATGGAGAGATAATCCATATTTATGGACAGGAAGACTCAATATTGTTAAGATGTCAGTTCTTGCCAACTTAATCTATAGATTTAATGCAGTCCAATCAAAACACCAGCAAATTATTTTGTGGATGTTGACAAATTGATTGTAAAGTTTATATGGAGAGGCAACAGCCCCAGAATAACAAACATAATATTAAAAGAAGAACTGACATACTATCCAACTTTATCCAACGGGCTGAGCTCCCGACAGCCGAAGCTGGAACAAGTTAAGCAACAAAATAAATAAAGTAGTATTGGATTTTAACTCAAAGTATAAAATTAATATCCATGAGTCTGTGATGATATCCAACTTTAAGACTAAAGCTAAGGTAGTCAGGGAAACATGGTAAAGGCAAAAGAAGGGGCACATCAATCAATAGAACATAATAGAGAACCCAGAAATAGATACACACAGATGTAGTCAACTGCCAAAGCAAAGGAGTAAAGGCAATTCAATGGAGAAAGGATAGCCTTTTCAACAAATGGTAATGAAACAACTGGACTTTCCTATTAAAAAATAAATAAATCTAGGGGTGCCTGGGTGTCTCAGTCGGTTAAGCATCTGGCTTCGGCTCAGGGTCTTGGGATCAAGCCCTGAGTCAGACTCTGCACTCAGCAGGGAGTTTGCTTATCCCTCTGTTCCTCACCCTCTTTGTGCTCTCGCTTTCTCTCTCCCTCTCCCTCTCTCAAAAAAATAAAAAAAATCTTTAAAAAAAATAAATAAATCTAGATAGAGAAGTTACACCTTCCACAAAATTAAATTCAAAATGGACCACAGATATATGTGAGTGACAAAACTATAAAACTTCCAAAGGATAACATAGGAGGAAATCTTGGTGAACTTGGGTTTAACAATGTGCTTTTAGATACAACACTGAAAGCCCGAAACATGAAAGAGAAAGCTGACATGTTAGACCTTGTTAAAATTAAAATCTTCTGCTCTGTGAAGGACACTGTAAAGAGAATGAAGACACAGGCTAGAGACCGGGAGAAAATATTTGCAAAAGACATATCCGATAAAGACATATCCAAAATACACAAAACATCTAAAAACTCAACAATAAGGAAACAAGCAACCTGATTTAAAAATATGAACACACACCTCACCAAAAAGGATATACAAAAACCAAGTAAGCCTATGAAAAGATTCTTGACATCATGTCGTTAGGGAATTGGAAATTCAAATAACAGTGGGATTTGTCAAAATGGGATTTGTCAAATGCATTTGTCAAAACCTATAGAACTGTCTGAATAAAGCTTAGCCTTATGTTAACATAAAACATAAAACCTAATGTAGGCTTGCTTAAAAAATCATTTAGGAGGTTGGGGTTGCCAGAAAGAATGGAGACTGAGACTCTAGCTTTATCATAGATGTATGAAACCACCTCACTGAAGAGGGCTGAGGAAAATGTGCTGATCCAAGTAACCTGGAAATGAATGGGGTCTATTAATTAAAGGTCGAAGAAACTGCACAAAAACATTATACTTTGGCTGATAAAGTAACTTTCTGTGGGGTATAGGTTAACAATTCTGATATCGCTATCCATGTGCACTGAAATTGAACAATTAAGTAAATCAATGGCAAATGATGGGAGCCAGGTTTCTCACTATTGGAGTGGGAGTTCGCAGATAAGCAACAGAGATTTTAATGATCCATGTGGCAATGAATTAGAATTAGAGGCATCAGTAAGAATTTAAGTTTAATTTAACATGGATATAGATGGTTACACACAGAAATATTTATAGATGGGTCTATATACATGGATTAATATACACACATATATTCTTTTGCTCTGTCAGCTGAGAGGACCTCAAACGAACAACACTCCAGTAGCAATGAACACACATAGCATCCAGATCTTGGTTTCTAATACCATTCTCCAATAAAAAGAACCAGGGGTCATTGGAGACGTGGCTAATTCTAGGACTGAGGCAAGAGATGTACAAGATGATCCTGGAGGATCTTGTAGTTCCAGAAAGTAAAGAAACGCTCAAAAACAAACAAACACCAATAATGGAGGTTTACCAAAGTGAGTGGGCACCCACTGAAAGAGCTCCCGACAGCCGAAGCTGGAACAAGTTAAGCAACAAAATAAATAAAGTAGTATTGAATTATAACTCAAAGTATAAAATTAATATCCATGAGTCTGTGATGATAGAAAAAATGATTGAATAAATTAATAATTGGGAGAGAAGAGACAAATCTCCAGCGCAGAAGAATTCCAAATAAATTTGGTAGATATCACCACCGAAGAGTGGGACAGCATGACTCCCCACTCCTGAAGTGTGGGATGCACATACTGACTCTCTTCCAAAGAGTACAGAAAGGAGAATAGAGAATGAAAAAGAGTAATTTATAGTGGAGAAAACTGACAAACACTAAGTAACTTAGGTGATCAAGGTCAACATTAACAGCCATAAGCCATGTAGACAGTAGGATGTGATAAAAAGGCATCTTGCCTTTGTGATCTTCCTTTCCGAAATCCATTCTGAGAAAAACATTAGACAAATGCCAATAGAAGAGCATCCTGCAATATGCCTGAACAGTACCCTTCAAAGCTGTCAAGCCCATCAGAAATAAAGAAAGGCTGAGAAACTCACAGCAAGAGGAACTTAAAGAGACGTGACAACTAAATGTAATGTAGTATCCTGGATGGGCTCCATGAGCAGGAAAAGGACAGGGGGTCAAAGGCTAAGGATATCTGAGTAAACTGTAGATTTTAGTTAATAACAATGTATCAACACTGCTTCATTAATGGCAATAAATATTCCAAATTAATGTCAGATGATAATAGAGCAAACTGGGTACAGGCGGTGGGCTAATATGGGAACTCTCTGTACTATCTGCTCAATTTTTCTATACATCTAAAACTGTTCTAAAAATAAAATCTATTAATTTAAAAAACAGTTAAAAGTTGAACTGTTGGCTTTTTGGTGTCAGTTCCTTTCCCTTTCTTTAATAATAGAGTTGACTCGTATCATTAAAGGCAGGAGAGTTATCCCTCAATGCCCCACATGGTGGCCTTCATTAAACATGACAGATCACCTGGTCCAATCTCTCATAAATGCTAAGGGGAAGTCAGAACTTATGGCCACAAATGCAAAAATCCTACATTTGGGGCTTAGGAGAAAAAAGGGAACATAGTAATTCTAGTATTCCAGGACTCTAAGATTTCTAACAGTTGTAACTAAGAAAGTTAAAGACCCATTAAACAAGTTCAACTGTGACATTTTCCAACATGCTCGGTCTTCGTTCTTGTGCAGAAATGAGGGCAATGAAAAGGACTTTAAGTTCAGCTTCCAGTTACACAAAAAACCTACGCTTGGCTAAGTTCTGTCAAATATACCCCATTTTGCCTTGGTTGCCAAGTATCTATTTTCTAGGCTCTTTAGCTTGATGTGATTTTATAGAACTTGGAATCCTATGGGGTTTCTAGAAATATATCCTTCCGTTGTGCAAAGACGGAAACAAAGTCCAGTAGATTTGTAAATTTGTTTCGGACTGTTGCCCCTGGGCTTGGGAAGATGGCAGACTCTAAAGAGAGAAAAAACAAAACAGAACAAAATACCTGGAATCCTTCCACTCTTTGCAGAACTTCTGTTAGTGAAGGGACTTTAGCAGTCAGTTAATACCTACATTTTATAGATGTAGAAACCAAGGCTCAGGAAATATACCATTTAGTCCTATCTCAGAGCTAACCAGGAGTGTAATCACAATCCTTGGGACATGATGCTGGGTCACTATTTCTGACACCCAACCCAAGGGCTCTTTTCCATTGCCCTACCGTCTCCTGCTGCCTGTGTTTAGGATAAGCATTTAATTAACTTATGTTGCTTTCCCTGTGTTGACACTCACAAGCAGGTACCATACCCAGAATCCACATGATGCCATCGATAGTGGGAAAGTGTCCTCATGGTTTCAACTCATGCTGTCCGAGCTGTTTTTGAGATAATCCCATTTCTAAAGGGAATGATTAAACAAGGTAGTCATTATCAGGAGTAATGACACCCTACTTCTTAGAGAAATGTTATTATTAAACAGAAGACGGAAAATTACCCATGATTCAATTTCTCAACATGTCACCAGTGTTAGAAAGACAGTAATGAAAGTACGAGATGAAATAAAACAGAGAAGTAAATCTCTACTCCCTTCAAAGAGAAAAGCTGACTGCTGTAGAATCTGTGGAAGAATGTTTTTTCAGCAAACCTCAGAAAGACTACGCATTCAAGATTCTGCATGACCAATAGCATGAAGTCCAAAGTCCTAATGTGGTGTGTTGGATAATCCTTGTTTATCCTCCAGATCCACTTTTTATTTTTCTTCACTCTGCTCTGTACCCTGGGAGCTTGAGTTCCACAATCCACCTCATTTAGGCTTCTTTATTTTTCAGCTTCCAGTTGGGTTTGGCCAATGGGAGGCATAATTAAGAGATGGGAGGGTAAGAGAAGAGAAATGTTGAGTATTCCCCAATGATTGTGTTTCTCTGTTTGAATTCAGAGTTCTTGTTAGGCAGCTCTTCTCCATGCTGTGTTCCCATAAATCAGTGGGCAATTTAGCCCCCCAGCAGATACTTGGCAAACTCTGGAAATATTTTTAATTATTGTCACAATGAGGGATGGAGGTTGCTACTGATATCTAGTGAGTAGAGTCCAGGGTTGCTGCTAAACATCCTATAATACACAGCACAACCTCTCACAGCAAAAAACTATCCAGTTTAAAATGTCAATAGTGCTGTTGTTGAGAAATTCTGCAATACTTGGTTCTTCCCTTGGTCCTTTTGGTCTTTGATGTGGTATGGCTGCCATTATAGCTAGACCCAGGATGCTTTACCATCCCTTTTTGGTTTCCTTAGCATGTCCACCCCTTTGTAAATATACTCCTCATTAAACTCTTCAATTATTCCTTTTGGATGCACAATTTCTGGCAGGAGCCTTGAATAATTATACACAGCAAACAGAACCAAACAGAAGACCTGCCTCTGGCCCATCTTTCCTAAATCCCCAGCATCTTATGCTTCAACCATGCCAAACCACTTATAATTGCCAGGACATGCCAGGATTTTTTCAAGGTTCGTGTCTTTGTTCACATTGAATTCTCTATTTGGAATGCCTTTTCCCAGCTTCTATTCCAACTTGATCAGCTCAGTCCAAGCCTAGCCACAAAGCCTTTTCGGATAATCCTCAGCTTGTGCTATTGTAGGTCAAACTGATCTTTATATTCTCGGGCTTCCATCATACCCTACGTAGATGTATCTTCATAGTACTGATGACTCTCTATTACATGTGTTTTTACATTTCTATAGCTGTTCTTTATTCCTAGCACTTAGCTCTATGCCTGGCACATGACAGACATTCAGTAAATTTTGGCTGTATAAAATCATTCAATCTATTAACTCAACACATATTTTTTGAATATTTGCCCTTTGCCAAACTATTCTCAGAACTGGGAATATAGCAATGAACAAAACGGACAAAAATCTCTGCCCTCAGTGCTTCATTCTAATGCAAGAGACATGGTAAACTTTTTTTAAAATTAAATTTTATTTTTTTAAGTTTATTTTTATTTATTTATTTAAGTAATTTCTACACCTAACATGGGGCTTGAACTCACGACCCTGATACTCTTCTGAATGAGCCAGCCAGGTGCTCCCAGATGTGGTTAACTAGATAAACAAATAAAATGCATAGTAGGAAGTGTATGAAAGTGTATGGGGTATAGGAAGAGGTTTTTTTTTTTTTAAGATTTTTATTTATTTATTTGACAGAGAGAGAGAGAGATCACAAGTAGGCAGAGAGACAGGCAGAGGGAGAGGGGGAAGCAGGCTCCCCGCCGAGCAGAGAGCCCGATGAGGGGCTCCATCCCAGGACCCTGAGATCATGACCTGAGCCAAAGGCAGAGGCTTAACCCACTGAGCCGCTCAGGCACCCAGGTGCCCCGTATAGGAAGAGTTTGGCGGAGGTAGAATGAAACTTTAGGTAGAGCAGCCTGGTAACGTCTTGCAGAGAAAGTGACATTCACAAGGAACCTACCAACATATTGAGTAAAGGCCAGAAGAGGTGGAGCAACATCTCTGAGAACTTTTCCATTTTATAAATATGGGAATTGAGGAAGAGGGTTGACTGGCTTGAGGTCGTAGAGCTAGTACGTGCTATAGCTAAGTGGCATGGATCTGATTCTGCTCCAAAGTCCTTTCTGCGGCACCACAACTGCCTCCCACATGAGCCCAAGAACAGGCACAGTGAGTCTCTCATTTTACCAGTTCCTCAAGTATGCTTTCCTACCCACCATTAGGTGAAGTTTTTCAAACCCCAACTGTGAGTCCAAAGAATGTCAGAGGATAGGGAAAAGTCTATCTTCTCTGAACAGGAAGTGACAGGTAGATGTGTTCTTCTGAACTGAAAGAGAAGAAACTACTAGACTATTATCACTTACCTTTATGCAGGCTCTGCACTTATTATGGTGAGGCCTGGAAAAGAGTTAAATCTTCCCTCCTTTCATATTCAGGAAAACCTACCTAACTAAGGTTATTCTTTAGTAAACAAACTAAAGACCAGAAACCAAATTCTGTGAAGTGTTCTCATTTCACAAAAGAAAAGTACTAAATTATTACACCAGAGTACTAACATTTAGTTTTCTCTCTCCATGAAGTTGGATTGATCTTGCTCTGTCTCCAAGTTTCAGATCCATTAGCCTTGACTAGAGGATAAGCAGTAGTCAGTATACTTGCTTGCCATTTTCCTTAAACATAGTTCAAAAATCTAAAGGAAGTTTAGAGCTTCTGATGTGTTTTAAGTTTGCTAGATTGTGGATGAGTTGGAATTGTAGCATTAGGTTCCAGTCCAGAAGCTAAAAGAAAATTGGGCCAAATGATATGAATCTAAGCAGCAGTTGAGAAAGCATATTAACAAAGACCAGTACTCTTGAGATGCTGCAACTCACTCCTTTTAGTCATAAACATCAAACTTCATCAATGAGCATAACTGCTTTGTACCCTAACATGTGGGGTGGATTGGTGGCCATTCTATAGGCTAGTGAATTAGTCATAGGAATTTGGATTATTTTAATATATCAAGAGATTTTATGTTATTTTGAAGCAATAAACATATTAATTCATACTTCATACTTCTATTCAATGTTTTTTCAGTGACCCCTCCAATACTTTAAAAATAAGGTTTCCGGGTCTCGAGTATTCTGAGATGCAATTCTCACTGCTGGCTTCATACATGTATAAGGACAAAGAAGCAAAAAGATTGGCCGGGGTCAGAAACAGAAATGTGTGTAGGCACTGAAATTGAATTCCTGGATCCACATCCGGGTGTCACATTACCAAATAGGAGGAGATAAAGATGGATACTCTATCCAGGGTGAGTGAGAAGGTGCCATTCCAGTGATTTGGGCAGAAATTGAATTTGCAAAAATGAAAGTAACATTAGAGGCAAGAAACAAGATAGAGGAAACTCAATTTTCATCATTTCAAAAATAAGGAGGAAATTTTCATCATGAGAAGACTTGGAGGGCATTTGAATGTATTCTTTTAATATATCCAAGGAAACAAAAATCTAATAAGGTGGTTAAAACTACTTAAAGGTACATCTCTATTTGAAGAAGTCGGTATGTGAAGACAAAATAAACCAAAATTCCTATTTAGAAACCAAAGATTTCTCTTTCTTTGTCAGACAGACTGAGTTTAGATTTTAATTTTGCCATTGGCTAGCTGTGTGACCATGGGCATATTTCTTAACTTCTCGAAAACTCAGTGGTTAAGAGGACCAAATGAGATAATACATGGAAAGCATTTGTCATTCTTCTTGGCACGTAGTATACATTCAATAAGTGGTGCCTGCCGTCACTACTCCTGCTATTCCCCTTCATTTCACCATGTCTCTCTCCGCTTACTTTCTCATCCTTTGCATTTTATTCAACTACATTATAATCTAGACTGGGAATAATGGAGTCAGAAAACTGACACACCCAATTAATTGTCAGATCAGAGGGTTCAATTGCCTCAAAACCTGGAGTCCATGTATTTCATGATGTGTTTCTTGTGAAAGAATGGTTTCACTGGAAATGACCTCATCTACTTTTCTAAAATGATGGAGCTCATCTGAACATCTGGTGTGAAACTATAACTACCCCTTACATGGATTTATTTTTTAAATCTCTACAATTATCTTTTTATCCTTTTATCTCAGGGAGAAGTTATTCTTCCTCTTCCTCTGAAGTTACCTGCCCCTAAGTTTCCAGTATCCTTGAGAAAATTACTCCCACATTTTCTTATTCTTCTTTCTATTTACCTTTAACAAAATCATAAGATGTCTTAAAAATCTTTGTAAAAAGTGATACATACAAATATCCAAGTAGAAAAAAGAAAGTAAAAAGTCACCAAAAATTCTACCACCAAGAATCACTGTCATTAACCTATGTGACCATTATTTCAGACATCTCATTTTGGTTTCACATGAAAACAATAAATAGATGTAATTTCTGGAAAATTCAAACTATTTTAAAATTTAAAATATTAAGTTTATTTTTACTTGAGATTTACAGGCAATATCATAGTTTGCCATTATTCAAAGTGACTTCAGGCTAATTTTCTGAAAGTCATTCAACAAACTGCCTTACATCAAATTAACTTTTGAAGAATTGGATCAGTGAATTAGCTTTGGGAAAATGTGCTTTTAGTGAATTGGCCTATTTCTGCTTGAGCAGGAAGCCAGGAAGTACTGCCTAAAGGAATAGAGGATTAAATACTTCATATAATATATTAAATGTACATAATACTTTATATAAAATTGTAGTATACAAAGATAGCCACCAAAACAGAAGACATAAACCTTCCGGGTAATCAGAAGTATCACACACACATACACACACAGGGAAAGGAAGCAATATTAAAAAAAAAAAGGTTTTAAGCAGTAAAACAGCATAAAAATGGCAAAAGTAAACCTAAATATATTTGTCATAGCAATAAGTGCAAATGAGCTAAAATCACGCCTTTAAAAAAATCCAAGTGAAATCATGAAAAATGATTATAAATGTTTAAAAAATGAAGTTAAATTTCTCTATCCCTTTCCTATCCCAAATAGCCATGAGACCTCCTCTTATGAGCTTCAGCAGAAGGCTGGAGATTACTTGCCAGAGAAAATAAACTATACAGACTCACTCTGGACTTGGGAACACTGGGAACACCTTAAAGGTAAGAGTGACACAAATCTGCTTACTGAGAAGTAACTTCCTTTCTCAAGTCCCGGAATTCCAGCATCCATGCTTACTTACCCCTGGCCCAATCCCACTTGCAACTGGAGAACTTCTTTCAGATGAAAGTCATTGGTTACAAGAGAGAACCAAGTCTCCCCGAATTACTCCTCAGTGAAGCTCATCAATTTCCAAGCTCCCTCACTGCATATTGAGTCCCGATCCACTTACCAGCCCCTCACAATTAAACATGAACTGAGAGCAAAAGATTCGAAGAAAGTTTCTAATACAAAAGACAAAGAAAAGAGAAACTTGAAATAATTGTAAAATTAAAAAAGAAAAGAAGAAAACTTTAAGAAAATTAATAATTCAGAGAGAGAGAAGAGAATACATTACATCCATGAAACAAGAACATATATATATATAATTTACACATGGAACATTCAGAGAACAAAGAAGGACTCCTTCAAATAACTCACTAGATACCAAGAAACTAACATTTCCTAGAGGATAAATAAAAGAATAAGAAAAATTTCCCAGATAAAATTGGGGGGGATAAAACATGGGAAAGAAAATTAATAGATTATTAGGAATGCATGTGTAATTATTTGGATTTTTAGAAAATAAAAAAAGAAAAAATGGAAGGGAGGAAATTATGAAATAACTAGTAAAAAATTTTTATCAAAGAACACGATTTTCCAGATTGAAAGGGCACAGTGAATGCAGCAGACTAATGGAAAAATGACTTCCTCTGAGATAAATTGTTACAAAGTTCCAGAACATCAGGGATAAAGAGAAGTTTCTAAAAGTATGTGCAGGGGGAGCACATGAATGTTTGAGGATCAAACTGGCAAAAGACTTAACACCATTAGAACTAGAGGACGATGAAGCAATTTCTTTAAAATTTTGATGTCGTTATATCTCACTTAGCATTCCATATCCAGCGAAAAGGTAAATTGTGAGGATAGAACAAAGATAATTTGAGAACGCCAAGTTCTCAAGGATTTTCCTCCCAAGCACAGTTTTCTGAAAAGCCAATAGGAGGTGTGACCTGACACAATGAGGACATAACCAAGAAGGAAGAAGATGTGCAGGCAAAATAAGGGCTCTAGACAGGAAAGGAATTCCCAGGATAACAATGAAGGGAAGGTCTAGGCTGCATGCTGGCCGGCGCCCAGGATGCACGCAGTCCAGACAGGAGCAGGGCACAGGAATTCAGGAGAGACATTTTCAAGAGGAAAATATGATGTATAGAATACTTGCTATGTTTGATCATATTTTACAGAAGTTTTCAGTTCTGGTAAGGGTTTTATATGAAAAATTATACAAAAAGGAGGCGATTTTTAACTCCAGGAAACAAAACAAAGCCAAAAATTGTCCAAGAAAGGAAATTTAACCATTATGTTAACTGTGAATAGTAGTTACATAGTCATAATATGATCACTGAATATTGATTTAACTCCAAATTAAGACAAAAGAGGAAAGGAGGGGAAATGGAGAGTTCTATGTCCGTGTGTACACATGGAAGACATGGGTTGGGGGCAGGTGGTAAAAGAGCTAAACCCTCTGCTATAAGAGGTTAATATACGATCTCCATATCAGAAAAATGATAAGAAAGCATCACTTACTGGTACAGAAATACATACTAAAAGAAGTATCTGAGAAAGTTAAAAGTTGCTGCCTCAGAGTGATGGAAACTGGGACTGGGGATGGATGAGACAGGCAAAATTTAACATTTGAAAAAGAGTGACCAGTTTGAGTAGTCAGTCAAAATAAGTGAGATGACTTCAAACCTCAACATTCAGTACTAGGAGGAGGTGGAGCAGTGCTTACCAAATGTTTAGGAAAGATATTGTGACCCCAAAATTTTATTCCCAGTGAAACTTTCAGGTATAAAGGCAAGAGACAAATATTTCTGAATATATAAAAACTCAAGGAGTAAAGATCCCATGACCTCCTTGAAGAGGTCAGACTTTAGCCAATCAAATGTAAGTGAAAACCCTACAGTCACAAAATTGACAGAGAACATTTGATGCATTTAATTGGTAAAACGAAAGCAAATTGTGAGGATAATGGTCTGGAACAGACTATAAATATTATAAATCATATGAAATAACTAAAAAGTTTGAGGAAAGAAGGAAAGGCAGAGAGAAGATGAAAGAGAAATGTACAGATTCCCCATCTTTTATGACCAAGGGTAAAAACATAAAGATAAATCGAGTAATACAGGTATAATTTTACTTCAAGGTGTACCAATGAACACTAAGAAAAATAACTAAAATGGGTGTTTTTGGCATAGTGGCAAAGATTCTCTCCTTTGACAGAACTTGAATCAGGCTCCTCTGAGTTCTCTTTCTGACTGGTCCTTAACCTTGGACTCTGTCCATGGCTCATTTAGTCCAGTTTCAGCAAGAATCCTGATGGTTCAGTTTTGAGAAAACCCTCTACTCTTGATATTTGATCAAATTCCTCATCCTCCATGCTTGGGATCTTATGATCCTGGCCTTCCCTCAGCAAGAATCCTGGTGAGTTGGTCTAGTAAGAATCTTCCTAGTCTTGAACTTTCCTCTTAGGAATTTTCCATTTAGTGACTACCCCCCTGCTCCTTGGCTATAAATTCTCATTTTTCCTTATTGTGTTTGGAGTCAAACCTGATCTCTCTCCCCTACTACAAAATCTATTGTAGCAGCCCCCCTGAATAAAATTGCCCTCACTGTATTTAACTAGTGTCATGAATAATTTTTTCTTTAACAGTTGAACTTAAGGAAGAAGAGAGAGAAATACGCTAATTTTACCATTACTCAGAGGGGCTTCAGACCAATGTTCTAAAAGTCATTCGACAAACCAGCCTTATAGCAAATTGACTTTTGGTAAATTGGAACAGTGAATTAGCTTTGGGAAAATTTCCTTTTAATGAAATGGCTTGTTTCTGCTTGAATAGGAAGCCAGTAAATACTGCCAAAGGAAACAGAGGATTAAATATTTTATATAATACTTTATATAGGTATATTATATAAAAGTAAAACCGCTGAGACAAAGACAGAAACCTTCCGAGGAATCAGAAGTATTACACACACATACACACTCAAAAAAAGACAGATTTAAAAAAAAAAAAAAGGTTTAAACCCAAATATATCTGCCATAGCAATAAGTACAAACGGGCTAAAATCATCCATTTAAAAAAGTCTGATTGGATTTAAAAAAAAAATAAAACACCTCAACCATACTCATGATACGAGGCACTATACAGGAGAGTTTATTGACAGCTGTGGTGCCAAGCTGCCTACATGTAAATCTATACTAGCTGGGATAACTTACTTAATTTCTCAGTGCCTCAATTTCCTCCTCAAAAATATGGGGGATATTAACTCAAGTTAACTCACAGAATTATTGGGAAGACTTAGCAAGTTAGTATATGCAAAACACTCAGAATGGTTCCTGTGACATTATAGAAGCTCAATAAAAATTGTCTCACTGTTATGACATGAGTCACATATAAAATCAAGTGATTCAGAAAGGTTGAAAATAAGAGGATGGTCAAAGTCATAGCCATCAATACCAACACAAAGAAAACAGCAGTTTGATCTTAGTACCAGAAAAGACTGGATTAAGGGGAGAGGATTTAAACAAAGGGCAAATTATAATGATAAGTGCAACATTAATATTCATAAAGTAAAAAATGTGGGAAATCTAAGGATAAATTGGCAGGAACCAACAGGCGTAAGAACACCAAGCCAAGAGAGTTTCATTGGGGGAATCCTACTGACTTTTTTTTTTTAAGGTTTTATTTATTTGAGAGACAGAGAGAGAGAGCACAAGCAGGAGGAGGGCAGAGGGAGAAGCAAACTCTCCGCCAAGCAGGAAGCCCAACATAGCGCTCAATCCCAGGACCCTGGAATCTTGACCCGGGCTGAAGGCAGATGCTTAACCGACTGGACCACTCAGGCGCCCCAAATCCTACCAACTTTTAAAAATGGGTGATTCCAAAGTCATTTGATCTGTTCCAGAACAAGAAAAAAAAAAAAAGAAAAGCAAAATAAGTTCCAGATGAATCAAGGATCATAGTGTTGTAGAAGAAAAACTTAGGAAAATTAAAAAATAAAATTTCAAAGTGGGGGATGAGGGCAAAACCCGAAAGCCCTAAAATAAGATAAATAAATAAGATTAATTCAACTTTATAAATATATTTTTAAATTTCTACGTAGCGAGAAGTCAATAAAACATGTCAAAAGATAAACAATTTACTGGAGGAAATATTTCCAGTACTTATTACAGGTAAAGAAACCGTTTCTTTAATATGTAAACCACTCCTACCAGTCAAAAAGAAAATGAACTCCCCCCTCTCAAGACATGTTTTAAAAACAGACAACAAAGAAATGAATAGTCAGTCACAGGAAAGGAAACGCAAATGGCTTTTAACATACGAAATGATGCCTGACACTAGCTGCCTTTGACTCAGAACTCCTATGTAAATATGATATATTTATAAGAATATATTTATTCCGTTGCTGTTTTAAAAAATTGAAAAATTGGGGGGCACCTGGGTGGCTCAGTTGGTTGAGCGTTCAACTCGTGATCTCAGCTCAGGTCTTGATCTTATGGTCCTGCATTTGAGCCTTGCGTTGGGCTCTGTACTGGATGTGGAGCCTACTTCAAAAAAAAAATTAAAAAATTGGAAATAACATAAATGTCAATTAGTAGGGCCAACGTAGGCAGAATAATCCCCCCACCACCATGATGTCCATGTCTTAATCCCCAGAATCTTTAAATATATTACATAGCAAGAGGGAATTAAGATTGCAGATGAAATTAAGCTTGTTAGCCAGCTGACCCCTGAGATGAATAGAGTAGCCTGGATTATCCAGGTGGGCCCAAGGTAATCACGAGGGTCCTTAAAGGCGGAAGAGGGCTGCAGGAGAGTCAGTATCAGAGAATTGTAGCCTGAGAAAGACTATGGACCACTGTTGACTTTGAAAATTGCTGTGAGCCCAGGGATGCGGGCAGCAATTAGAAGGTGAAAGAGGTAAGCAAACTGATTTCCTCCCTTAAGACTCCAGAAAGGAAAAAAGTCCTTATGATACCTTGACCAGGGAGACCCATTTCAGATTTCTGGTCTCCAGAACAGTACTGTAATAAACGTGTGTTTTTTAGGCCAGTAATTTTGCGGCAACTTGCTACAGCAGCACTAGGAAACTAATGCTGGGGCTAATTAAAGAAGTTATGGTGAGCCATACAATAGAATACCATGCAGCCTCTACAGAAGAATGAGGAAACTCTATCACGGAATGAGCATGGGACACTCTCTGGAATTTATAGTAGTTGAAACAAAAGCAAGAAACAAACCCGTATTTATGGTACCACCGCCTGTCGTAAGGCAGTTTTAAACTAAAGACATACAAGAAACTAGGAAGACCCATTACTTCCGGGCAGAGAAAGTAGGAGCCTGGGACGGAGATGGCGGGCAAGGAAACACTTTCACGATATAATCCTTCTGTGACTTTTAAATAGATAATAAATATTCTATTTAAAAATAAGGAAATGTGATTTTTTACCAAGGACGCTGTCTTGACTCCTCAGAAAGGGTCAGGCTTTTGTATAATACTCTCTGAAACTCTGGAAAACTTTCTGTACTTCTCCTTCACAACCAGGTACAAATGGTCCTTAACTTGGGATGGTTCAACTTAAGACCTTTTGACTTTGCAACGGTTGGGGAAGTGATATGCATTTAGTAGAAACTGTATTTCCAGTTTTGAATTTTGATCTTTTCCTGGGCTAGTGCTATGCTGTACAATACTCTCTCCTGACCCTGAGCAGCAAGCTACAGACCCCAGTCAGCCACGGGATCCCAGGCGTATATGGCTGATACACTGATGTCACTTCTGTTCCCACACAACCATTCCGTTTTTCACTTTCACTTTTTCACTTTTTATAGGATTCAATAAATTCAGTACAGGATTCGATAAATTACCCCCACTACACCTAAATTATGTGACATATTTAACACTTTATAATAAAATAGACGTTGTTTTAGATGATTTTGTTTGACTATAGGTTAATCTAAGTGTTATGAGCACGTTGAAGGTAGGCGAGGCTAGGCGGTGATGTTCAGTAAGTTAGGTGTATTAAATGCGTTTCGATTTGTGATATTTTCAGCTTACAATGGTTTTATCAAGATGTAACCCCATTGCAAGTTGAGGAAGATCTGTAGTATCATAACCTTGACCCCGTACTTTATAACACTATAATACTAAAATGATTAATTTTTGGTCCCAGAGTATTCAATATCTATCTTACCCATTAGACTATAAGTTTGTTTTTTTTTAAAGATTTTATTTATTTATGTATTTATTTTAAAGGGGGAGGGCGAGCAGGGGAGGAGTAGAGGGGGAGGGAGGGGGAAAATCTGAAGCAGTATCCCCGCTGAGCACAGACCCCGACCAGGGACTCCATCCCACTACCCTGAGATCACGACCTGAGCCAAAACCAAGAGTCGGATGCTCAACCCACTGAGCCACTCAGGTGCCCCTAGACTGTAACTTTCATGAGGGCAGGGACCAGCTTGTGTTTTAATAGTACCTACTACAGTGTCTGGCTCTTAACGAGTATTTATTGAATAAATAGATGAATTATGTAATGAACACGGTCAAGTAAAAAGAGTTAAGAAAGGCTCATAATCCAATCAATTACAATGTCCAAAAACAGATAACTAATCCTAATATACAAAATTGAGAAATAAGAGTGTACAATAAAGAATATTATTCAAAGATCTATAAATGTCTAGCTATAAATAACTATCCTTCTCTGATGGAACTCTATTATTACAGCTAAATCTGGCTCTCAAGCTTTCTCTACCCAGAGGAAAAAAGTTTCAACTATGTTTCAACTCCTGGTGTTAAGATCCCTGGACTGTGTTCACAGACTGAAGCCATTTAACCTAGGGGTTGCCTTTTTACAGCTGTTTGCAGTTTCGGCTATCAGTGGAGAGGCCTCTAATTCACAGGCTTTCTCTATTTGCTCTCTCTCCCTCACCGTCTGTTTCTTGCTGCTTCTGCTTCTCCCTCCAACTCTCAGCTTCTTTTTCTTCCATGATCAGAACATAGAAGCTAAAAGACAAGAAAAGAGGGGCCACTTTTCTAGCGGTCTGGTGACCCCATGACTGCCTACAATTAGGAATAGCGTACCACAGAACAATTCCTCAGAGAAGGCTGCTCATTTGCCAAGATCCTTGTTTTCTTCCCGGGCATCCAGCTAGGCTCTATTTTCCAGGTTCCTTTGTTTCTAGGTAGAGTTATAAGGTAGAGCCTTATAACTGAGTTCTGGCCAATGGAACATGGGTCAGTCATGGGTCTAGTGGCTGGATGCAGAAACCTGGTGAAACCTTGACCCCTGGAGGATGGTGAAGCCCCTAAATTGGAAGCAGCATGGGCTCCTGAGTGGCCAGCTTGGGGGGGGTCCATCCAACCATGGACACCTGTGTTGGACAGTTTCAGGTCAAAAATAACTTTTTTAAACTTTTACCCATTGAAATGTTGGTGCCTTTGTTACAATTCAGAAACTGGTACCTTGAAGTGGGGTGCTGCCATGACATAAACCTAAAATATGGGAGTGAGGTAGGGAATGGTAAGAAAACCAATGGCAGCAGCTAGGATGATGGATACCATGCTCTAAAGTGGCAAGGCACTTTGAAAAATTGTCACTTGCAGTAACTTGAGAGAAGACCATGTGTCTGCTGAACCAAGCTCTAGGGGAAGTGTTTGGAAGTCATTTGAGTGCAGTGTGTGTTGGTTATTATTAGCTGTCTTCGGTAATGTTTTATGGAAGAGACATGAATTCAGGAAAGAACTGGCTGATTTGCAAGCTGAAATGAAAGGAATGGAGTGGAGAAATCTGGGGCATTGAAATGTTAGGGTAGCCAATACCTTTTCGATTCCCAAATAGTAAGAGCTAAGGCTTCAAGTATTCAAAACGATGATACTCCTCAGTTAAACAAAAGACTCAGCTCTGGGACAAAGATCAGATTAGGAATGTGACCTTCCCATATATTCTTTGAGAGGGACACGGGGTAGCAGCCATTAAATTGGGAGAGAATGGCTTATGGTGAAGAAACACAGAAACGAAGTAAATTTGAGAATTATATGCAGGCAAGAATTTTGGTTGTCTTAAACTATGGAAAGAACCTAGATGTCCATCAACAGATGAATGGATAAAGAAGATGTGGTATATATACACAATGGAATACTATGCAGCCATCAAGAGAAATGAAATCTTGCCATTTGCAACGACGTGGATGGAACTGGAGGGTATTATGCTAAGCGAAGTAAGTCAGTCAGAGAAAGACAATTATCATATGATCTCTCTGATATGAAGAATTCGAGAGGCAGGGTGGGGAGTTGTGGGGGGTGGGAGAAGGAAATGAAACAAGAGGGGATCAGGAAGGAGACAAACCATAAGAGACTCCTAAACTCATGAAACAAACCGAGGGTGGCTGGGGGGTAGGGGCGGGTAGGGATAGGGTGGTTGGGTTA